>OU964973.1:3649498-3721998 GCA_918808275.2 Dolichovespula sylvestris
AAGAAACGAAAATTACCCTTATTATTCACATCCAATATGTATCGCGGCAATCGATATAAAGGATGATGATACAACGATTGCAAGAAAAAAGAAAAAAAAAAAAAAAAAAAACAGGGACAGATAGATAAAGAGGGGTGGAGGGGTAGGATGAAGAAAAGGGAGACACTCGAGTTGGATTTTCTTTGCGCTGCAATTTAATGCAATTAAATATCGGGACACCGTGCACTCGATTGCGTTACTCACTGTACGTATAATAGAAATGAAAAGAAACGTGGGAATGAAAAGGGGTGAGGTGGTGATGATCGTGGTGGAGGAAGAGGGGGGGGAGGAGGGGGAGGAGGAGGAGGAGGAGGAGAAAGGTTAGGTCTGGAGATTGGTGTTGGGGGTCGGAGTTGGGATTGGGGTTGTAGAGCGGGAGGAGTGGGGGGTGTTGAGCTAGAACTCGGTGAGAAGAATCAGGAATAAAAGAGGGAATTACACAGAGGGAAAAGTAGGCGTTGTCGAAGGGGGTCGGGGAGGGGGTGGTAGCGGGGAATAGGAAAGGTTATAGAGACAGAGACGGAAAAAGAAAGAGAATGACCGAAGGATAGGAGTAAGGCTGGGGGAGGGGGGGGAGGGGGGTAGACGAGAACCTTACTTACATTGTTAGCCCGAGAGAGTGAATCATTGAGAGAAGTTGCTAGCCGGTCTTCCGCAAGAAAGTTCTTCTTCGAAGAAGAAGAAGAAGAAGAAGGGCGCAAAAAGGGAGCTTGATTTATCCCACTCAAAAGTGACTAGACGATACAGAACTAATTAGAGTAGGGAATGAGAATGAAAATGAGAGAGAGAGAGAGAGAGAGAGAGAGAGAGAGAGAGAGAGAGACATTATTTCGATCGGTTCACGAACACAACGATATCCGTACGTAACTATTAATTTGTTAATTATCTCTCTATACAAGGTGTACTATTTATTTCCCAAAGTTTTCTTTTGTATCTCTCCGCAAGAGCTTTTTTTATTCTTTTTCTTCTGTTTTTTTTTTTCTTTCTTTTCTGTTCTTTTTCGTTTTCGATCGGAAATCCTGAATCAACTAGATATGCGGGAAAGTATGTAAAAATGATTCGTTAATTAAAAATAATGAAATGTTACGGGAGTATGTTGTTTTATTCTTCTTTAGTAGAATGATACTTACGTCGGGACGATTTATTATTATTATTATTTTCTTTTTTTTTTTTAATTATTTTTATGTAGTATAAGATATAATAATAACGAAGTGACATAACCATTTTATTATCTGCTTTTTTTATTCTTCGCTATTCTCTTTGTTAACAGTGTTTTCAAATTAATTAATGTATTAAATATATTTCATTTTCTTTCTTCGTTTTTATTATATATCTCTAGATACATAGATACGTACATATACATATATATATATTTTTTTTTAATTTAATTAATGTATAAAAAATTATACCCTATAGATTTAATGATTCAGTAATTAATTTTCGAATTGATTTGTTACATATAAAATTATTCGATTTGTTCTGTTAAAATTTATAAAGAAAATTTTTGATTAGCGAAAAGAAATCTTAATAGTTCATAGATAAATAACAATGTTAAAGATTTTCATTTTAAAGATATTTTCATTGAAATAAAACGATATAACAAATAAATCGTCATGACCAATTTTAACTTTAACATTTCATCTAATCCTTCACTATACGTACAATTTTCTAGTGTTTCATGGGAAACACCATACATATTGATGTCAGATTACACTCGGACACGTTGTCACGGGACACCTATTTTGCTTGAAATTCGGTATTGTGTTCGTTGTCAGCAGGATACTTGTTATCTCGCGAAAGAGAAACTATTGTCCATGTTCGTGTTAATTCGTTGTGTAATACGCGAACGATACAGCACTGATACATAGACTGTACATGCATATATATATTTATATGTAGGCATGTATGTGAGGAAGAGAAAGGATGAATACGCATTCCGCGATTAGATAAACCGTGTTACTTGCGATGCTACCATTAAGCACACTTCACATCGAAACACGGACGATATCGGAATCGATATCCGCTTAATGTCGACGTTCGATTTGATCGTTAAAAAAAGATGACAAAGCGAATACCAAATTCTCAATATTCCGAATATCTACTGGAGTTAATTCTATCTCGTTTTTCGTCACTCCGTTTAGACGATTTTTCTTTTCTTACTTCTTTTTTTTTTTTTTTTTATTGTACCAAAAAAGTAACCTTGAAATTGTTGTTATTAATTGAAAGAGGGGGAAAAAAAAAAAGAAAGAGAAACAAACCTTCATAAAGATAAGGCGTAAGTAATTTTTATTCAAATTGTTTTTAAATTTAGATTATTTAGATTTTTGATGACGGAAGGATTGTATTCTCTCAATTCTTTAATAATATAGATTTAGTTATAAGTTAAACTTTAGTTGAAAAATTATCGAAAATACGATCGTCTCTTTATCACATCTTTCTTTCTTTCATTTAGAGATCGTTGAAATATAGCGACAATTAATAACATCCCATATTTTATGGGATTTATATATATATAGAAAATCGGAGATAATAAATAAACAATGAAAAAAATGTTCATGAAACGATATTAAAATAAAAAGAAAAAAAAATAAAAGAAAAGAAAAAGGATCAGAATAAAATTTATTGAAGTATTAAAATTACGCAATAATTATTTTTTCCGACAATAGAAAATAAAGTTCAAAAAAAAAAAAAAAAAAGAAAAAACAGACAGAAAAACAAAGAAATAAAAAAAATTGCCATAATTCATGTTATTAAATCTTTAAGGAAGTAACGAAGGATATACGTACATCGCGCAACCTTCTCCTTTTCGTTCTATTAATACAATATGATTAGGTGACGGGAAAAGTTTTGTCTCTTTACCGTGCAACTTCCTTCGTACAATTTCATTTCTTCTTCTTTTTCTTATTATTGTTATTAGTATTATTTATTCTTTTTATTTTTACGTTCAATTTGCCACATATGATATTTGAACTAGAGAGAGAGAGAGATAGAGAGAGAGAGAGAGAGAGAGAGAGAGAGAGAGAGAGAGAGAGAAAGTTGGACAATCTTGTGTTTAATACCGATAAGCGTTCGATAATATCCACGAGAGTTCTTGAAACGAGAAGAAAAGAGAGAGAGAGAGAGAGAGAGAGAGAGAGAGAGAGAGAGAGAGAGAGAGAGAGAGAGAGAGAGAGAGAGAGAGAGAGAAACGATAGAAACGAGAGAATCCTCAGAATCGTACTGGACTTTAGCCAACGCGATAAGAAGGCCAGCATGGCACGGCACAGAACGAGGAGGAACAGAACGGTACAGCACACAGCATAGAACAGCACGGCACGGGACGGGGGAGGGGGAAAGGGAAAGGATGGGACGGGATGGCACGTGTGCTGGATTTTCTTCGTTAACGAAGAACACGACGGATTAGTTGTTCTTGGATGTACGAAGGAAAAGAGTATCGGTGTGTACGGTTAGAAAGGTTTGGGGAAATTCTAGGGGAAATGCTTAACGTTTGAAAACGATTGGACCGTGGCCAAAAACGAGAAAGCTCAGTTAACGTTAGCCCTCCTCCCCCCTCGACCACTCTCGCACAATTTCCCCGTTAGGACGACATTTATGACCAAAATTTCGTCTTAACCCATAAACAAATAGGTCTCGGAGGAGGAGGAGGAGGCGGGGCGGATATGAAAGAGACCAATCAACTTGATGGATAAATCAACTTCTGATTTACTATGTCCTTCTCTTTTTTCTTTCCTCATTTTTCTTTTGTATTAAAAGATATAAATTAAAATACATTTTTTCTCATGTCTCATCCTCGAACAGATTATATTATATTGTACTTATTTTCTATATAACGTATTTTTCTCTTTCTCTTTTCTTCTTTCTTTCTTTTTTTTTTTTCCTTAGATTAAGAGATACGAATTAAAACATATTTATTTTCTTTTTATGTCTGATCCTTGAACGGACTATATCGCTGTACATATTTCGTAAATAACTTCTTCTTTTTTATTTATTAATAACTATAAATTAAAAGATATTTTTTATCGGATTACAATATATTTATTTATATGTATTTATATGATTCTTAAACGAATCTTAACTATCCAACTGTCTTTGAGATATTTTATATATCCTCCTTTTTTGTTTTTTTCTTTACTTTTCTATTGTAAGATACAAATTAGAATATTTATGATCGGTAAACGTAGTATTCGTTTCATTCGAAAATATTATCTATGTTTCACAAATGACTCGTAAAAAAATAATGATTCATTACAATTTTTAGCAAAATTGTTTACGACAAAATATATTAAATCGTTTATAAAGTCAACGTATTTTTCCTTATACGGATTCAAATGGAAAAAGAGATTTACGTACGTCAAACAAATACCTTAATTTAATTGTAATACAGAGTTTAATTTTAACGACAATTGATACACGTATTCACATAACCAATGTCAAAAATTTGGAGTGATTAACAAAGAAAAAAAAAAAAGCAACAGCCAACGAAAAGAAAAGAAAAAAAAAAGACTTATGAATCAATTCTAAATTTCATAGACGATTCGTAAAAGCCTTGTGTTTTTTCGATGAGACGGAACCGCACAACGAACAAGGTATCTCGAGAATGAGTGGTATAGTCGTGTGCACGTGTATGTGCCTGTGTGTGTTTGCGTGTATGTATGTTTATGTGTCTCTGTGTGAACGCGTGGAGACTAGATGGGTTAGGAGAGAGTAACACGAGTGTGGTATATGTTGGTGGTTAGTCAGTGACTTCGAGAGGACTATCATAGAGTTCTCGTGAGCCGTACAACTCAGTGATAGAGAGAGAGAGAGAGAGAGAGAGAGAGAGAGAGAGAGAGAGAGAGAGAGAGAGAGAGAGAGAGGAACTACTTTGAGGTTAAGCTCGAACATTTCTCTCTCTCTCTCTTTCTATCTGTCTGTCTGTCTGTCTGTCTCTCTCCCTGTTCTCTTTCTTAACGTACTAGTACCATAGCATGGTTGTAACAGTTGTCGAGCGTCATCAATTATAACAAGTATTCCATAGTCCATCAAACACGATAGGGGATTCGTCTTGCATCACCGATATCAGGCACAAAGTTTCTTGAGAGTTAAGAGGGTACATTGCTTGTGAAAGCTTATACCCTAAAAGTATACTGCAGATAATATACAGGGAGTATGTAACAATTATTTATGTACACTGCATCTAAAAAAAAAAAAAAACGAACCAAAGAATGAGGGAAAAAGTTCACAAAAAGATTAATAACAATAATAATAATAATAATAATAATAATAATAATAATAATAATAATAATAAGAAAGTGCAGAAAGCTCATATACGTTCTGTTTATTCTAAACGATAAAATGTGTGAACGTTAATTTATTCATCATTCATTCTCATTATAATGAATGTTAATTTAACAATAGATCGTAGGAATTATTTTTCAATGAAAGATTTTTCTATTCTCTCTCTCTCTCTCTCTCCCTCTCTTTCTCTTTTTCTCCCTCTCTCTTTTTCTATCTAGAAAATATTTCCACTTAAAGAACGAAATATATTGCGATTAGAATTTTATCTTTCGTTTTATTAGGGACCCCAGACTAGAAATGTATTGCTAATGAAAACTGAGATGTATAGATATGTTAAATAGATATAGATAGATAATACATAGATAGAAACAAATTTAACAAAAATGTTTATACGTATATGTTAAGTATATTAAATATATTAAGTATACTGCATACACTTAACACTTTAATAAATACATATGTTCATAAATACATACTTAGTTACTAACCTAAACACATATTTAACAGATTCACAAGTTCATACGTTTATAAGAAGATAAGTACACGCATACGTAGACGCGTATTTAACGCGATCATACGTTCATACGTTCGTAAGTATACATACATAGATACATACTTAATACATATAGACGTACATATATACATAGACGCATATTTAAAACATACTTTCACACGTACGTAACGTACATACATGAATACATAAAATTTTGTCTTTCATATATTCACCTAAATATCTAATAAAATGATCAGAGAAATGTAACATATATATATATATATATATATATATATATATATATATATATTAAAGAGAGAAAGAGAGGGGAGAGAGATAGAATAAGAGGGATAAAAAAAAAGATTATACATTTTATTATTGGAGTAGTCTCTTTAGTTACCAAATGACCGCTCAAAGAAACGTAAGTTCGAAGACAGATAGAACTGTCATCAATAAAAGTTACTTCTAATTCAGTGTAAATTCTAGGACGAGATGAGGGTCTCCAATAAGAATAAGCCAAAGGAATCCTCTTGCCAAAGATTCCTTTCAAGTTGTATTATAGCCTCCCAAGAAAGGGCTCTTTCGAAGTTCTTAACGAGACGCATCGTATTACATCATATAACGTCGCCATCTTTGCTTTCACCATCTTAATATTATAGCGTTGTTAGTATAACTTCGAACAACGAAAACGTCGATGTTATCAGTATCATAAGGCTCTTAGAAGGATCTTAAATCAACTTCATTTTCTTAGATAATATTAATCAATTAATCAAATTTTCTATTGCAGGTTTTACTTTTCTATTTGTACGTTTATTGTATAATTACTTCTTCATCATATTTGATGATAATTTTGTTGATAAGAGAGAGAGAGAGAGAGAGAGACAGAGAGAGAGAGAGAGAGAGAGAGAGAGAGAAAAGAAATGAAGAAAACACAAAAAGAGACAAACAAAAATAAAGATCAGAACGTTTTCAATTATTAATAACCTTGGTCGATTACATTAAAGGGTCTGTCACATTTAAAACAACATCAAATATTTTTAATAACACACCTTAATTGCCGTCTACAATTACACGGGTCATAATAAATGAATCAAATCGAACGAATTGATAAAAAAAAAAAAAAAAAAAAAAACAGAAAAAAAATAGTAACGAATAAATTTAAAAAAAGACAGTATAATTAAAAAAAAAAAATTTTAAAGTGGTTTCAGACAAAGAAAAAAAGAAAGGAAGAAAAATTCTGTATACTTTCGAATGGACAGCCATGTATTTTGTTGAGAATAGTTAGACGTTGTTTTTGTATTCCTTTTTCTTTTTTTTTTTCGTTTAACCTTTTCCGATGGAAATGGAAACTGCGAAATGTTTCCACCTTCCCATTGCCTCGTGCCCACCTCACCCCACAACATCCCCACCCATTTCGAAGCCAAAAACAAGTTTTTCTTTACTTACCAAGCGTCGATCATCCTCCCTCCCACCACCACCCCTCTCCCTCTCTCTCTCTCTCTCTCTCTCTCTCTCACTCTTTCTCTACTTCCAACCACCCACCTCCCACCCACTTTTTCTCCATTTCTCTCCTTCTCTTTTTCTCGTTGCGCTCGAGGCTCCTTCCTTCCTCGAGAGAATCCATCCGACAAAGGGTCACGTCGTCAAACAAAAAAAGGGAAACGGGCGAGTAATGAGAACGGAAAAGCCGACCAACTATCTTCGAGAGGTCGAACCAAGCAAACTGGCTTTGAAGTTAAAAAGCAACCTTCTTCGAATCGTCGATCACATTTTGACAGAACGTAAGTAAGTAAGTACTTACCCGGTATGTGAGGCGTTAAATTTTGAACGTCGGGCAAGTCCATTTTATGAAAAGAAAAAAGTTGAGGCTAATTTTTATTACAAATTAACACACAAAATTTGTGTTTCTAATCGGATATAAACAATGAATATCTTACGATATCAGAATAAATTTTTTCCTAGTAATTTATTTCGACGACGATATTTGTTACGAATTGATTTTTGAAAATTAGACTGATAAACTTTGTCATCATCTTTAAATGCAAAAACTAGGATCACTACCAGGGAAAAATATTAAGATATGATGGATTTATTACCCCTATATCTGCATCGTTTAAACTAAGAAGTATAAAACTCAATCCTATAAAATTAAATTAAATTGATTTTTTGTTTTATTGTAGCTTTGCAAAAGAAGTATGAGATGTTGAGATAAGATAAATAAGTAAATAAATAAAATATTTAATTCTTTTTATTATTACAATTACATTCCATTCGAAGAAAAACAACGTTTTTAAATAAAAATTGTTTTTGAAAGTGAGACAAGTCCATAGGCGCATATCAAAATCATGGATGTTTTTTTTTTTGACTTAAAACGGATGACCATCCATTATTGCATCTTAAATTTACACGAAATAAGATCATAAAAAATATAAAATAATTCTAATACTGCTTAACAATATTTTTAAACCCATTCAAATGCAAGTCATTAAATATCTAACAATAAAATAAAATGGACTTGCCCCACATTCAAGATCAACGGCTCATATGTACATAGTTTTCGAAAAAAAAAAATACTTCGATCTAGTAGAATCGTTTTAATTTAATGTAATACGATAATTGTTTCAAGTGGAAAAAAATTTCTTTTTTCCTTCATCAAATGATTATCTTCTTTACCTTCTTTTTCCTTCGAGCGTTAAATTTCAAATATTGATCATCTCTTATATCTTAGGGTTGATATATTTTTTTATTTTTTTTTTTATTTATTATATCGACATTATATGAAATCTTACTTATCTTTTTTTTAGGGTTGTAAAATATTTTATGTTTTCTTTCGTTTTCAATTTTTTTCCTTCTTATCATCTCAATATTATAGGTTATTCGTTAGAAAAAAAAAAAAAACAATTTAGAACACATTTAAATGATATAATTTTAATTATCACATTAATCAATATTATAGAGATTTGTTCAAACGTTAATGTAAACGGCAAATCATATTCATTTCGAAAGGATTAAAATTAGACGGCGAATGATCTTCTAATTTTAACACTTCAAATCAATTTCATTAAAGTGAAGAAATAAAAGATTGGTCGATACTATCCTAGCTGATTATTCGATATCGATTACTCGATTAAGAGTAAATTACTCTTTTACCTGATATTTCTGAGAGAAGGAAGAAAAAAATAAATAAATTAACAAATTAACTCAAAAATTCCGGAAGAAGAGTAATCGATTTTTAAATTCTAAAAACTATCTAAAAACTTTTGGCCTATTTAGAAACTTGATGATTAGTCGTGTATCATAATGATCGATATAAAATTATTATCGATTCAATAGATATCAATAATTCGTTAGTGATCATCATATTTAATTCATGAAATTCTATCGTTGACATCGTAGAATTAGAATTAGAAGAGACGGTCTTCAATATCAATTCTTAATGACATTTCATTGCTATAAATACCATGATTATTGATTTTCGATTATTATTAATTCGATTAATTTCAAAGATCAACACGTGACTCGATCGATTATTATAGATTATTAAAGGGTCAATTCATCAATGACTTAGAATCAATTTAGAATTAAATCAAATAGTCTTTCATTATAATTTTCACAAAGAGATTTCGTTCGCGGAAAAAAAAAGAAAAATTATATTCGTTATATTAAATAATCCCCAAATAATCATACATTAAATTCTCTTCGATTGTTATCAACGATAAATACCGATACCGACCATATCTCAACAAGTTATTGAATTCTAACAACGACATCGTGGAGTTAAAATTAGAAGTGAAAATTTTCGGCTCCAATTATTGATTGCATTTCATTGATAGAAATACCATAATTATAGATTTTCGATTATTATTAATCCGAATGATCTTAAAAGAAAAAGAATCATCACGTGACTCGATCTATTATTATAAGATATTACAAACGTCGGTCAATCGACGTATTAGAATCAAATTTAGAATTGAACTGGACACTATTTTTATTCGATTTTTTAAGTCGATTTAAAATTTACGTCAAGAAAAGAAAAAGAAAAAAACGTATCACGACATATTTCACAATAGCGAATAATCTTCTTGATAATTATAAAACTAACGTTCATCTAATCACTAATTACTTTTAAAGTCGAATGTCGAAGGGTAAGAACTAGGAAAGATAGTTCCATCTTCTATTCTAATTTTACAGGTAGTTTCGTTCGTAAGAAAATAATCGCGAATACACGATATCATAAACGTCGATCAATCGATGAATTAGAAACGAATTTAGAATTTGACTGGACAATATTTTCATTCCATTTTTCAAGCCGATTTAAAATTTACGACAAAAAGAAAAAAAAAAAAAAAGAAAATATAGCGAAATATTTCACAATAGCGAATAATCTTGTTGACAATTACAAATCTAACGTTTATCTAATCACTAATTAATTTTAACGTTGAACGTTGAAAGGAAATAACTAGGAAAGATAGTTTTATCTTCCATTCTAATTTTACAGGCCATTTCGTTCGTCATAAAATAATCACGAATACACACACACATCCATACATACATACATACACACTTGCATACCTACATATATATGTGTATATATATATATATATATATATATATATATATATATACACACATATATACATATATACATATATATCTACATCTACGCTAAGGTAGCCGCATTGGTCTGCATATTCAAGAGTAAGACGATCAAGAGGAATATTTGAATGGATTCGCTAATTGCCAAGAGAAGGTCGAGTTTCAATGCACGCTTCCGATTCGAATACCTGTCCCATTCTCCGCGTAACCACGATGCTAATGTCTTAGAGAATGCAATACACAGACACATAGAGAGAGAGAGAGAGAGAGAGAGAGAGAGAGAGAGAGAGAGAGAGAGAGAAAGTTGTTCGGATTCGGACAACTCGGACGAGTCTGCCGTTAGCTTTCTTGGCACCAACTTCCTCCTATGTTGGCTTGTAAAAGAGACGAGGAGGTGGAATCTCAGGGAAATCGTTGAATCTCTGGCAGCTTCCGTGGTAATACATAGACACAAACACACGCAAACACACACACATATATATATATATATATATATATATATATAAATGTTTGTGTATGTAGGTTTCAAGAGGAAGATGACTGTGGGCCTGCAGGCCTTGCCGAAGGATTACCAAGAGTCCGCATTAAAGTCCTTTTAGATCTTGAGAAAATATTGTCTTTATCGGTTACGAGATGCACTTGCTAGTGTATGTATAAAAATATATGTGTGTGTTAATATCCGCGTATATGTATCTTGAAAACTTTTGAAAAAACTTTTTTTGAAGTTCTTCGGTGGTATCCAATTGTACGATGAATTACTGCAACGAGTGTACCAAGATGATATATTTGATCAAATTATTGATTTACATACGTTTCTCGCTATTGCTTTTGGTTTGTCGTTGCTTTCATTGCTAAGTAATTAATCCTATTGTGGTAAAAACAGATTTTATGAAGTTCTGAGATGAATTTTTGTTTTGTTTTGTTTATAAACGATCGTTAATCATTTATCGATATCTTTTTATTTTTATTTAAATTTCTTTTTGTCTTTCTTCTTTTTTTTTTTTTATACCAATTTATTCCAAATTATCGAATTTTATTGACGAATTGACGAAATATTTGTTTGGAAATAATTCGGGACGAACAGGTTGTAGGATTTATTAAGCGATATATTTTAGTGAATTTTTTTCTTAAAAGACACTTAATTGCCACGTCATAAGTAATAAAAAATCTTTTTTCGCGAAATAAAAATTATTACGCGTCGTTACAAATAATAAATGTCATTAATTGAAGATCATTCTTCATCTGAACGAAACTATTGATCCTATCAAAAAAAAAATAAATAAATAAATAAATAAATAAAAAGGAAAACAAAGAAAATAAATAGCACAATCTATTTCTCCGACAAATTCCCTCTTCAAAAAAAAAAAAAACAAAGAAAAAAGAATAAAATAATTAATAAGCAACGAATCGACCGAATTACGCGACGATTATTTCCTCTTTCCAGCAATTTCTTTCTGCCACTTCGAAAAACAACGATCGATCATATCAAAACATTTGAATGACCAAACATCTGTATTCATTTGAAAAATCCGACATATATTTTATCGTACGAAGAATAAAAATATTTCATTATTTTCGATACGTCGTTCATCGTTAATCAACGTCCAACTAATAATAATCTACCATTAGCCCGATACTTCGTTTCGCTTCGCTTCGCTTTGCTTGGTCTCGTTTCGACATTAGAAAAGAAGAAAAAAGGATAAAAGCAAAATCCGCCGACGGTATATAACTTACAGGAACTCTTTCCGGAAATTATACCGGAGTGTTGGACGTTAAGTACGATCACGAAACTCAAAGCGGAAATTATTCTCGCCTGGTAGAATTCTTATACTACTACTTTTCTCGAAAATATAACTAAGAGACAAGAATAGACGAAGACTACTATGTCTATGTTACTATTACCAAATTGCAAGAGACGAAGAGACGAAGGTCTCTTGTGTTTGAACTTATGGACACATGACCTAAGTTCTTACGAGTTTCTCTCCTCATCCCCCGTCTCTCTCACTCACACACACACACATACATATACTGGCTGTTTCTATGTGCCTGTACATCGCGCGCGTGTGTGTATGTGGATGGATAGGTGTAAGAGAGCAAGGTTAGGCTATAGGACTAAAGACGATTCTGTTAGGCTAAGAGAAGCACAATGAACCATCGGGTAGACGATGGAGCTTTAATGGCGAGAAGTCGTTGAATTCCAACCCAGGCATAAGACTATCTTCAAAATGCTTCCGAAAGAGAGATTAGACAATCTCAAAGATCGTTTTAGAATGATTATTGAATATCCCCGCGTGATAATTATTTTCAATTAAATCACTATCTATCGTTGCTGCGCAATTACAAAATTTTAGTATCGATTTATGTAAAAAAAAAAAAAAAAAAAAAAAAAAAAAAGAGTTAAATTATATTCTAAATCGAACGATCACGAAAATGTTCTTCTTTCTATTTCTTTTCTTTTCTTTCTTTTTCTTTTATATGATGATATCTAAAATAATGATGACAAATTCAATTTGCCTCGACAGTAATAATAACATTTCTTTCACGATAGCTATTAAGATAAATATATTCGACGTTACGTAAAATATTTCTTCTTCTTATACGTCAGAGATATATGTATGCGTGTACGTATGTATGTATATAATATCATATATACGATGTATATGAAAATAATTCATAAAAAAACGCGATTTATTATTTTCTCCTTTCCTCTTCATGTTCTTTAGAAAAAGAAAAAATAAGTAAAAGTTCGAATTAATCCGAGTACACTGAAATTTATTTATCCCTCCCTCCCACTCCCAAAGATAAGTGACTTCAATTTGAAGAATATTGAATGAACATCGATCGATATTACGGACAAGTTCGATACATTCTGATATTCCGTTCTATTCATTTGGATTGATTAAAAGTTCGAGAATTACGTAAAACCGAACCCTCGTTGCGTTTAGAAAAAAAAAAAAAAAAAGAAAAAAAAATATTTCTTTCCTCGAGTTCATCGGAAATGTTTGACATCGACTGGTCGAGGAGCAACGTCATGGATAATGGAGAAACACGTTTGTGATTCCCTAAGGACGTAAATAAGGACCAAACAGAATGAAAAGAGAGAGAGAGAGAGAGAGAGAGAGAGAGAGAGAGAGACAACAGCACCAAAAAAAATTGAGGAAGACGAGATGGACAAGGTCGATAAGTTGATTAGCCTCGATTTCGAACGACACGCATCAAAAAAAAAAGAGAGAGAGAGAGAGAGAGATAAACGTGCCACTCCTTCCGTCTTTTTGTAGTCTGTTTCTTCCCTCTAAAAATGGATGAAAGGTCCGAAAGCGAAGTTACTCTCCTGAGTAGAAACGAAATTGGAGATCTCCACGAACCCTTCCACCATCTCCCACTGCCACCATTACACTCCACCCTTCAAAAGGAAACGACGAATGATCGATCGAGACATTTCTCATTTCTCTCTCTCTCTCTCTCTCTCTCTCTCTCTCTCTCTCTCTCTCTCTCTCTCTCTCCTCTTTCTGTTTTTATCAGTTTAACGTTATTGTTTTTCCTTTTTAATTTTCTATTCTTTATCTCACAATCATTGATTTCATTTTTAATATATTTACGTATAGAAATATACAGAAGTTATCGATTGTATATTCGTATATTCTAATTTTTTATTCGATTCTTTATATATAATCCGATAGATAAAATTTGATTCGTTATTTCTTTTTATTTAATTGTGCGTTACGTAAAAATTATATTTATTTTAATTAATATATATATATATATATATACACGTAACCGATGACTATTTTGTAATAAATTTTTCTTGTAATATTGCGATTGTTATTGCGTATATTTCACAGTTAAAACAACCTCTTTAAATTTATTAGGTATACAATTTTCTTCTTTCGTTCGTTTGTTTTTTTTGTTTGTTTGTTTGTTTTACAAGCTTGTTTCATGTATATAAAAGCGTATAAAATGTACAGCAATGAATAGGATTATTATTTTATGTATTAAAAGGATAAAAGAAGTGTTTACTAAATGATTATAAAAGATCAATTAAACTTTTTCAAGACTCTTTAAGCTAATAATTCTTTCTCCCTTTTTATTTTCAGATCATAAAATAGTTCATAGACTTGTAGTTCAACTTTTTATTGGCCTATAAAAAGTCTCCAGGAAAAATAATTGATTTTGATAAAATCATGTAGAGATCTTTCGGCCCATCACCGAGTTATTACACGTGTCCTACTTTCTCTCTCTCTCTCTCTCTCTCTCTCTCTCTCTCTCTCTCTCTCTCTCTCTCTCTTTCTCTCTTAACCGAAATTACTCATATTTCACTTTTATCGATAAACACGAGACGAGATCATAATCTTTTTTACTGTTATTAAATTAAAAATGTAGTCATTATGAATTTTTCAAATTTAACAATTAGATCTTAATACATATTTCAATATATAAAAATGTTCGAACGATCATGAAATTGATCGAAATACAAAAATTATAAAAAAATTGTAGTTCCTCTTTTATATTTCCCTTTTTTTATTTTACCAATTTTGTATTATATTGATTTACATTATAATAATAAAGTAAATATATTTTCAAAAAAAAAAAAATATATATATATATATATATATATATATATATTTACTTAATATTATTAAATCTATTTATTTATTCTATATAAGTACACACAAACATAAATAAATACTATAATAATATAAACAAAGGAGATCACTTACGCAAATTAGATGATAAAAAGTTAGATTACAATGCATAACAAACGTTCCTTGTTCATCTCACTCTCTCTCTCTCTCTCTCTCTTCCTCTCCCCCCCCCCTCTCTCTCACCCTATCTGTTTTTCCAGGTACTTGTTCGTTTGAGAAAATTCTAATTTGTAGAAAAGTTCAACGGTTGAGAAGGTATGCATTCGAATGTTCCTTGTAATTTGCTCCTGACTGGAAACTAATTTTAAAGGGCGAAACGAGTAATGACGAAAGATAAATCAACGCTTCGCTGGCATCTTCGTGCTCGGACTTTTGAATGAACGTCTCTCTCTCTCTCTCTCTCTCTCTCTCTCTCTCTCTCTCTCTCTCTCTCTCTCTATCTATCTATCTATCTATCTATTTCACTCTCACTCACTCTTTTTCGTTCATTCGTCCAGGGAAAGATGTTTTCTATTCATTCCAGTCGAAGGAACGACTTCAAAACTGTACAGAGGTCCTTTAGATCTTTTATTTGCAGCATTAAAAGAATTCACTTGCCATTATATATTTCATTTGTTCTTTTTATCAGCGTCACTTCTAATATAATAGTTTCATTTATTTATTTATTTATTAACTGTTATTATTATTATTATTATTATTGTTATTATTGTTATTATTATTACATTCTATTTTTTCTCCCATTTATTAAGACATTAGGCTGATTAGACGAGCCTCCGCCAAGTTTAATCTTTCATCTCTATTTTTTAAAATGTTCGCGTTGTGCTTTTTAACATAAATTAATATCATTAAATAATAATATTTAATATTATAATATCGAAATTTAAATAATAATAATAATAACAATAATAATAACATTATCATAAGTATATAATTATTTTGTATAATTAGATGAAAATAATACAATGTTGTTATTATTGTATGATTAATTTTTTTTGTTATTTTTTTCTTTTTTTTTTTTTTCGTTGCACAGTGTATTTAATTCAACTTAACACCATTTGCACGTCTCAATACATAGTACGTTATATTTCCTATATATTTAGTTTTCATTCCTATTTATCTTTCAGTACATTTTTTATCATCTAATATCGATGTAAATAATAGTACATACGTGAGTACATATGTAACTAAATCCGTTTTACACAAGTACATATTTGTCAAAAATTAAATGCTTTATAATTTTTTATTTATTTTTATTCAATAATTTATTATAATTGATTCAATTATAAATACTTCTTTATAATTATAATATTAACGAAGTAATAAGGGTCTATATCAAAAAAGAAGAAAAATAATACAAATAAAAATAAAATAAAAAAAAGAAAATTTCTTTATTTATTAAACATTAAATACTAAATGTATTAACATTATATATTAAATATTAAATAATATTAATAAATGCTATAAAAAAGTATTACTTCTTTTTTTTTTTTTAGTATTTACTTTAAGAATCGACTGAATTCTCTTGATAGATCTTTTATATACGATTAAGAAGATTGATTACATGATTGTATGTGTGTAAGTTAGTAAGCAGATTGGTGATGTCGATCAGCAACTCACAGGGTAGACCGAATCGGTCAAGCACACTTGCTGGGATTAAATGTGTGTGTTGGTGAAATGATTTGTCGTGCAAGTGTAGCTGTCGGCTGAATTAAACTGAGCGAATGAGCTACCGGTGAATACTATACTTAGCATATCGGACCTTTCGAATGATACGAGCCCTACGAGATATTCAAAAGTTTTCCAATCTTTTTCAAACACATTATGTGTGTGTGTGTAATTCATTTTATTTTTTAATAATATATCAAAGTAATATATCGAATATATGTATTTATTATTAAAATCGAATATGTCTCAAATATGTTATGTGTGTATTTGTATGTAATTAATTTTATTTTTTAATAATATATATTGAATACCTGTATTTGATATTATTTGTGTAAAAAATTTCCAATATTTTTTAAATACATCTCCTGTGTATGTGTGTGTATAATTTATGTAATCTGTTAGAAATATATATTGAATACATGTATTAGTTATTATTTGTTTACAATTTCTCCAACAGTTCTGCAATATATATATATATGGTATATAATTCTATTTATATGGTATATATATGGTATATAATTCTTTTTATATTTTAATAATATATATCAAATACTTGTATTTAGTATTATTTGCGTGTGTGTGTGTGTGTTCGTTTATTACATAGAAATCCTTGAGTAAATTTTATGATAATTAATTACATTAGATGGATGTATTAAGTACGGTTTGAAAAAATAATAAATGGTTACTTTCTTGTTCGTTATAAATAATGTTTATTAAATCAAATAATGATAAATTAATTAGAGATTAATTAGATCAAAATATATATGTCATTAAATCTTCTCTAACGATTCAATACATTTTAACGTATGGATTATATATAATTGAATAATAAACAATTTTCTTGTACAACAAAATGTTAACACACCAATATTACTGTTGTTGCTGTTGTTGTTGTTGTTGTTCTTCTTCTTATTATTATTATTATTATTATTATTATTATTATTATTATTATTATTATTATTATTATCATCATTATATATTAAATCGCTTTAACTTTAACCCAAAACAATAAATAATCGTATGGAAAATATTGATACGATAAGCAACACGTAATGTATAATATATATAAAAAAACATTTTGAAATCTCTTGCCGTTAAAAAAAAAAACATCCAAATTATTCAAATCTGACCAAATTCGTGTGTCCCCCATTCGATGCTTACCATTTCAAATTTTAAATTAAAAAATCCACGCAGACGTTATCAAAATTATACAATATAAAAAAAATAAAAAACAAAAATCATCGTGAGATGTCTCTTCCACTAACTAAAAAAAAAAAAAAAAAAACAAAAAAAAAAAGAGAAAAGGAAAGGAAAGAAGTAATAAAAGCAGAATAAAAACATTACTAATCAGTAAGACGGAGAAAATATGAAAGATAAAGAGAAAGTAAAATGGACAGAGATATCTTTAAAATTAAAAAAGAGAAACCATAGAAATATAAGAAGCATACGACTCTCACCACCCTTCCTGTCCCTCACTTCACTCGACCCATCCTCATTCCCACCCCCATCCCTATCCCCATCCCATCCACACCCCTTTTTTTTCTTTCTCTTTACTGCCCTATCACGTAATGGCGTAACTTCTGCTAGAACGAAGGACCTTGGCCGGATAAAAGAAGGACCGATGTTGGAAGTAGAGGAGGATGGTTCAACCCCTAGGGAACTTTAACGTACGGTCAGCTTCTTTCCACTCTATCACACACATACACACATAAACATACAGAGAGAGAGAGAGAGAGAGAGAGAGAGAGAGAGAGAGAGAGAGAGAGAGAGAGAGAGATACACAGTATTATTTCCAGCCTACCCACCCCTCTCTTTTTATCCCATTTTTCGATGAAACTAAAACATTTTAGCTATCACTAGCAACAATAATAGTAATAAAACGTACCTTTTCTTATCTCATAAGAGCTGATGAAGTCGATCAACTTGGATAAAACTTTTATCTTCGTTGTAACCATGTGATAACCAGTGGCCAAGAGAGTGTGTATGTATTTATAAATATATATATATATATATCCTTCTCTCTCTTTCTCTATCTTATGAATTAAATGTAAAATAAAAATATCTTAATTGTACACGCAATAATAATAATGACAGTAAGAATAATGTATTCATTTATTCGTTATATCGAACTTTATTTAATATTATCATTTAATTTTATCAATTTTATCATTATATAATTTTATTGTTTCGATAATATATAAAAACAAATATTATTGTAATTTCAAATATTATATATAATTTCATTTATAAAATATACCAATGATTAATTATCGATATTAATGAGAATCGAATAATAATGTTACATTATCAAGAAGTATTAATTTTTAAATAAGAAGTATTAATAATTAAATAAATAAATAAATAACATTAACTACGTTACGATCGATAAAAGAATCATTTAAAATTCAACCACCCCTATCTATCAGCCCCACCTACGTGGATCCTTAAAAAAAAAAAAGAAAGAAAATGGAAAAGGAACGAAAAAAGAGACAAACAAGAAACATGGACGAATATCGTCTCTTAATAGTAAATCTGGTATGATCTTTCTCTTTCTACGTTATTTTTTCAAAGAAATCTTATCACCATCGTCGTCCTCGTCATCGTCATCCTCGTCGTCGTCGTCGGTAGCAAGTAACTTCTCGTCTTCAAAACGAGAGAAAACAACGTGGAGAAGTCGAAATTGATCGAGAAGTAAGATCATTAAAATTCATGAAGCACACTCGAGGCAATTGTAAAGTTCAAACGACGAGAACGACCATTCGGAATTCTCTCTCTCTCTCTCTCTCTCTCTCTCTCTCTCTCTCTCTCTCTCTCTCTCTCTCTCTGTCTGCCTGCCTGTATGTCGATCTGTCTGTCTGTCTGTCTCTTTATAGAACGTCATAAAACGTAATTTTAGATATTATCGTGACATTCTTCGTTGTCGTATCAGAAATTAAAACGAATGTTATCGAATTTTCTACAACGTGACTCGTCAATCGATAGAGACAGAGCCGGAGAGAGAGAGAGTGAGAGAGAGAGAGAGAGAGAGAGAGAGAGAGAGAGAGAGAAAACACCAGGGAAAAGTTTCTAAATAAACTCATGAAATGTTTAGTCGACCGAAATACCAGCTATACATTTTAAAACAATACTATACCACCTACGTCTTACGTTCTCTCGAGATACACCTGAAGTGGACCATCCGGCTTGGTATTATTAAACAATGAACTGTTAATAAATATCAACGAGCCAAAACGTCGTGGATTAACGTTCCGTTAGTTTCTGATAAACTATAACTATTGAATTGAAAATATAAATGAATGAGAAAGCTCAGAAATAAGTAAATACAGATAAATAGATAGAGAGATAGACGGATATTTAGAGAAAGAGAAAGAGAGAGAGGGGGAGAGAGGGGGGGGGGAGCTGTGACTGAAATTTGATTTTTTTAATGATCGAAATTGAATACAAATAAAGTAGAACATAGTGACAGATTAAAAGATAGAAGAATACATAGAAATATAATAAAATGAAAAAAATGGATTAATCAAAATTTCGTATCTTCTCGATTCTAATTAAAATCTGATGAAAATATTCATAAGAAAATGTACTATAGAAATACGGTCTGACAAATAGCTGATCATAATGATATATTAGTTATAATTTAATAAGAATAAAACAAAACAGAGAGAGAGAGAGACCTCTTACTGCTTATAATCCTAATTGAAATTTAATAAAAAAAAGAAAAAAAAGTAAGGAAAGGAAAAGAAAAAAAAAAAGAAAGATAACAAGAGCGATATTAATTCATATACAATAATAATAATAATAATAATAATAATAATAATAATAATAATAATAATAATAATAATAATAATAATAATAATAATTAATAATAATAATATGATAACAATAATAATATAATAACAATGATATTCATAGCTATAACTACACTAGTAGGTAAATAATGGCTACCGTGGAGTCTAGAGAACATTCTATTATTCAATGAAAGTAAAAAATTAAATAAAAGATAAACAAAAAAGAGCAAGAAAAGCAAAGAAAACTGAAATACGACAAAGGAGAGAAAGATCGCGGTGAAATTACGTAGATCGAAATAAATATAAAAAAAGAAAGAAAGAAAGAAAGAAAGAAAGAAAGAAAGAGATAGATAAAGTGACAAAGATAGAGAAAACTGCTTATGAATCCAGGTTCATTCATCCATCTCCGTTATACCAATTAGCACGTAGGAAGGTTTAATGAGGGTAAGAAGAGCCTATAGGTTTCATCGTCGATGAGAACGAAACGATAAAGATGAGACCTGCGCGCGCGAGAGAGAAAGAGAGAGAGACAGAGAGAGAGAGAGAAGAAAGAAAGAAGAAAAAGAATGAAAGAGAGAAAGAGGGAAAGAAAGAGAGAGAGAGATAGATAGAGATAGAGAAAGAGAAGGGAAGTTGAGGGCCATCGAGGGCGCGAATAATGTCAAGTTACTTAAAAGCATCGCTCGCGCTACCGCGATTCCGTGCTTCTTCCTTACACTCGAACGACGAACTCACCCCCGAGAAACTTCGACACCCTCCTCGTCCTTCAACCAACTACCAACCCTCTCTCTCTCTCTCTCTCTCTCTCTTTCTTTTTCTCTCTCTTTCTCTTTCTCGACTACTCTTCTCTCTTTCTCTCTCAATCGTTCTTTCTCTTTCTCGCTATCGCTCGCTCTCGCTCGCTCTCGCTCACTCGTTTCATACTTCTCTCCTTTTTCTTCTCGTCGTCGTAGCAGTAGTCGTCTTCTTTAACAAAATGCGTTCAAACAATAGAAGAAGGCTCAAGACAAAGGAAAATCACGAGAAACGGAGCGTGGTATATCTCGTTAAAATCATTGCCAGACGAGTTGCTCGAGAGCACGTAACACCCCCGTCGCGTATGAACTCTCTCTCTCTCTCTCTCTCTCTCTCTCTCTCTCTCTCTCTCTGTGTGTGTGTGTGTGTGTGTGTGTGTTTCTACTACGATAAACAAGTATTGGACTCAATAAGTTTATAGGACGAGTATCGAATTACGGATACTCGCATAAGTATACGTTTACATGGGTTTATTTTTCTTTCTTTCTATTTATTTATTTACTTATTTATTTATTTAATTTTCTTTTTTCAATTGTTCTATTGTCATTTTTCGTTTGGTTTTTCTTCCCCCTTTTCCCGTTTTCTCTATTTCTTTGTTTTCCTTGTCTCTTTCCCCGTTTTCCCTTTTTTCTCGGCTTTACTTTTAGTTTTTTTTTTCTTTTTTTTTTTTCTTTTTTTTAATTTTTTCGTTTTTATACGAGGTATTCCGCCAAACGTAAACTTGTTTTTCCGATGACCCATTTATTTTGTTAATTCCTATTACATTTATCGAACTGTTTCTCCTTTGGTGTAAGGAGGGGCGAGGAGAAGGAACTTGTTTGTAAACATGCGCGCGCGCGCGGTCACGCACATAAATTGTAAACAATTGTTTTTATATATTCTTTTTTTTTTTTTTCGTTTTCGTCATTGTCGCCTGTAACTTCGTTATAGAATATTTTTCTAAAAGCTCCTTAAATAATGAAGATATTTAAGAGAGATCGTCGTGTTAAATGGAAACACCATATATATATGTCGTCGTCGATATGTAAAATTATCTATAATATTTCATATTCCCATTATATATAACAACGCGTTGATATGACCGTGTATAATTTAACATACGAATTTCGATACGATTTTGTAAAAATTGTTCTCAAAATTTCCTTAATTTCTTTTATTATTATTATCATTATTATTTATATATATATATATATATATATATATATGTGTGTGTGTGTGTGTATTAATAGACAAACTAAATTTTGATAAGATTATAATTTCTATCGAATAAAACTATCTGTCTGCATTTAATCCAGGAATGAAACGTTGATCGCACATATTTCAAAAAATTTAATTTGACAAAAATTCAACACGCTGATGAAAGTCTTCGAGACATAACAGTGAGCTTTTCGAGAAAATAGATACAATTGAGAAAACCTTTTAAAAGGGATGCAAGTAGTCGGTAGTTGCAGGTATTTTAGAAAACACCGTAGCTAGTCGTAAATACTCGTCTTGATTGAAAATTCCTTAACGGTTGCTATTACCTAGTAGCAAAGGAAGGCAACAATTAGTAGAAAAGAGACGGATAGAAGAAAAAAAAATAAATAAAGAAAAAAGGATAGAAAGAGACGGAAAGACAGACGAAGAGAGAGAGAGAGAGAGAGAGGAGGGCAGAGAGGGGGGAGAGAGAATGAAATTGCTCGCACGTATCGTTCTTAGCACGCATATTTTTCAAACGGTGCTATCAACCATCATCTCATCTTTTTTTCTTTCTCTTTTATTCCCGTTGAGAAAAATTCGGCTTTGTTTTAGAGAGAGACAGAGAGAGAGATAGAGAGAGAGACAGAGAGAGAGAGATAGAGAGAGAGAGAGAGAGAGAGAGGGGGGGAGAGAAGATATGAACGATACGAAAAGAGGAAGCTCCATTTCGAGAATAAGATTTTTAAAATGCCACTGTATTTTACGACGAAAAATGTGTCTCTCGTTTTTGAACTAACACACACACACACACATTTCTTTCTTAGCGCCATCAAGAGTAGAATGATTAGATGTGATTAATGCGATTAGCTAATAAATCTTTGACATATAGTACCTATTTCTATTGTTTCTTTTCTTTTTTTATAGTGACAATAAGTGAGATATGTATATAATCTTTAAACTGGTTGCGTTATTATCAATTTATTTTAAATTTCTTAAGGTTGTTGTTTAGTTTGTTTTAGAAGCGACGATTAATGAACATTAGGAATATTGTTAATCGTTATTATTGGGGAAAAAAAAAATTATGTGTTAATATTTTCTCTTCTGTCACAACATTCGAGTATTGACGAATTCATTGATTGATTTTGTTCCCGTTTATTTATTTATTTATTTTCGTTCGTACATGTTTGCAAAATTGTAAGCACCCGAAGCTTGACGATGACCTTGGTAACACACGAAGCCACAAAGAATACATTCTTCTAAGTCTATATGTGGTCTCAGGGCACGCTATAAAACGATGAAATATCGACGAAAAGTTAAGTTGTAGGTGCTCGTTGGATTCTTATCTAAGATGATATCTACGACCTTTGTTAGATCGAAGATATCGATTTCCATAAAATAAAAAGGGAAAAAAGGAAAAAAATGAAGAAAAAAGATTACCATAAATAACATTAAATTTATCCGTCAAAATCCGAGAAAAAAATTCTACCCCGACCTTTACCCCTCTCCTCTTGTCCCCTCTCACACTCCCAAAAACACACACACACACACACACACACACATTTTTATTCAAAATATTTTTCTCTAAAATCAATAGAATGAGATACATTCAGTCATATCGTTTAAAATGGGTCAAACCCTGTATATTATTATACGTATAGAAAGAGAGAGAGAGAGAGAGGGGGGGGAGGGTGAGAAAATAAAAGAAAATAAAGAAACAAAAAAGGAAAAAGAATTGTCGATAGAGATCACCGAAACGTTTACTAGAACGAAACGGGAAAAAATTCATTGAACCACGAGGACGTTCGCGTAAGCTCTACGTGACTCGTTTCGATTCAGCAAACGTACGGACACGTTCAACCCCCTTAAAGAAAATCCTCCACCCCCTTTGCTACCCCCTCGTTCGCTTTGAAATCGACGTGTCTCCGACACGAGAGAGAGAGAGAGAGAGAGAGAGAGAGAGAGGGAGAGAGAGAAGCGAGAGAGATACGAGACACGATACGATATCTTTCAAAGAAAAAAGGGAAGCAAAGAAACGATCGAAGAAAAGCACGTGTATTAGGTATTATGCATGGTAGAAAAGAAAGAAGAAAAAAGAAGAAAGAAAAAAAGCGTGAAATTGGTACGACGTGATCGGTAATTAGTAGTATCACGTAACGATTAAATTAACGATAAGTAACACGTGCTCGAAGTGATTAGAGTTTAATTATTTTAATTAGTATCATTCAACGTTACACCTTTCCTTCCTTTATTCGATCGTTCACTTTTACTAATATATCTTATATATAAATATATATTAAAAAAAAATTTGTTTTCCTGCTTGCAGTTATTTTATCGTTTATCGCATTTGATTCTCGCTTTCCCTCTCATTTCTTTTTTTATTTTTCCTTTTTTAATATTTTTTTTTTTTTATATCTTTTCGTTCAACGATTTGCACTATCAGTTTTATTTTTGTCATTTGATTCCTATACCACACATATATGTATATTTGTTATTATTGTTATAATTTATTTTTGAAGGCGTTTTATACGCGTTATCTCTTTCTACTTATGAACCCAATTCATTTCAAGGATTTATGTATAATACTAGTATGTTTCTCTTTTTAATACCTATATCCTTCATCGATAATTGATCGATTATACTGTTATTATTATTTTGTTATTATCTGTGTATGAGTATCAATGAAGACATGATATACTATAGTTGTATATATTCACATGAAAACTATATTACGATAATTAAATTTTCAGAGCGTCAAAAAATTAAACAAGTATTTACATGAATGAAATAAGAAAAAAGAATTTATATATATATATATATATGTGTCTTAAATTTGTTTAATTTGTAAAATAATTAGAAATAGAAAAAACATATTTCTAACTATTGAAACAAAAATTTCTTTTTTTTTTTTTTAGTCAATTATAATTTCACTTAATTATCAATAACTCCATAGTAATCCTAAATAACAAAAATAAAAATCTATAGTAATTCCATTGGCATTCTTAACTCTACTTCTTTTCTTTTCATTCTTTCAGTTCAACATTTATACGCGTGTGTGTGCGCGCGCGTGCGTGTATTTGAATACCTTGTAACATTAGCTTCGTAACATTTCAATAAAAACATTGAAATGATTAACGCTGCTTTTAACATTTCGATGTATAACTTTGAACATTGTTTTCTAATTAATAACGATAACACTTCAATCATCGACAATTCCTAAATACATTCCTTTAATTCTGTCTAAACAACAAATATTTGTGTTTACGTTCCCTATCTCCTCAATTACAAAAAAAAAAAAAAAAATAAAAAAAACAAGAAACACAAATAAAAAGCACGAACAAAACCAAAGAAAAGGAAAAAAAGGGAGGATCGACGTAAATAATAATGATACTTCAGTACGGAGTAATAATTCCATCTCACCGATAGATTTTCAATTTTCCGGTATGAACGTGCCTTTATACTCGGCCTCCGAGAGAACGAACCAACGAACGAACGAACGACAAGTGGTGGTACTATTAGAGAGTGAGAAAGAAACAGAGAAAGAGAGATAGAGAGAGAGAGAGAGAGAGAGAGAAAAGTGAAAGAGAAATAAAAAGAGAGAGAGGGGGGGGGAGGGAGAGAGAGGGAGGTGGAAGTAGAGTTGGAAGTAGAAGGTAGAGGGGCATAGATAAAAGGGCTGTAATGAAACATTATCAGGCACGAAAGGTAAAAAGACGAAGGTCCGAGCTTGTATAGAATGTTGAATTATGTCTGCAAAGGGGGACGCTCGAGAGGGGTGAAGCTTAGAGACTGGAGGGGTAATAACTCATACTGCTCCGTACACAATACCATTGTGTTCGTTGTACAGAAAGATAGAGAGAGAGAGAGAGAGAGAGAGAGAGAGAGAGAGAGAGAGAGAGAGAGATTCTGTGAAGAGAACATAGGGACCGCGCGCACGTGCGTATGTGTGTGGATGTGGATGTGTGTGTGTGTGTGTGTATTCTATATAACCACTTCTACCGACACACTTCTAAAATTACTCTATCCTTTTACAAGTATAACGTGTTCTCACACACATACATATATACGTAGCACCTATTATTCGGTAGATAGTTACTACATAATGATTAATAACTTCATGAAGATAATTCTTGGGAAATATATTTTCGATGAATTGTATATAGTGGTATGTACCTACATATGTAACTTCGTCCCGATAATCTTAATGGATTCTTTCGTTTATTTTTGTTTTTCTTTCTGTTTCTTTTCGTCTTCATCTTCTTCTTCTTTTTAATTATTTATTTATTTATTTCGTTGCAACACACTTTCGTGTTACGCTTACTATCAGAAATTTGGTAGAATTCTTTTTTATATTTATATTCGTAATACTAATACACTCGACGATCTGTTTTTTTATTATACTAAATTAAAATACTTTATCATGCAAGTTGATCTGATTAATAAACACATTTATATGTTTTATATATGAAGGAAAAAAAAAAAAGAATAAAGAAAATAACTATCATAAATCCGCCGCATTCCGAAAAAGACCCTCCACTATTTTAACTAAGTTATAAAATGTAATTATATATTAATATATCCAGATCAAAACGATTCGTAAATATCACGTTAATATTAAAAACATATTTATATTTTGCGGGATGAATAAAAATAACAAAAAAAAATAAAATAAAATAAAATAAACCGAAAAGAAGAAAAGTACCATAAATCCGCGGCACTTTGATAAACTCACGTTTCATTTCTGCTAAATTAATAAATCCTATCCTGATCAAAGCGATTCGTAGGCGTTACAATAATATTAAAAACGTACTGACATTTCCAAGAAAGAACAAAAAGAAAAAAAAGTAATAAAACAGAAAAAGAAAAGAATAATCCACACCCTTTCTCGATAAACTTCAATTCATTTCCGTTGAATTAATAAACTATATTAGTCGATACGATTCGTGAGCAGTACGTTAATATTAAAAAAACGCGTTCCTACTTAATATATATATATATATATATATATATATATATATATATATATATATATATAAAAGAAAAGAAAATTATCATAAATTCACAGCCATTTAATATAATATCCATTTATTCCTAATAAATTAAGGGATCTCTCGCCGTCCAAGTCGACACGACTTGTAATAACAGTGCGTTAACATTCCTCTTAAAGATCGAAGAAGAAAAAGAGCATTAAAAAAAAAAAAAAAAAAAAAGAAAAAATCAGAAACGGAGGGGTGGTTGGGCGGCAGAGGAGGAGGGGAGGGTTGAAATAGAAGAAAAGATTCCAAGCGATGACGTTCGCGATTCGGTTATCCACGTGGCACACGGTTGTGACTTAGGATGAACAGTGGGCAGATACCAGTTCGTATCAACGCTACACGAAAGAGGTGGGATCGTGGTTCAGAGCCGTACTTGATGAAGAGAGAAATGGGTACCGTGGCTAACGTCTCCTTGTCCATGGCTTTCGTGCATGTAAAAGGAACCTTAATACCCCATACCACAGCTATGATTTGCTTTGAATAATAACTCAAAGGATCCCCGTCCTGGTTATAGGATATATATATATATATATATATATATATATATATATTTTACTCACACACACGTTATTTATCAAATGATAGTGTACGATTGTGTGCATCCATATATATGTCTATGTAAGTGTGTAAATCTACAAGTGTGTGATTTCTCACCTACCTATACGCATACCATATACATTCATATATGTACAGGATATATATATATATATATATATATATATATATGCATGTATGTATGTATGTATATATGAAGAGACATACACAAAGACACGCACACACAAAGAGACAAGATGCGCTTTGCTCATAGTTTCATACATATTTCAGTAACGATGAAAATCATACTTGCTAATTTCACTGGCTTGTTTTGTACGAAACGAATCGCTCCACCAAGTTGCATATGAAAACCTATATCGGATAAAATCGATAAAAGTCTCTTTTTGTATGTGAGTTCTCTTTTTCTTTTTCATTCCTTTCGTTTTTTTATTCTCTAAAAATCGATCTAGAACAGATGATGTGTGTGTGTGTGTGTGTGTGCGCGCGCGTGTGTGTTGTGATATTAGATATTAGATATACTTCGATGAAACGCGAGACTATCATTATAACTTTTTTATATTAAAAAGAAAAAAGAACAAAAAGGAAAAGGAGAACAGAAAAGAAAGAAAAAGATTATTTTGTTTCCCGTTCATTCGAAATAATTGCCTTTGATTTCGATCGAGTTAAAAAAAAAAAAAACAAGTTTATATATTTCTTATTATATTTGAAATAAAATCATTCGGTTTGTTTTTGTAAATGAAATATTGCGGTATAGATTATGATCGGTTAAAACCGGAGATTATTTTTATTTTATTTTATTTTATTTTAGTTATTATTATTTGGAAATGATACGATTTATTTCATATCTAAGGAAGATCTACGTTTTGATTATGATCGATCATTCAGATAGAAATACATCAATTAATTAATTAATTAATTAATTGGTGAAATGAGGATAATAAATAAATAAATAAATTATCGATCTTGATTTTCCAAACAACGTATGTATGTATTATACGTTGCGACGTACGCGATGTATATACTCGATGTAAATAACGCGATGAAACTTAACAAAACAGGACATTAGTACGATATAAAAAAAAAAAACATTACTATAGATTAGAAGATTAGAAAAATAAGAGAATATGGATGAACACGTTAGTTGTAATCGAGCAGCCAACCGAGATTGATCGATACATCAATCTGTCGTAGAAATTAATATTTCTAATTCGTAGATCTAAAGGTACTTTTTTATCTAAACAGATTAAGATTAGATTTAATGATAAGCTTCGAAATAACTATATTGAATACAATTTTAAAATCGATAAATTCGTAAAAATCGAATGAAATTATTAGTGACAATTAGAATTAGAAAATGATTTTCTTTATTCTAATTAATATCAAAGAATGATTTGAAATAAGAAGGAAGAATAATTAACTACGATTAGTATTAGAATATGATTGTCTTTGCTATAACCACGAAATGATATTGAATAAGAACAATTAATAATCGCAATATGCGATTATAATAAGAAAACAATTTTTGTCGCTTTATAGCCCCTTTAAATGATTTAGATTTATAAGGAAGTACGATTAAATACGATTAGAATTCAACGATGATGTCCGTCGGTATAATCACTGATTAGAATTTAATTAATCACCGATTATTCCTAGCTATAACCTCCCATGATTTAAAATAATGGAGGAAGAATAAGCAAACATGATTAAAATTCGTAAATGATTTTCGTCAATATATATATAAAACCTGAATGATTTGAAATAAGTAGAAGAAAAGTTTGATAAAACAGATATTAGAATTGAAATTAGAAAATCGTCGATAAATTTTCTGTTCAATCTTTATAACGTTTTATTTTATATAGGAGAAAATAATTGTTATTAGTCGTTAAATCAAACGTGTATTCATTATGACGATTATGAATATAAATAATGTAAATAGAAAAAATCGTTGGCGAACGTATATGTATATAAAAATAGAAATATATACTTAAGTACAGAGTACATTAGAGAAATAAACATTAGAAGATTATATCAGAAGGTTATGATATTAAGAGGTTATTAGAAATAAACATTAGTGAAGGACGGTCAGATAGGAGAAGTTGATAATTGTAATCGAGTAGCAGAGTAGTCGATTTAGATAGAAATACATATTAACTTGTCTACGACTATACATCTAATCTAAGTACATCTAATTTAATACCACGTCTGCTTAATTTCTATGTATATAGCTTAGAAGTAATTGTATTTTCTAAATATTATTTTATATATGGACGTGTATATACGTAGGTATATTAGATAGAATTATAATTAAAATTTGAAAATCGTTATTTTAAAGATATGTCAACTGGATTAACCAATCGAATGAGATTTGTCTACGATGATTGATATATTATCAACCTAATATTAAATCTTAATTTCAGAATGAAGTTTAGAATTAATTATATTTTCTAAACATTATTTTAGATTCGACGTCACTATATAACAGTTTAGATACGAGCGCGCGCGTGTGTGTGTGTGTACTAGAAACTATTAGAATATGAAAATCGTTATTTTAAAGACAAGTCAACTGAGGAGCAGCCAGTCGAATAAGATCGAAATAATAATTTGTCTACGATGATTAGTATATCTAATCTAATACTACATCTTCTTACTTTCAGATTATATAGTCCAGAATTACTAATATTTTCTAAATATTATTTTAAATTTGACATCTCTGCATACTAAAGATATATATATATATATATATATATATATATATATATATATATAAAGTTGTATGTATGTATGTATGTATATATTATATTATATACCCAATTTCTCTATATATTGGAAACCATATTAGAGTTAGAAAATCCTTCACTTATTTTATAAATGACGAACACTCTTATAATCGTGTAAACAATTTTAATAATGAATGAGGAAAGTGCATCTGGATCAATATGCTCTAATATTGACTATGTTAGAAGTAAAAAAAGAAAACGAAGCCGACGATAGCTTACTAAATTATTGAATGAAACGTCTTTTAAAACGAAGTTAGAGATAGAAAGACTGTTTATTCTTTCTCGACGATAGAAGTTGACCTAATAAATATCATTATAGTTTTCTTTTATTCTTCAAACTTGCGATGGATTTCTTTCTTTCGTTAACTTCATGTTTCAGAAAAGAAACTCGACCAAAAGACTCCAAGTTCGTGAAAGTTCTTTTAGCATCTCGTTCCTCTGTGACTTCCTGAGGAATTTTAATTCCGCAAATTACCATTGTGAAAGACATTATTTTATATTCCTTTTTCTCGAAAAATTTCGTGAACGAATCAGAAGGATCTAATCCTTTTTTTTTTTTTTTCAAAGAAACTCAATGAATTTAACGTATTTAATAATATATTGTAAGTAAAATATATAAGGATATAATATGTTAAGATTAAGATTTTAATACGAATTAATATTATTTGAGTAGAATATTTTTATGTTCAGAAAACATCTTTATTAATGTAACACAGTATTATATACATACATTGTAATGTAATAGAAAGAAGGGTATATATTACATCTTAGGGGTAACCTGTAATCTAATATAAATTACAAATTAATTTTTGGTATTTCGATTTAAAGAAAATGTGGCTTTTAACTTTATTAATATATTTCCATTAAATATATTTAATATATAATACAAATATTATATATATATATTTTTTTAACAAGAACTGTAATATTTATCGTAAAAAAAAGAACAAATTACAAATTACAAATCGATCAACGATATTCTCATTTAAGAAAGAGACAACAAAAAAATGTTTCACTTAACACAGCCAATACATTTTTATTAGACTAACTTGCTATTATATTACGCATATAACAAACGCACTATTCTAAAATTATAATATAATTCTATAACAAAATCAAAGATCACCGTACGAAGCTTTAATTCGAGGGAAAGAAAAATAAACGTTCCTATTTTAAAATAATTAAAGACATTAATATTGCGTTATAAAAAAAAAGAAAAGAAAAAAAAGTAGTATTATACGAAACCGTAACAGAAGTAATTTCCCATTTATAAGATTAGATCTTATCTAAACTAAGAACAATTGCTCTTATTCATAGATCAACATTGAATAATCCAAAACGTTTCTCTCTCTTTCTCAACGTATCATAGCACGTTATTACTTCTACATACCTGTACCCTTACATACAAACATACATACATACATACAACATACATCCATCAACTGCATAACACTGGAACGCATACCTTAGCAATTTTCGAACATTAAAGCTTCCAGACATCAATAACCCCGATTCATCGTGTAGGATCTGCAACGAGCAGGAGCTCTCATGGTAGCCGATTATTATTATTCCGATATTGGTACATCGTTCTACAACTACAAACAAACATCCCAGGGAGTATGACATTGCAGATTCTCGAAGCTTCGAGTTACAAGTTAGATCGTTAACTCGACTCGCGAATGCAACGCTTTGAACCACCGTCATCCCCAAAGCAACAACAACTACACGGACCTCACTCCCCACCCTAACTACCACCACCCCATCATCACCCTAACCCTCTCTCATACCCTTACCCTCATCCCCACCTCCAACTCACCCTCTCTCTCTCTCTCTCTCTCTCTCTCTCTCTCTTTCTCTCGCTGTGTATCACCAGACTGAAGGGGTGTTTCTCTCAATGTATTGCGAGTTTGAAATTGCTACTGAATCGCTATCGCTCTCGTCTTTTACCACTTTACGAGCAACAACTGGATGGCCACTGTGTTAGCCTAGGCTAGACTAGACTAGACTAGACTAGACTACGATACGCTAGCTAGTTAGATTATCTGTCGTGTCTGTGTGGCTAACAGCCTTGCTATTCTCGTGCGAAGACGAACGGACAGACGTAGAGATAGATAGATAGATAGATAGATAAATAGATGCAATGAGAGAGAGAAAGAGAGAGAGAGAGAGTGTGTGTGTGTGTGTGTGTGTACTACTCGAGAGCCATTGTTTCAGTGCTGCAGCTAATTTCCGTTTCCGGTGTCCTATGACTTCCGGGCATCGCACGCAACTGCACTCGGTCTCCAGCCTGTCATTTGTGTATGGTCCGCGGTCAAAGGGTCTTTGGTATCTGTCTGGAAACAACGATTATTTGCCGATCCACGACAATTATTCGACTATGCTTACTTGTGTTGAAGCTATATGGAATCTTCTTGTTCATTAGATCGTTGATATGGTTTTCTGATCCATTATTTCTTCTTCTTTTTTTTTTTCTTATTTTATTTATTTATTTTTTTTTTCTTTATCGATCGATTCTTTATTCTTTTTTCATTTCTTTTCGTTTCTTTCTCTCTCTCTCTCTCTCTCTCTCTCTCTCTCTCTCTCTCTCTCTCTCTCTCTCTCTATATTTTTTTTTATTTTATTTTATTTCGAACGTTGAATTAATTTTTGTCGAGATGGGTAAGGATGGGGTTTGGTTGATCCGGGAAGTGATCACTTTTAGGAACGTGTTTTCATTGAATATCAATCTAAGAAGATCGCAACCCCTAATTAACGATCTGATCGCAAGAATCTCTTGATCAATTTTCACGTAAATATTTCGATAGATGATTCGAAATCGTCGATCGATTTTTCTTTGTTTTCTTGATCATTCTCTTTTTTCCCTTTCTGTTCTTTCTCATTTATTTATACGTTCATTTACCTATTTTCGTTCAGACTTTCGAAATAGCAATCGTGAAGCAGATAAAGTTCAAGGCGTTTCTTCGAGCGTTCTTTTTTCTATCTTGAGGGAATAGGATCCAAGATATTTGTTTGTATTATTTATAATTGAAACATCCTATATATGTGTGTACATATATATTTATAAATTATTACATGTATTATATATATATATATATATATATATATATATATATATATATATATATATATACGTATATAAATATCACATTTATAGATAAATACAGGATATACATATACCCTGTATTTATCTATCTCTATCTACCTATACACACACGCACGTACGCAAACACACACACACACACACACACACACAAGCGCGTATACACACAGGTATAAATGAGAATTCCTGAGCCCCTTGTTGAGTGAATGGCGAGTACGTATGCGACAAACGGAGCGGCTATTAGACAAAAGATTAAAGGTTCGGGCGTTAGCCACATGTGTGTGTATGTGTATGTGTATGTGTGTGTGTCAAGCCAGCCAGTACTATAATAGCAAAATGAAAGGGTCCGGCGTTATGTTCAGTTGAGGTAAGCCAGCCGGTAATTAAACATTAGGCACGTATGAGTGATTATACTCGGTAGAAAGTGCGTAGTGTAGAGCTATGTCAGAATAACAGCCGATCGGAAGAATATTCTGTCCTTGGAAGGAAGTGGATGTAAAAACGACATCAGAGTAATAGCCGATAGTAATTAGTCTCTGTTCTTAAAGAGAAGTGCCGCAGAAGAGCGGCACCCAAAAGATGATCACGTTGTACGAAGAAAGCATGGTCTGTCCTTGGAAAAGTATGCAGAAGAGCTGCGTAAGAGTAAAACGGCCGAAGAAAGCGTGGCCTGTCCTTGAAAAAGTACGTTGGTAGGACGTAAAACGGCAGACAGCGAAATGTGACGATCAGGACAACAAGGTTAGATTACGTACATATGTACCGAAGTAAGCGAGGACGAGAAAACGGCAAGGTAAGGAAAGGATCAGAGGATCGGGGAAAGGGCGGAGGGGAGGAGCTTGGGTGGGTCAATCTTGAGTAGACCGACGAAGAGAAACACCAAGTTGATAAGAGTAACGTGTCGAGTCTTGAGTAGTCCGACGAATCAGAGTTACGTCGGAGTTAAGTTGGGTCCTTGAATTCAGGAACGGAGCAACGAATTGTCACTTCAGAGTTACGGGTTGAGTCCTGAGTAACGTGGCGAGTCCACGATTAAATCCATGCGAAAAGGCATCCGATTAAAGAGAGACGCATGAATGGTTATCATCGAGTACGATTCTGATTGAATAAGCCGCGTCATGTTTGAGTAAAGTATTATATATTAGGAATTAAGTCTGGAGAAGTCCAACGAGTTAAGTTCGTAGACGAACAAAATTTGTGCGAGAGACACTTATATATATATACTCTACTATATGTATATAGTAGACACTACAATATAAATATATATATATATATATATATATATATATATATGTATGTATGTATGTATGTATGTATGTATGTATGTATGCATGTATGTGTATAAATTATCACATGTATTATATATACATATTAAATTGAGACACCCTATATTTATCTAGCACAATCTACCTATATTTATAATGCATATACGCACGCACGCGCGCACACACATACGAAATCATTATTATATATTAAATCGTGGAAGTCTTTATATTTACTTATCTATATCGATCTATCTATCTATCTATAAATCTATGTGTCCATCCATTTATCTTTCTATACATATATATACACATACACACATGTTTGCATAGTGTATATATATATATACTATGCAAATACATTGATAATATATATATATATATATATATATATATATATATATATATATATATATTGGTAATATATATATTACACAATACATTGGTAATATATATATATATATATATATATATATATATATATATATATATATATATATATATATATATATGAGAACGGATAGAACCGGTAAGGAATCATCGTTAACGCTTTTGATTTCCAGCGAGGAAGAGAAGGTAGCAATTTAACGTTAAGGAAGGAACGAGATTCGGCTCTAAGAAGAGCAGAATTCCTAACCAAGTTTGGATTTATTCGCTCCCACACATCGTTTCGACCTTTACCCACCGTGACGATTTGATTAGCAGTAAAGGTTCGAATTACCCATCAACGTGAAAGGCAAAAAAGGAAGAGGATACGTAAATGAAACTTTGCTGTTAAAAGCTTTAAAAGAACAGAAAGAAAGAAAAGACAGAGAGATAGGGAGAGAAAGAGAGAGAGAGAGAGAGAGAGAGAGAGAGAGAACATTCGTCGTGAACATGAAACATTAGATTAGTTAGTTAAATAGAAGAATCAGACGATTTTCTCGATATTTTATTTGCGTTTAAAATAAAATTTTTGTTTCTTTTTTCAGATAAATTAAGAAAGAAAGAAAGGAAAAAATCAATAAAAGAAAAACGGAAATTTATTATTATTATTATTATTATTATTATTATTATTATTATTATTATTATTATTATTGTTGTTATTATTATTATTATTATTATTATTATTATTATTATTATTATTATTATTATTAATGAGAAAAATAATATTTGTATCTATTTGCGAATAATAATTGGAATAATAATTTAATATATATAATAATCGAATAATAATAGAACTAGTAAGAGAATGATAATGTACAAAACAATATGATAATAATAGTAATAATAATAATAATAATTTAATATATCGACTTTGTATCTCTTAGAAATGATTTCGTATAATTATTGTATTATAATAATATTTTCTTGAGATTCAACGTTGAAATTTATTCTGCGTTATCCCCTAATTATTACTTCCATCTATTTAATATTTTTAAGATTCAATTAATCAAATTGATGATGCAAACATATTAATAATAATTTCCCTTTATAATTGTATTTCCATTCTATAATCCATATTTAAGAAAAGAAAAAATAAAATATATATAAAAATATATATAATATATATATATATAAATAAATATAATACATGCATTGTTGTACGTCAACTGAGTTCTTTTTTTTATGAATGAAATTGTACATTTTTGATAGCATCGATCGATGTAATTCTCTATATATAATCTGTATAAAAAAAAAAAAAGAAGTATTAATCCATGCGCGTTGGAAAAATGTGTAATTTAAGAAATATTTTTATTGAAACATTGTTAAAGATACACGCAGAGAGAGATGCGATTAAAATTTAGTGAGATTAGTTAATAAAGTAAATATTAGTAGTAATAAAGTGATTATTTCTTAGCTTACGTCGCATTATTATTCTGCGTTTACGTATAATAATGGTGTAAGGTAAGCGCGAGGTAAGCACAAAGTAAAAACCGGGTTAAACGAACTGAGTTCCCAATTACGAAAGGAAAATCTTTCGTACCTTCGATCATTAAATTACGCAGAACGACGTTTGGTAAGATATTGGATCTTTTATTCGTTAATTGAAATGAACAAAATAAAATGTACATAATTATAATAAAAACAATTTTGATAATTTTTCGTTATCTTTGTTGCGAAAGAAAAGAAAAAAGAAAAATAGAAAAGAAAATAAAGAAAAAATAAATTCAATTTTAAGAGTAATTAACAAAATCGATCTTATCACAACGTAATTATTAGCAGCAATTAAATAAATAGAGAATAAATTACACTTGAAAACTGTGGTTGTTTCAAGTCTCTACGATTTTTCGTATGGAAGATGTCGCCTTCGAAAGATTTTCATTCACAATTCCTATAGTACAGCTGTTCATAGGAATAGTAGTAGTAATAGTAGTAGTAGTAGTAGTAGTAGTAGTAGTAGTAGTAGTAGTAGTAGTATGGTCGTGTAAATTCTCGGAATTTATATAGGTCAGTGTATCACCGAGCGACTTGAATGAAATTATATAGGTCACGTAAATGTCTTTTATTTCTATGGGAATATCACCGGAACTGAACGCCGTAAAAACTTGAATCAAATATCATTTTAAAAGGGAAAAATTTGTTCTATTTCTTTTCCAATCGATCGTTAATAATTAACAAACAATTTTGTTATAAACAATTATTGCAAACAAATTCTAACAAACCGAAATTGATCTTATTCCGCCAAGAAAACAAAAGTATGACAAAATTGAACCTTCCAATATAAACTAGAAATTAATATTTACGGCAAAACTAAATAATATTCAATAAAATTAAAAACATAAAAGACACGTACTTTCCTATATAATAATATATGCGTGTGTGCGTGCGTGTGTCGTTTCGAAGTTACAGATCATTACAAAAACGCAACGAACAAAAACAGAGAAGAGGAGAGGGAACAAAAAATAGAAAAAGAAGAGAGAGAAAACAAGAAAAGAAAGGGAAAAAAAAGAACTTCAAACATAACTCACAGCCAATGGAAAAATTATGCCAAAAAATTCTGGTCGGTTCGGTAGATAACGAGCATGATGGTTCCAGTTCAAGAAGGATGACATGAGTCTAGTGGGGTCTCGTGTCAGTAACAATACGATGATAATAGTAGTAGTAGTAGTAGCAGCAGAAGCGATAGTGGTAGTAGCGATAGTGATAGTAGCGATAGTAATAGTAGTAGTAGTAGTAGTAGTAGTAGTAGTAGTAGTAGTAGTAGTAGTAGTAGTAGTAGTAGCAGCAGTAGTAGTAGTGGTAGTAGTAGTAGTGGTAGTAGTAGCAGTAGTAGTAGTAGTAGTGGTAGTAGTAGTAGTAGGGATGATATGGACGAGAAAGCACGATGAGGAAGCGTTGGTTACCGGTGTAATCTCTGTCGCAAGACCAAAAGTGAGATTGGAAGCGGGTAATTAAGGTACGGATTTCCATAGGGGATCATCGTCGAGAACTAGCCCTTCGATTTGAGTTGGTCCACACATTGGTAATACATATATATATATATATATATATATATATATATGCATGCATGCATGTATGCCTATATTTATGTATATATATATATGGATGAATATATGTATCTATATCTACTATCGTCAAAAGCCAATGAAGAGTCGTACGAAATCGAACTCGTCAGAACGAGTTTATGCACAGATAGCAAATCCAAAAATATATATATGTAATATATATATTAAAAAATTCTGCATTGCTCTTATATTTTTTATTCATATTCGTTATTTATATTTCATTGATATTTTATATGATAACTAATAATAACAATTTATATAATAATAATAATAATAATAATATTAATAATATAAAAAAATAAAAGATACTATAATACATTAAATTATATTTACATTTCATTCGTATTACTTTAATTTATTTCATTCATAATATTTATTATATATTTTATTTTTGATTGTAAATATAATCGATAAAAATTTATAGACAGATATAACCACATGCGCGCGCGCACACAGACACACACACACACACGATCATTATATCTTCGATAATCTCGAAAAGATAAGTATTAGATATTATAGACTATTCATCTAACTGACCCCAAACTTAGAGTACTTTTTTTGTAGGTTAACGTATAAATAACGACAGGATGTCGGGGAACGAACTGATTCGTCAGTGAACGTAAGCATTAAGAGAGTGGGACGTGGACGTATTTCTCGACTCATCTTGATTCAACCCCCCTAGAATTTCGTTAGCTTTACGATCTCCTACTAACCATTATCGTGACCAACAAGAAACGATACACACACGCGATAAATTTTATCCTACCACCCCTCCTGTCTCTCTGTCTCTTTATTTTCCCTAATTCGCCATCTCGACCTATATCTTCTTTTCTTTTGGAATGTTTATTTTTTATTTTATATCGTTCTTTCTTTCTTTCTTTCTTTCTTCATTGATTTATTCATTTTTATTTTCTTGTCAAACGAACTTTACGGAATATCGCAATAAGAAAACAAACTGCCTGCTCCCCCCCCCCTTTCTCTCTCTGTCTCTTCCTCTCCCCTCTTACAAAGTACAATTACAATTTTCTTTCCTTATCTACAAATTTTTCCTAAAATTTTTATCCCCAATTTATATTTTCGATTATAATTTTCCTTCTTTCTTAAAGAAATAAAGTAAAAAAGAATAGGATAAAATTAAAGAAAAGCAAATGAGGAGGATCAAGAAAGCAAAGAAACATAAAAAAAAAAAATGAGAACTTTAAAATATTCTCATGACGGTTTGTAATTGAACTTGCAATAAACACATGAGAAAGAGAGAACGAAAGAGAGACAGAGAGAGAGAGAGAGAGAGAGAGAGAGAGAGAGAGAGAGAGAGATGCGGACAGAAAATGTGTGTGTGTGTGTGTGTGTGTGTGTGTGTGTGTTGATGTCTTTAAAAGCATAAAAGTCGTCCTCGCACGCGCAATTCCTTTATAGGAATGTCTGGCGAAACTGTAACGGCTGTAAGGCAAGAAGGAAAGAGCGAAAAAAGGAGAAAAGAAAATGGGGAAAAAAGGAAAGAAGAGAGAAGAAAAATAAATAAAAAGAAAGAAAAGGTAGGGGAGTAAAGGGAAGTAAAGGTAAAAGCAAAGGGCGAGTACCAGCTGAGGCTTCAAATTCGCGAGGTTGTGTGCTCTTTGATAGCACTCGGCCCAAATATCGTGCGCCAAGTATCCGGCAAACGTTACTTACCCCCCCTCCCCACCCCTCACGCCCTACCCTGGGCTTCCTCATCCGTTTCCCACCCCACCCCCCTCTTTTTTCTCTCCTTCCTTTTTCCTCCTTTTTTTGGGTGTAACGCGCAAGAAAATATTCTCTTCAAAGTTTGAGCACCGACGTGCATGCGTGTATGTATTTACGTAAATATGAATGTATGCATGTACGTATATACATATGTATGTATGTATACGTGCGTATTATGTATAACATCTATATACATATTTATACGTATACCGGATGGTTTGTGTAAAGTTTTATAAATATTATTTTCAACGTTGACTTTTAAATATTCATTTGTACTAAGTCAATTATTACAAAATTTGATTGATTATTAAATGAAAAAGTAAATAAATAAAAAATGAAAAGAATATTAATAGGTTATGTCAATATGTGTCTCTTTGTATGAGCGCGCGCGCGCGCGCGCGCGTGTGTGTGTGTGTGTGAGAGAGTTTGTGTACGCGTGTTAATGTTTATGTACATATATTTATATATAGGTTTCAGTAAAATAAAGTTATACGTGCATTATTCGAATTATCGTTTTGAAATTAATTTGTGATACGATTGAACTTATTTCCTTCAGATAGAATAATAATAAATAAACATTTACGAATATCCATGATGTGTATATGTAACATGTACACACACATACATACACACACACACACACACACAGACAAACACAAAATGGTCCACGTAAAACTTAACATAAAAAATTTCGTTATGGAAACAGAAACGGTGAGAAATTAATTTTTCTAAATACAACGATGCGACGTAAGATATTTTGTATAACTTTATAATTATCTAGAAAAAAAAAGTCTTATAACGTTATACATCATTTCATAAATTATTTCATGTTGGATGATTAATAAACAATAACTTCAAAAAGTCGTGATGTTTGATGTAAGAAGAAAAGAAAAAAACAAAGGAAGAAAAAATAAAAACGAAAAAAGTGAAATAGAAAAATGAAGCGGATAATTTCGATAAGAACAGCTTGTAATATGTATTAAAAATACGTACATATTCATATACATTCATAGACACAAATACAATTATATATATATATACAAGGAGGCGAGAAAAGCCCGTTTTTTGATTAGAATCCGTGAAAATCCGTACGTGCGATCAAGTAGATAGAAACGGGTATGTGTATGTATATATGTATATACACGTACGTATGTACGTACGTATCTATTTGTATGTATGTATGTATGTATGTAAGTGTATGGCACTTTTTCCTCGCATGCAAACAAAGATTAACAAGTTCTTTGTTGGTGCTAGACACGAAGCTCCCGGCAAAGAGTTTTTTCTCTTTCCGCTTCAAATGGAACGCATCTGGGCTTTTTCTCACTCGGTAAGTAGTATACACGCGTACCAGTTACGGGACCATTGCAACAACGGTGAAAACTCGAAAAACCGCCTCTACTGGCCACTAAGAGTAAGAGGGAGAGTGAGAATGAGAGAGAGAGAGAGAGAGAGAGAGAGAGAGAGAGAATCCATGAAAAACAAAAACAAAAATAAAAATTAAAAGAAAAAAAAAATTATTAAATGAATAAGATAAAGATAGAACGAAAGAGATAAAGATAGAGAGATAGAGAGAGAAAGAGAGAGAGAGAGAGAGAGAGAGAGAGAGAGATAGAAGAAAGAGAGAGAGAGAGATTATAGAATTTTATTCTTTCGTTTAGCTACTTAAAAATTAAGTCCCCCACTTGAGTACCATGTTGGTAAATGAATAGTTTATACGATGAGCTTGCATTGTTAAAAGTAGAATGTTAATTAATTAAAGCTCTTAATTTTACTTTTCTTCTCTATTTTTTCCCTTGTCTAACCCAACGTCCACCCCTTTCCCCCTTCAACCCATAGCCACCATTTCAATTTTTTCCTCTTCTTTTCTTTTTTGTTATTTGTTCCGGCGAGTATCACATTCGTTATTAAGTTATTAGGGTGCATGTTAAAATTAATTCGGAAAGCGAATTAAAATTTTATTATCAAGATTATAGTGTGTGTATATATATATATATATATATATATATATATGCGTTTGTGTGTGTGTGTGTGTGTATATATATATAATTGGTAAAATAGTAAAAAGAAGCTTCTTGGGAATTAAATTTTATAATTCATATTATATAGGTAGATACATGAATTCTCTCTCTCTCTCTCTCTCTCTCTCTCTCTCTCTCTCTCTCTCTGTCTTTCGGATTAGAGAAACAAAATTTGTTTAATTAATATCGTTGTTATATTTAAAATAACAAAATTTATAATTTCTATAGATATTAAATATACTTAATTATTAAATCCATTTTCTTATTAAACTAAAAGCGACGACTTTATTCAATTTAATTCTCTTTCATATATTAGAACGTAAAAGATCAATTTTCTAACATTTCAGGAGCCAATCAATTTATTATCATAATCAGCGTAATAGCACGTAATCGATCGAAATACAATTCATTGCGTATCAATTTTAACACACATATTATATCATACGCCATACGAGATCGATCGGTTAAGGTTAATCAACAAACTATTTTCTACAATATATCGAGTAACATAATATTGGGTTTAGAAAAATAATAATAAAAAATAAATAGGAAACAAGAAACATACGTATGTATGTTACATGTGTGCATTTAATTGATGTTAAAAAAAAAAAAAAAAAAAGAATCAAATCAAATCAAAAACAAAAGAACGAAATAATTTCGTCAACTTAGAATATTCTCGTATTTTTTTAATATCCCTAATACAGATTTTTATCGATGGTGGCGGTGATGGTGGTGGGTATGTAGAGGAAGGGAGGAGTAAAGAAGAGGTGAATGTTCGTATCAAATCGTATGTAATACAAAATGTTCTAACGCCGTTGTTCGCGTGCAATCATGTTTAGAAGTGTTAAAGGATGAGCTCCCTTAGCCCGGTAAACTAATATCACGCGAATGGCATCGATTTTCTAGGACTAACAGATGCAGGAACGTAAATAGGTCACCGTCCAGTTGAGTATTTCCGAATTGCTTGGCAATGTTGCAACCAAAACCGAGTCCATTAAACTTGAAACAGAGATTAGAGGATTTCCGTGCATCGCGCCCAAGTAGAATTGGCACGGTCATTTACCGTGAATCCAACAACCATAAAAATAGTTGGGGTAGTTCGAAGTGGTGCTGCTGATGGTGTCACGGGGGTGGTTGTGGGGATGGTGGTGGTGATGGTGATATGGTGGTGGTGATCGTAACACGAGAGTGAGAGAGCTCCCAACGGACGAGTATAATGGAAGATTCGATACGACGTTGGGAACGGACAAACCAGTTTCCGTAATTCCCCCTCTTTCAACATTTCCAAGATACTTTTCGTTTAAAAACGAAAATAAAAAAATTTTCTCTCTTTTTTTTTTTTTTTTTTTTTTTTTTAATTCCATTCATAACAAAAGTTATTCGTTTGATATATATATATATATATATCCATAAATTAAACCATTAATTTAAAATGTTATTCCCTGAACAGCTGTCGTTGTATAATTCTTGTATTCATTTAATTGGCTAATTCGTAAGAAAATTAATCAATAAAATTATTAATTTAAATCTTTATTCTATAAACAAATCCATTTTTGTATTTTAATTCCATTCTTTTCTCTAAATGGAATAAGTTTCAATTATTTTCTCCGTTGAAAGGATCCAGGTGAATAGGATTAAACGAATGATGATTTGTAAAATTGTAAAAATAAAAAAGTTTATCGGATTCATTTATAAAATCTATTCTAAGCGCAATTATTATATATTCGAATACCATTCTAATCTAATATGATAGTAATAATTCTCTTGAAAAAAGAACTAAGCGAATAGGATTGAGGGAATGATGTCGATTAGTTAGTTTTAGAATTAGTCGATCAGATTAACTAGCATATTAGAACATTTTTGAACAATTAAATGTATGCATATCATACAGATTTCTAAAATGAAAAAAATAATAAAGGCTCATTAAAAACGTAAAAGATTATTATTTTTTCGTCATAATTAGACGAAAATGAATTATTTACGGAAGCAATTACTGAGATTGGTGTATTGAAAAATTTTCTCAAAAAATAAAAAAAAAAAAAAAAGATAAAACGTACTGTTGTTTGTTTATATGAGAAAACAATTTCTAATTAATTATTTGACCAAAATTCAAATCTGTCTTAATAACTGAAAATCTTATCAATCTTTTCGAATAATATCTTATATGATCGATCTAAAATACCTTGCGGAGTGGAACCGAAAGTTCTTAGGTGATATTAAAAATCAATTACTATCTCTCGAGACTTTCAATCTATCCATTATCTATTTTTCAGATTATAAAACTACAAACGTAGGAATTCTTTTTACTATCTGAAAAATAAGAAAAATATAAAAGTTAATCAAGAAAGTGCCGACAATGATTAATCGTTTTTTAATATCACATAGGAACTTTTGTACTTTGGATACCTGGATGTATTTGAATTAATTGATTATAATTATCATCATCATCATCATCATCATCATCATCATATACATATATACAAACGCACACACACACATAAAATTTATCGATGATTTAAAACATTTTTCGAAAATTAATTTACAAGTGAGTAGATAAATTTCATGAGACAATAACGCGACTCTAATTAGAAGTATTGTTGAGTGTAACGGTGAGATATAAAAATAAAAATAAATAAAAAAATAAAAAAATAGAAAAAAGAAAAAGATAAAAACGAGAGAGAGAGAGAGAGAGAGAGAGAGAGAGAGAGAGAGAGAGAGAACTCGGTAATGTAACGACGTGAGATAGGTCGATGGATCGTTCTCGATCGGCAGCCCGAGAGCATCGTTGTTATCGAACAAATGACAATAAATGGTGTGACGCGTCGTCGAAGACAGTTCCAATTTATTCTCCGAACGGAAAGAGAGATAGAAATAGAAATAGAGATAGAGATAGAGAGAAAGATAGAAAGAAAGAGAGAGAGAGAGAGAGAGAGAGAGAGTGTGTGTTACAGCAGTCGAGTCCTTTGGCAGCACCCTTTGCGAAATAGTCAACCGGTCAAGCTCTACTACCACCACGCGAACACAAACGCTAAAATATCGAAAATATATCGTGGGTCGAGGATCTAGAAATAACCAGAACCAAAAGCAGTATCGGGTTCAATCGGGAGAAGCCATTGAAATGAGCGCAAATTACTTTTACGTCCATTCTCGTTTTGATTTTGGTATTATAGCGCACACTTACTTTCTTTCCTTTAGATTTCTTTCATCTTTCTTTTTTCTTTTTAAAATTTTTTTTCGTTTCTTCTTATTCCTTATCGAATTATATATAGTTAGATGCGAAGTTATAACCAAAAATCGAATGAAAAAGATACTGGTACTGTTAAAAGGTTGACTTGATGTTTATTACGATCAGTATTGTTTATAAATATGTATTAACAATAACCTTACCAGGTCTGGACAAATTAACGGTTCGAAATTTAATTATGAATTGTTCTGCAAATTCTTAAATTTTCTAATTGATCAATTTCACATATTTTGATTTCTTTTATTTTTTTTTTTTTTTACTTAGTTTTCTATCGAGAGAAATTCATCGCCTGACTTGTTTACCGTGACTTGTCATTTGACCAGTGTACAAATTTGTATCATTTTTTTTTTTTTTATTAACTTTTCTACCTGGGACCTTATCTCTCGGCTTAAGTATCTCAACTATAGTTAGTTGCGTACGTCTCTCAAGAGGATATGGGTTTGTAAGCCGGCGGATTTATTGAGAATAGTCAAAATAGTTACGAGCCCGATGCTGAATCTGTTGACTGTTGATGAACAACTATTCCCAACGAAGGTGAGGTGTAAATTTACACAGTACACATTCCAAGTAAGCCTGATAAATTTATTAAAATCAAATAAAATATTATAAATCAAATAATTGTAAGTGTCAAAGAAAATCAAACAAATAAATGTCGTATGATCTGTAAAAAAAAAAATATGTCTGCGGTAAATGCACGAAGGAGAATCCTATCGTCTGCAAAAACAAAAGGCAATTAAAAAATTAAAATTTCGTTTATTTCAATAGTTAAATAAACACTGCCCCTATGATCTCCTGTTTATGTTATTTATGATACATATAAAAATGAGAATATACTAGTGGTTATTTTATTATTATTTAAAAGTTACGTTTTATGCATTACTTCTTACGATAAATTGACAATTCTAGTCAAAAAAAAAAAAAAAAAAAAAAAAAATTTATTCCGTGACCGGTTATTTAACCGGTTATGGTAAGAATAAGTATATATATTAAATGCTAACCGGTACGGTTAGTGTTAACAGAGTTCAGATAGAATTTTATTTTATATTATGAATTACGATTGATATCGCGTTAGTAGTAAACGGTAGTACAAAACAATATTGTACACTATATTATTTTTGGATTAATAACGTTCAATGGGTCGATATTTGGTAGAATTGAAGAGAATCTAGGTTTATTCCAATTAGTATCGTCTAAAGGATAATTAATTCAATCATAAATCTGAAAGGAAATTAATCCAATTGTAATTTATACGTTTCTTGTTTTTCATTTTTTTTTTTTTATTTTTCTCTTTATTCGCGTTGGTAACGTTAAATAATAATTCAATCGGGATGAATTCGACTTTTTTTTTTTTTATTAGAATAATTTCAATTTTATTCAATATCGTTTAGATCCGATCATAATTAAATTCTGGTTCAATTAGATCAATAAAGTTCGATAAATATTCGTTTGATTAGGACTTATTGAATTTTATTTGGATTACTGAGTATTCTGTTTCTCTCTTTTTTTTTTTGTTTTCAATTCACATTAGTAACGTTAAATATTAGTCGAGTTAGGGCCAATTGAATTTTATTTGGATTAGTATCGTATAGAAAAATTGGAAAAGAAAAAATAGAAGAAAAAGAAAATTAGTTCTAATCTAATCGCCGAAGGCAATTAATCCAAGTAGTACAAGATAGTGATACAATTAGAAAGAAATACAATTAGATTAGAATTAGTCGAATTAGTATGAACAAAGTAGGAGGAGAGTTTGAAAAGAATTAGTCAATTAATTCAAATGTTTCTTTCTAATTCTCCGACTAAAATCAAGATCAACAAAGGTGATCTTATTATTATTCTAAATCGCTTCTGATTTAATTTATATCAATGGTCGATCCAAAAAAAGAAAAGAAAATTAATCCGAATTGAATTCTATTCTGACTGAAAAAAAATGAAAAAAAAAAAAAACAAAAGAAAAAAGAGAGAAATAGAAATCACTGGCAAAAATTAATCCGATTAAATCAAACGTTCAAAAGAACTATTCTATTTTCTAACCAAACTAATTCTCTTTTTTTTTTCGAGAAACTAAAATTAACTTCTCTCTCTCTCTCCCTCTCTCCCTCTCTCTCTCTCTCTCTCTCTCTCTCTCTCTCTCTCTCTCTCTCTCTCTCTCAATCTCTGATCTTCTAACATTGGAATGAACATAAGAAACAAAAAAAAAAGAAAGAAAAATAAAGGAAAAAAAAATAGATCGAAATCACGTTAATCCAATGATCAAAATTGTAAAATAATATTTCCTTTCGAATATCTATCCCATCGGGCGCAATCGTATAAATAATTTTTTAGGTTATAAATAACAACAAAATTCGATACATTCCTTTTCCTTTTTCTTTTTTTCGTTTTCTGTTACTTGTTTCTTCTTCTTTTTTTCTCTCTTAGTGATGTTGTCGCACCTATCTTGATTGTATGGGACAAAGTGAAATATCCACTTACATCTTGAGGAAAGGAAAGTTTCGTGCGAAACGATGCGAAGCACGCGAGTTGCTTCTGTTTCTTAGATACGCAAAGAAAGAAAACGAGAGAGAGAGAGAGAGAGAGAGAGAGAGAGAGAGAGAGAGAGAGAGATCAAACTAAGCGAATGAAAAATAAATAAAATAAGCTAAGCAAATCAGAGAGTGTAAGGCGAAGGGGAGGGGGAAGGAGAGAAGGAGAGGAAGAAAAAGCGAGATCAACTTGAGCGAGACAGAGAAAGAGAAATAAATAGAATAAGCTAAACAAACCAAAGAGAGCGAGAGAGAAAGAGAGAGAGAGAGAGAGAGAGAGAGAGAGATCAACCCGAGCGAAACATATAGAAAGAGAAATAAATAAAGTAAGCTCAGCAAGTCAGAGAGAGAAAGAGAGAGAGAGAGAGAGAGAGAGAGAGAGCGACTCAGATAAGTTAAAATAAGAGAGAAAGAGAGAGTGTTGGCTTAGAAGAGGCTACCAAACTAACACTACGAACTAGAATCATTATAAAAGCTGGAACACGCTAGCCTAACTCTCCTTCGGAAGGGCCAAAAGAGTACCGTGACTCTCTCGTGCTGGCTATCGTTCGATCTAATGCAACTTCAGTTCAGTGAAAATGCGGAGCGAACTGCCGAGGTACGATATCGTTCGACGATAAGGTGCGATCGGAAGAATAGTATGGTATGTACTCGAAGCCGAGTGCTCGACAACAGAGAAAGAGAGATAGATAGAGATAGAAATAGATAGATAGATAGATAGAGAGAGAGAGAGAGAGAGAGAGAGAGAGAGAGAGATGAAGATAGACAGATAGAGATAGAGATAAAGAGAGATGAAGATAGACAGATAGAGATAGAGTTAAAGAGAGATAGAGAGAGAAAGAGAGAGAGAGAGAGAGAGAGAGAGAGAGAGAGAGATGGGGCTGATGCCTGAAAGCGTGATTTTCCAAGAGAGGTACAATCCCCTGTGTTAGCAACGTCATGATCGACTATTCCAATTGGAAAATGAACTCTCTCTCTCTCTCTCTCTCTCTCTCTCTCTCTCTCTCTCTCTCTCTCTCACATACATCTGTACGGAAAATAACAGCCCGTCTGATTGGTTCGAACGATTTTCATATTTGCTTAATGTATATACATGAATAAACGAGAGGCAAATTAACAGCGATGTAGTTAATTAATACAAAAGTTCAACATGATCATATTTGTCCAATATCTTTTATATATATATATATATATATATATCACTTTCTTTTTGTCTCTATCTATCTATCTTTTTGGAATATTTCAGTAATAACGATAAGTACAAAGGATAGATTACATAGTTATTAATATATTATTTATCAATAATAATAAATAAAGTAGTAATAATAATAATAATAATAATAATAATAATAATAATAATAATAATAATAATAGGAATAATAATAAGAATAATTAGAAATTGTAAATATTAAATTAGTATTGATACGATAAATAAATCAGATGTCACTAGTGTTCTCTTACAGTATTAATTCGGAAGAACATAATTTTCAATTTGATCTTAATAATTAGGATGAAAAAGGGGGGGGGAGGCTAGAAAAAATCAAAACCTATTCGATCGATGAAAGATAAATCAATTGGTTGAAGGTATTGATCGATATTAACAAAACGATATTATTATTATTATTACATAGTGGTAATAAATAATACAGACGTTTCTCGTGTAACGGATTATAAATCATAATTTTTATTGTATAATATTACTGTATAATATTATATATATATATATATATATATATATATATATATATGCGGACATATATCTAGAAAAATAATCAAGAAATTCTCGGGAGTTGAAACGCGGAAGAAACGTAAGAAGGAGGAACAAGGAAGAAAGAATGAAAGAGAGAAAGAAAGAAAGATTTGAGTAACGTTCGGGACCATCGTCAGACGTTCTTAAGCACTATCACGTTCAGCATAGTAACGTGCAACGAATTCGGAAGTTTTACGATAGCTCTTCGTAGAAGAGTTTTGCCGGAAGGGGCAGGAAGAGGTGCGGCTCGAAGTATTATAACACGAAGATTGAAGATCTCCGGTAATATATCACGTATCGTGACAAGAGAGAAATAGAAAAAGAGAAGAAGAGAGAGAGAGAGAGAGAGAAGAAAAATTTTAATCTTAGTAAGGTTAATGTTCTCTAGTGATAAACATATACAATAATTTATATGTAACAATTATTATATTATCTCGATATAGTAACACATAAATATATTAAATGAGGGATTAAGATAATTTAGAAAATATTCAACAAAGAAAAATACATGTTAGACATTTAAAAAAATATATACTTATGGGTAATGTAACCTTGCGAGGTTTAAATTTTTAATGTTTTTTTTTTAATGCTGGTAAAAAATCAATACAGTTTGAATATATATATATATATATATATATTGTGCATATATATTATTGGGTATACACACACACACACACAGACACACGCGTGCACGTACACGCATACAAATAAATAAAGAAATGTAAACAATATAATATAATAAAATAATTATAAATAATAAACATAAGTAATATATATATATATATATATATATATATACACATATATATTTATAAAAGTTTGTGTATACAAAGATGTATGAGTAACAATCGTAACATTTGGAAAAAATGCAACATTAGATAAATACTACAAATATAGATAAAGGCAGATAAAAATGCAAACTTATGTAGATAAAAAATCTAAGGATAATTAAATACGAATGAATAAGATTAGAAAGGATACGTAACCATTAAAATAATGTTAAAATAAAAAATAAATTTGATAAGATTCTGATAATGATAAAGATAAGAATTTGATAATGTACATATATATAAGTGTTAAATAATATAAAAATTAAAATGAGAAAGGGAATGATAATCGAACCTCTCATTTATTTATAATGAACGAAATGGATTTGTAATTATTATTAAAAGCCTAAAACGTTTTTCATCGAAATCTTTTGAATAATGTATCATCGAATTAATTTTAAAACAGAAAATTTTTACTAAAATTATCATTCCAAATCATTTTCAGAAATTATTATATTCATTACTTTATACCGATTACAGTGATGTTAAACGGCAATCGTAAGAATCGATCGTGTCACAAACTGAAATTACATAAAAAATTGACGAATAAAATAAAACAATTTAGAATGATGACAAAGTAAAAATAAATTACTAGAGATTAGATCTAATCGAAGCCTTTGAAAATAAACAAAAGAAAATTATAAGAGACTAATATTGTCTACTAATACCTATAATTATAATATATCTAATGTTTTCTGTTTGATTTATATATGTGTGTATATATATATATATATATATATATATATATTTTTTTAAAAAAGGAAAAAGAAACGTTCATCAATAATCTAATTAATTAAATCGTTTGGTCTAAAAGCATTGATTTTATTTCTAATATCGTAGCATACCCATGTAATATATATCAAAACGTATCAATGACTATATAAATCATCATAATAATATAATCGTTTAATTAGAATTTATTACTCAATATATCTCAATCCAAATTAATTATCTAATATTCTAATCCTAACGAGACTCATCCTTAGCGATATTTTTCAAACGAGCCCCCCCCCCCTATCCATTGCACGCAATAATTTCTATTATATATCCCATTTGAAAAAAAAAATAAAAAAGAAAAGAATCATAATAATAAAAAACGTTCTTTCGTAATAAAAAAAAAAAAAAGGAAGGGGTTAGAAAAGAGAAAACGAATTTTTTCCTCTTTCTCTCTCATAGATATATTCTGGTAAAACGAAATATGGCGAAACGACGAATTACATGGCTTTTTGTAAAATGTGTGCATCGTCACGAATCTAATTAATTACGTACTCCTCTGTATTTCATTATGCATTAGTCGCTCAATCAAGCGACCCGTAACGATGTCGATGATCATTTCGATGTGCGCTATCATTATCGCCTCCCTTTATGACGTAGATTAACGGCCTGAAAATGCATAATGTTTGCCGTGTCCATCGTTTTCATTTGTACTTCGATGCAATTATCATCTCCGTGTTCGCAAAATTGTTGGACGAACTCCGTTGTGTGGTTAACAGGATTCTCTGCTTATCGAAAGTTTCGATCAATTTTTTTTTATTCTTTTATTTTTTTCTTCCTTTCTTTATTTATTTATTTTTTTTTTTTTTTTTAATAAATTCGCCATATTTTATACATTTAATTATCTATATAGACACGTATAGATATTAACTTGAACGTTATAAATATCTCGTATATGTTTTTTAATAATAGGGAAAAAATATATCAGAGAAAAGAATTACATTTCGTTATAAGGTTAGAGATGTGTTAAATGTATTTACGACAGGAGAAAGGAATTTTTTTTCAAAAATCTACTTACGCATCTACATTTATTAATCATAATATAGAATAAAACGAATAATATAAAATACATAAGGAAAATAGACAGAAAAAGCGAAAATAAAAAAATAAAAGAAAGAAAGAATAACAAAACAAAAAAAAAACAAAAATTACTATAAGTTTATATATTTTTTTACATATAGTTATTTACTTACATGTACACATATATTATATTTCCTTAACACACACACACACACACACACACACACACACACACACACAGAGAGAGAGAGAGAGAGCATAATGAAATATTTTCAAATAAATAATAATAAACTTAATGCTCTTTGCCGATATAAATTTTCACTGTTCGTTTAAATTTTCCATCGATCGGCCCAATCGGCTAGGACGAAAATTGCAATAATTTCATACTGCAGAATCCGCGTCCAATATATGAGATATTTAATATGAAATGTCATTACTACATTTTCCCTGTTTCCAATCTTTGCCATTTTCTAGATTATATTATACAGAAAGTAAATTACGTAGGTAATTCGAGCGACAAACGAGCGAATTCAAACTAAAACGGTATACTGAGAAACGCCATTATTATTCCTGGTCTTTGTTTTGATCGTCTGACACACCCTCATCCTTTCCCGCCGCCCACAGCCTCTTGCACCCGACCCGTCCCATTTCAAAAATAGATAATATCTTAGGATAGAAATTAACAGAGATTTTGTAAACCTATTTGGACTGGGGGATCGAATTAAGCTATTCAAAATATTCTATGAGACGAGAATCATGTTAATCGATATAATAAATGATTAGATTAATAATAATAATAATAATAATAATAATAATATATTTAATAATAATATAATTAATTTAATAATATAATTTATATATTATTATTATTATTATTATTATTATTATTATTATTATTATTATTATTATTAATTTAAAATATTATAATAACAATAATTTGTCGTGTGGTTAAAAACATTGATTATATGCTCAGATTATTATTCTTTTAAGAAGACATGTTTTTTTTTAATTATCATATTCATTTATATCGTTCAAATTAATAGACAAGAAACGTATAATTCGATTAATTATTATAAAGTAAATTATTAAGAGAATATTGAGAATAATAAAAGAAAAAGAAAAGGTTTTGCAACTTCGTTCTTCTAATTTAATATTGTATATAGAATAAATTGTAAAAACGAAAACTATATAGATTATTATTTAGAATAAATACAAAAATATATTACTAGAAATAATAGAAATAAAACATATATATATATATATATATATATATTGTTATAAATAACTCGATTAATTAGATATTTTATATTACATTGTTGAATGATAATATTTTTTATAGAAACTAAATTTTTTAAAAATCGACTAGATAAAATATATTAGAATGTTAAAATTTAATTACATTACTTTGCGCGCGTGTGCGTATAAATATATAAATATTTTTTGCATGACAATAAGCAGAAGAGATATTTAGTTGGTATTATTTAAAAGGACCACCCTATATGTGTATATATATCTTTCTCTCTTTATCTTTCGTGTTTTTCTTACGTACGAAACTATATACGTATGCTTTTATATGTGTATGTATGTGAGTGAGTTTCGCGTGCCTTTCATTTCGTCCTTTACGGTACTTCGTCATGATTTACGGGATATCCGCATGAAGAGCGACGCCGTCGTCTTGGCCGCCTTCATCGCTTCGTTTCTTCCTCCCTTATCCTCTCCTTAGCCCCCGTTACTATCCCTTTTCACCCTTTACTCGCAAGTCTTCCTCGCTAGTAATTTTAACGACGAGATCTAAAGAGAGGGAGAGAAAGAAAGAGAGAGAGAGAGGGAGAAAGAAAGAGAAGGAGAGAAGGATTTATTAACAAGTTATTGAACACATTTCATATCATATTATATATAATAATTATATATCTATCTATCTATCTATCTATCTATCTATCTATCTATCTGTCTATCTATCTATCTATATACACACACACATATATATATATATATATATATATATATATATATATATATATAATGTTATTCGAATGATTATTTATTTTTATATTAATTTTATGTACTATCTGAAGCAACAAAAAAAATATAATCTGTTTGTAAGATTTCGTTTATTAATTTCTATTTTAAATTTGGTTAAATTTAATATTACGGAATAAATATAAATTCAGGCGCTTAAGTCGGTTTAACAAAAAAAAAAAAAAACGATAAAAGAGAGAAAGAATTTGTATATAATAATAATTATAGTACTGAAATTAATATTTAGGTTTTATTTAAAGTAATATTAAAGTTTTAATTTACAGAAACGAATGAATAAATTTTTAATTGTCTTGTCGTTATTGCAGTTCTATATTATTTTTACAATGAACTTTACAGATAATATTCACATCGTTTAATTATCACATTATCTTATAAATTAACAAAGCTAATCAATCTTAATCAAAAACTGAATGATGCCGGATAAAGATTTGACATTAGTAAAAAGTTTTTTTACTCCAAGTGACTTCGTTATTTTCGCGTCAATTTTGGAAAATGAATTCTAAAAAAAAGAAGACATAAACAAAAATAAAAACAAAAAATAATAAATAATAAATAAAAAAAAAAGTAGAAAGTAGAAGTTATAGTAATATAATAACGCCTATATAAAGACTTTTGTAAAGATTATTTTAACATTGTTATTTATACAAAGGTCACGTTAATTGTCGTTCGAATAATCTTATTAATTTTTAATAAAATCTAATAAAATGGCGGTAGCACTTAAACTTCCTCGCCTCTTATTAGGAAAATAAATTTACGTTTCCCCATGCATACGTCTACTAAAAATCTTATTACCGAGTATGCTTTGCCAAGACAGAGGGGGAGAGAGAAAGAGAGAAAGACACACACACACACACACACACAGAGATAGATTGATAAAGAGATAGATAGAAAGATAGATAGAAAAGTATCTTATTTTTCCCACTGGTGGTGATTCCACTCGTGGTCTTCATGACCGACGACTCGAAGAGAAGCAAAACTCGTGGGGATTTACGAGCGAAAAGACGAGGCGCGCACACACACACACACACACACACACACACACACACAAACGTACACACAGACATACACACATACAAACATATATAGTACGTTCTCTTCGCGCTAACGTTGATGGACGCGACGCACTGACCGTGAACGGGGCCAATTAAAATATTAATTGAACCAACCCAACGACAACACGCTTTTTGAGGAGATAGAAACTCTCTAGATATCGCACGCGAACCGTATCTAACTTGCGAATTAAATTTAGGACGCTGTAATTTCGGCTGTTTTCGCTTTACTTAACGTTTTCCATGGAAATGAAACAAAAAATGGAAAAAGAATAGAAAGAATAGATAGAATAATAATAAGGATGATGATGATGATAAAGAAAAATAATAACAATAATAACAATAATAATAATAATAATAATAATAGCCATTATAAATATCAAAAGAAATTAAACGCGTATCATAAATCTAATTGCTTTGAAACTGATATGCTGATATTATGAAAATATTTTTTTTTTTTACGATACGATTAACTCTTGCATCATTCCTTAATGACAATAACTTAGAAATGTTTTTTCTTTAATTGTTATTTTTACTTCATCGCATTTTTATGTCTATTTTTTTAAATATTTATATATATATATATATATATATATATATATATATATACATGAAATACAAATTAAAATTAAATAAAATATTAATATCTATCCTAATGCTATGTTAAATTGTTCAGAGATAAGTAATTAATTTTAAAGAAAGAGAAGTATAATGTATTTCATATATGAATAAATAACTTAATCCATTGCAATTATTATTATTATTATTATTAGTATTGTTATTACTATTGTATATTTTTTCACTTAAGAATTATTTTATTTTTTAATATACATCTATATACACTTGTTTCGTTAAAAGAAGGATACCCACACGTAATTTCACGTAATTTATTATACAATGAAAAGATGACAATTCTTAATAAAAAATTATTATAAAGTTTTCGAAGAATTAATATTAAAAGAATAACTAAAAATAAAGTAAGAATAAATAAATAAACATACGTACAAAATTAAATAAAAATTCAAATTAACCTTTTAGCGTATTTTATTAACAAATAAATAAATAATCTTGTAATGAGACCGAGAAAGAGAGAGGTAGAGGGGGAGAGAGGGGGTGGGGAGAGAGAGAGAGAGAGAGAGAGAGAGAGAGAAAGAGAGAGAGATAACTATGAGTTAATCAAACATATTTTATGTACATTAGATATCATCCACTCTCAAACGAAGAGCGTACGAGTATGTACATAATTATATATACATAAAACATATACATATACATTCATATATATATATATATATATATATATATATATATATATATATATATATACACACGCGAAGTATACTATATAACATTATTACTGTATCGATCACTCGTTCCTATCGGCCTATCATATTTGACGATCCGAAACGATCATCGATTTTCCCTCGTTCCAAACGAATATTCGAACCATATAGCGATCTTTGATCTCGATCGTGATCACCAAAAAAAAAAAAGGAAACACGTTTAAATACTCGACAATGACTTCTCTCTTCAATTTCATACCGTACGTCAAATATTCACATAAACGTATCTGCATGTATATTACGCAACGATCTATCCCCATCCCACTCTCTAAAGTCGAACACAAAAGCAAACTTTACGCGACGACATTTTTTTTCTTGTTTCTCTTTTTTGCTTTGTTTTTTCTTTTTTTTTTTTTTTTTAAAGAAATATTTCTAACCATTCCAATCGAATTCACTTTTTTAATGTATCACCTTGTTTTCTTCTTTCTTTAATATTTAAATTAAAAAAATGCACTCCAGTCATCTGTTATTTAATATAATGCGATGTAAAAGGAAATTGATTTATTTTAACTTAACATATTATATTCACGATCGCACGCACGCGCACGCGCACGCACACACGCTCACAAGAGGGAGGGATTGTTGTTCACTCTGTACGCACGAACATATGCGTAACAATAGTAATAATTTATAATCGATCATAGTTCGTCCTAAGAATTATTATACATTTTTAAATAAAAAAAAAAAAAAAGGAGAAAAGAAAAATAATAATAATAATAATAATAATAATAGATAAAGGATAAAAGGGGAATTGTCGATCAGACAACTATTTATTTTTCTGATATAATTATATGCTGTCCCTTGTTAACTTCGAAAAAAGAGAAACGTATGACTCTCCAAGTTGACGACAAATTTCGTTTTGCAAATTTTGATTCTAATCAACTTACTGTATATCTCTTATTATACACATTGCTATACAAAACACAAACACAACATACGCGCGCGCGCGCGCACGCGTACGAACGTACGTATATTTATATGCATATGTATATGAAACAAGAGTTATGGTTTATAATCGGTCACGGAACTTTATAGCAGTGTTCGTCTCGTAGCAATTATTGAAATTGAAATAATTAAAGCTAAACCTGTAAATCAATTAACGAGCTACGAGGAAATTAGCATGGCCTCGTTTTACAACTCTCGTTAGAGTAGTACGTAGGTACGAAGGTAGGTAGGTAGGTAGGTAGGTAGGTAGGTACGTACGTACGTACGTAGGTAGGTAGGTAGGTAGGTAGAGAGGTAGGTTGGTAGGTAGGTAGGTAGTCTCGTCATTAATTGCAGTCGAACTAAGAGGGCGCACGATAAACGCGAAAGATGAAGATTTGACGTAACAGAAAGAGAGACAGAGAGATGTAGTAAGTAAGAGATAGAGAAAGAGAGAGAGGGAAAGAGAGAGGGAAATATATTCTTCTTCCCTACCCCCCTCTCTCTCGTAACATCGCCTATCATGAAAAAAAAAAAAAAAAAAAAAAAAAAAAAAAAAAAAAAAAAAAAAAATAGCAAGTTCCTTCTCGACTCTCGGATTCTAATTGTCATCGCGACGAATCGAAAGCGAACGATCGTTGCATTTTAATGCAACGCAGCTTGAACGATGATATCATGCACCCTAAGTCCCCCTCTCCTTCTTCCCTGCCACCTTCCTCACTTCTTTTATTTGCACACTTTCAATGTGGTCGTCGACTGCCGCCTACCTCAACGTTCTCCTCGACGAAAGTATTTTGCATTTTAGAAGCGTTGCACTTTTTCGATCTTTTATCGATACAAAAGTGTATTTGATATGTAAAAATTCGAAAGAGATATTTGAGGGGTCGTGGAAATAGAAAGGGAGAAAGAAGAGAAGATAGAGATAGATAGATAGATAGATGGATGGATAGAGAGGGAGAGAGAGAGAAAATGTTTGAATATTCTTTTTCGATTGAATTTTTATATCGTCTTTTCGATGAGGTTAAGAAAGATCGTTTCATTTTCTCCCTTTTTATTATTTATTTTATTTTCTTTTTTTCCTTCTTTTTGTTTTTTGTTTTTTTTTTTGTAGAGGAAGATTGGATCGGATTTTTTTTTTTTTTTCATGAGATTGTGAAAACCATTCAGTTTTATTTAAACCCTTTGAAGAGAATCTTTTGATTGATTTCAATCGAAAGTGAACGGATGATTTTATACTTTGATGTAGATCAAATTTTTTTCCTTCTGTTTTTCTCTTTTTCTTCTTTCTTTTCTTTTACAATCATGAAGCCGAACGAATGATCAAAGCGAATCTTTTTTTTTTTTTTTTTTTTTTTTTTTTGAATGAAATCTTCAATGGTAAATCAATGTTATTACGTAGAATATATTTAAACTTGTTCACTTAAAGAAAAACATCTTATATTCTATGATAATATGATAACATATATATATATATAAAATGTATGATTATAATATATTTTTAAACTTATTTTAATTAGAACTAAACGTATTATTATATAAAATAAAATCGCTCAACGTGAGGTCGTTAGAGAACTTTTTGTATACTTTTCTAAAAAATATAAAACGAAAAGAGAAAAGAACGAAAAACGTTCGTTTCTCTCATTTCTTTCTTTTTTTTATTTGTTTATTCATTTATTTTTTTTTTTTTTTTATTTTCATTGTCCTCGATAGATCAATTCTCCCCGCTACATGCGCTTATCGAAAGAAATATTTTATTCTATACGATATAAAATATAAAATACTTCGTTAAATGTTTTTGTTGGAAATAAATGAGTAATCAACGGGAGCCCCCTAGGGCCCTTAGTTGTTATATGTTAGTTTCCGATTTATGCTTGCGCTACACCACTGTTTCTTTTTCCATACTTCCACTGCTTTTGTCTCCTTCCCTCCGGACAGGCGAAAAAGCAACATCGTTTTTCCTTAAACGTTCTAATAAAGTTCCTTTCTATAGTTATCTCGCGCTGTGCAATAGATACAACTTGACAATTTTTATACGTTTATCGAATAAAATAATTTTGATCGTAGTTATTCCATTTCCATATTTCAAAAAGTGCTGACAGTATTTTTTTTTTTTTTTTTTTCATTAAATCGACATAAGTTACATAATATTTCATATAACCAATTTTTATACATTTCTTTAATATAGATTTTTTATTTCTCTTTCTCGCACAGACATAGACATCCGACTTACAAAAAAAAAGGACATGCAGGCCCCGTCCCAACCCCAATCCCCCCCCACCTCCTTCCAAGAAATTGTGTAACATAGAAAACGAAACAATATCTATTTAATGTATCCATCCGTTCATTAGACGAAATCCTATTGGACCGAAAAGTAAAACTGCGTGTAAACGTTTCACGATGATTAGAATTACAGTTCTCCCCGATAGAACACACAACGCCGTCTTATTCTTCTCGAATAAGATACCATAAATGACGGTATGAATGTAAATATTGAAGACAAGGAGCGAGGAAATCCGAAAGGAATGAGAAAGAGAGATTAAACGAGGCAATATCCTAAAGAGATAGATAGAGAGATAAAGATAGGGAAAGAGAAAGAGAAAGAGTGAGAGAGAGGGAGAGAAGGTTCCAAGTGATAGGGAAATTCCGGACACCAGGATTTAAGACGCAATTTCCGTGACAACGTCGCGCGTCATCCGTCATGCAACCTACATTGGAGAACAATGGCCGACTAAAATTATGCATTCTAATTAGAAATACGCACGGGAAAACCACAGACGTTCAACGTACACCCACTCCAATGTACTTTACACATATACGCGGGCGTGCACGCGCGTGTGTGTGTAGGGGGTACATAGATATGTACGTACTTTCAGAATTGCAGCGATTATGTACTACAAAAAAATTCTTAATTACTTACTATTATACTAATGCCCCGGACCCTAATCGAAATTAGACGAGTTATATAATAATCATTATTTTCTTTTATATTTCGAAAGTTCCGTTTAATGATTTTTATATTTAAAAAAAAAAGAACAAAAGAGAGAGAGAGAGTAAGATAGAGCAATACTTACAAATTTCATTAATTGATATTAATAAATTAATAATGAATGTCAGTATTGTTGATGTGTATATTTAAAGCCGACTTGATCTCTGTTAATGTCTATTCTGATAAATTGAACTAATCGTTTATCAATTTCAATAAACGAATATACAACGTTTAGAATGTTGAAAAAAGAAAAGAAAAGTCGAATTTCATTATTTAATATTAATAATTAAGTTAACAACGAATCCCAATGTTGATTTGTTCAATTAAATTTAATTTTATAAACGAAAGTTTAGTTAGTAATGAATTTAATATATCGATGTTTAGATTATTGAATAATATTTAATATTTAATTAATGATAAATTGATGATGTCTCAGTTGAATATAATGGATGAACGTAAGGATACAGAACGTAACGACTGAAGATCAATAACGATTATTGATCGAACGCGACGTTTAACTATGAGATGGACGAATTAAAGTTGATCTTAAATGAAATTAATTGACGTTAAGTTTGAAGCCATTAGGAAGAATGATCGTCGGCATTAAATTGAACGAATTAACGTAAGCATAGAACGCAAATGAATGAACTTTAACATTGGGATAAATTAATCAACGACGACATTATATTTTAAATGAACGAAATATTATTATTCTTCATATATATATGAAGTATATAGAAGAATAATAAGTCTTATTTCTTCATATATATACATACATATACATATATATATATATATATATATATATATATATATATATGTATGTATGTATGTATGTATGTATGTATGTATGTATGTATGTATGTATGTATGTATGTATGTATGTATGTATGTATGTATGTATGTATGTATGTATGTATATCCAAATAATATTATACTTACGTCAAATTAAAATTTCATAATAGAGAAATCATTTTTGGAAGACACTTTTAGTGAAAATTTTTTAAACATACAGAAACTTTGTTAAGATATTTCCTTTATAATCAATTCATTTGGAATAGATTATTAATTATTTATAAAAGATATATTTATATATTATTTATACGTGTAATATTATATTTATTTAATACAAAAATTTCATAATACATAAATCACTTTGTAGAAGATATTTTTAGTGAAAGACAATTTTTTTACGCATACAAGAACATTCTTAAGGATATAACCTTTATAATCTCTTCTCCTTGAATAAATTCCTTAATCGACGAATTCGTCTTATTTCTTATCAGCGTTCTTACACGCTTGCGAAATCCATCTAGAGGAGGTAACAACATCAGGTGTGGGTGTAGCGAAGATGTTATCCAATGACTTTGCCGATGTTTACCAGCGAAGTAATGTACACACGTTTCAAGCGGAACCGCATACAACAGTTGAGCTAGGATCGCCGCTACTTACGTGTGTATATATATATATATATACACACACATATACACATACGCTCATATACAGGGTGTTTCTCGCTTAACTCAAAAAACATTTGAAATAACTCAATTGTTTTCGATTATACGAACAAATTTACAAACGAATAAATTATTAAACGACTCGACTCGATGCCATAGCAACATAATTTTGTCATCGAATTTTTATTGTTAAGAGAAAAATAAAAAAAAAAAAAAGAAAGAAAAAAAAATATAGAACAAAAAAAGTAACCAAAAATAATTAAAAAAGAATTTCATTTCGAAAAGTCTACAATATAAATCTTAATCTTTATCACTTTGCGAGATGTCGACATTTTTGTTATCCCTAAACTTCATTAATTCTCATTATTCAAGGTCATTTAAAAGTCAACAAATACTACGTTATCGTTGAATCCATCTCACTGTGAAGCTACATACGCTATAGTAATAAAGGTATGTTGATCCCATAAAAAAAAGATATATATAAACAAATAAAATAATAAATAAATAAATCATTATCTTGATAATGACCTTGATATCTCGATCAAAACTATCTATGAAATTGTATGTATTATATCAATAGAAAAATTTAAAACATACGTATGAAAAATTAAAAATAGTCGTTCGAGTTTTATACGAAACACCCTGTAGTATAACAAACGATCCATAATCAAGGACAGACGATATTTCACCGGAGTGTATTTCTACAGATCGGACAAGTAGATCGTCGCTCTTGAACAGATAGACCGTAGAGAAAAGTCACGCGAAGTCAAAGGTCCCTTTTCGAATTACGAAAGTCCGATCCGATGCGATCCGATCCGAATCATGACCCGAGGAACCACCACCATCTCGACAATTTTTTTTCGACGATTATCCTTCCAAATGATATCTATTTGATACCCATCATCGTTATCTTAATCATGTTAATTAATCGACGAAAGTTTTTAATTGCACGTAGATAATGTCTAGTTCGAGTTTTTGTTTCTTTTTTCTTTATTCGCGACTGGCAAATCAATTTACCGTTTAATCACGATACGTAATTATTAGCGTTAGAAGGTAATTGTTAGAATTTCTAAAAAAAAAAAAAAAAAAAAAAAAAGAAAAATAATTATTATTAACGTGATAAACGTCAAATTAAATGATGATCATTGAAATCAGATTATTGTTCTTATTACTTTTACGTTTTCTTTATAAAATATTTTTTTAATCGTATAAAGCGCATTCTGTTATTAAAGTGGTTATCTATTAATTATTTCGCTAAACTTATTATTTTTTTTTTTTATTCATATATAAATTTTTACATTAATTAATCAAACACATACTATCCATAGATGTTATCAACAATAGAAATAGAATTATTTCGTCCCACAAAGATATACGATAGAATTTGGTTCCGGAAAGAAGTTTTCGGTTTGATTTGAAAACGAGAGATCTTTCTGATCTTTAAGAGAGAGAGAGAGAAAAAAAAAGGAAAATAAAAAACGGAAAGAAAAGATAAAAATACAGAAAGAAACTGAAACTAAGAAGGATACGAAAAGGGGACTAGAATGGGAACTTGATGAAAATCTTTGAATAATTTATTTCGCACCAATCGTCCTCTCCCCGACCACCCTCCCCCCCCTCTCTCTCTCACTTCCTCTTTTCTTTTTACTCTCTCTATTTGTCGAAATCTCTCTCGTTTCCTTACGGAATATCTCTCTCGCTCATTCAGAAACTATCTGTCTTTCGGAATCTTTTACTCTCTCTCCTCTCTCCCCCCCTCTCTCTCTCTCTCTTTCTATCAAAATCATTATTTCCTTCTCTTTCTTTATTTCTTCCAAAATCTTTCTTTCTTACTGAATCTTTTACTATCTGTTTTTCTTGCGCAATCATTTTTATTATCTCTCCCTCTCCTCCCCCCCCCCTCTCTCTCTCTCTCTAACTCTAACTCTTCAGAATCTCTCATTATTTATCTACTTTTCAAAATAACACTTTCACTCTATTAATCGTACATTTCCTTTCTCCTTATCTCTTTCTTATAGAATACGATTTTTTTCTCCCTTCATATGAAATCTCTCCGTCTTCCTTTTTCTTTATGGAATCTCTCTCTCTCTCTCTCTCTCTCTCTCTCTCTCTCTCTCTCTCTCTCTGCTTCTTACGAAATATCTTATTCTATATTTCGAAATGTATCTCATCTTCCCATGCTATTTGAAATAGAGCAACTTTGCAGAAAGCGAAACAGAGACAGAGACAGAGATAGAGATGGAGACAGAGATAGAGATGGAGATAGAGATAGAGATAAAGAGAGAAAGGGAAGGAAAGAGATAGAGCGGGGTCAACCACTCTCCTTTCGACTTCCCTTCCCTGCATAACCAGTCTTGCTCTTTCCTTCCTCGCCTTCGGGCAAACGCCGCCCACGCTGGCGCGTCCTTCGCTCTTGCATCTCACGTACGCGTGCACGTAAAGTGCAGAGTATCGCATTCCACGCGTCTCCCACGTAAAACCGTCCCAAGTAGGAAGTAGCGAGAGAGTGGGGGTTGGTAGATGAAGAAGAAGAAGAGAGGGAGGAAGAGTGAGAGAGAAAAAGACAGAGAGAGCGAGAGAGAGAGAGGGGGGGGGGGGGGATCGTAGACGGCGCGTGCACTCTCGCACGTGTGCAACGCACAGCCCTGCACGGCGTGTGCATGCTTTACGTGTCAAGCCGAATGCCAGGGAATACAGAAAGTGACTGAATAAAAGACGAGAGCCCTCGAGCCAGGGGAAAAAGCTCCTTCTTTTTGGATTTTTTTGGTATTTTTATTTATTCTTGCTCTCCGTCCATTATATATATATATTATATATGTATGCATGTATGTATTTATATATGTATAATATATATGTATTCATGGATGTATGTATGTACGCTTAATGTATTACATAAGTATGTATGTATGTCCTGTATGTATGTCTGTATGCATGTATTTATGTATATTTATATATACTAAACGTGTATTACATCATAAATATTAAACTTAAAGGATAAAATTTATTGTAATAAATATTTTCTTTTTTGTTTGTCTTTTTGTTAAATTTATTATAAAAAATACACTTATTTCATTAGAAATAAATAAAATTAATAATATTTATAAAATGTATAGTATGAAAATTTGTATTTTTTATTATAAATGACTTACAGACGAACAACTCTTTTAAAGATGAAGATAGAGAAAAAGCGTAAGAGCGAAAAAGAATGAAAGAGAGAGAGAGAGAGAGAGAGAGAGAGAGAGAGAGAGAGAGAGAGAAAGATTGTATATATTAATAACGAACAGTGGATATACATTAATATTGATTTTCATTGATTAATTGATTGATTTGTAATTTATTTCTTAAATTTTGTTTTTTATACGTGATAAGCACGCATTAAATGCCTCTGATGTAATACTTATATTATTAATTAATTAGATAATCATTAGATTGTTGTTATTCTTAATTATTTCGTAACGATCATTGGTATAAAATGTGATGAGTGGGCCATTGTTCCTTTTTCTTAATTACGCGATTTGTTTGACTCTTTCTTTCCTAATAATCTCACGATTAACATAACTATCAGTTATGACGCATAAATGTTTGATAATTAGATGATTTTTTTTCTTTTTTCGTTTTTCTTTTTTTTTCTTGTAGTCGATTCATTTAATTTAACTCGACTCATTCGCATCGATCATTCAAAGCACTCAGGCTAACTTATCTTTGAAGGAAATAGTATTTCCCCTATTCTTGTTATTCATTTATTCTTAATTATGCGTTAGATCATATGCCTGCTGTTTCTAACTTTTTTTTCATTATATGTACATAATCAAAACAACGAATGAAAGGATTGAAGAGTCGCAGTGTGATGTAATGAAAGGGGGGAACAAAAATTTGTTAAATAAAAATAAACAAAAGCGATAATGAATAACAATTAATTCGACTCACGAAGTTTGACGGTTTTTGACTTTTTGTAATTTAAAAAATTCTATATGCGCGAACATACATACATACATACATACATACATGCATGCATGCATACGTATACGTATGCATGTATGCATGCATAACTAACAAAAAATCTTTACGTTTCTCTACGTATAAATATTCATTATTACAATATTTATGTAATATGTAAATTGTCTGGCGAAAGCCGAAAACATAAAATAAATGTGTAAGGCGTAAACGATGATGTAATACTTCGGAAATTTTAAACATCTCTAGCAAATAAACGTAAATAAAAAAATCATTTATATGCGAAAATATTAAATGCATCCATGTCGGCTAGATTCAAGATATTGAAATCGTCAACTAAATAACTCTATTTATTATCATCATCATTTATTTTTATCTTCGATTTTCATCATTGATTCTTATCATCGATATTCAGCATTGATTTTCATCATTGATATTCAACATTGATTTTCATCGTTGATTTTCATCATTGCTTTCATTACTGATTTTTATCGTTGATTTTCCTCTTTGATTTTCATTATTGATTTTCATTGTTGATTTTCACCATTGATTTCATTACTAAACTTTTATCGTTGATTTTCATAGTTAATTTTCATTATTTATCTTCCTCATTGATCACCATGATTGATCCCCATGATTGATATTCATTATTAATATTCAAACATTAATTTTTACAATCATATATATCATAGTGACACGTTTTACCACTAATATAACCACTGTACGATTACCACATACTAATAATATCGTATCTAAACATACTAAAGTTATATTACACATTACTTTTCCATTTTTATTTATTTATTTTTTTCTATTTTCACGTTACATCACCTCCGTGCAAATACGAAAAAGATATGGGTTATATATAGACGGTTTGACATACATAGATAGTTGGCAATATTAAAAAGGTTTTGCCGATTGAAAAAGGAGGTCGAACGTGTGAGCACTAAGCTCGTTGAACAGTGAATACCATGAGAAATATTTAGGAAAAGTAGTAGTACCAGTAGTAGTAGTAGTAGATAGAAGCAGTAAGGGTACAGACCAAAGTCGTTTGAAGCAATGAGAATGAAAAAGAGATAGACAGAGACACACATACACAAAAATAGAGAGAGAGAGAGAGAGAGAGAGAGATTTCGCGTCAAAACGAAATAAAAAGGAGGAAAGAAGAATGGCAGTGACTCAATGAAAAGAAAGAAAAATGTAAAAGAGAAAGAGAGAGAGAGAGAGAGAGAGAGAGAGAGAGAGAGAGAGACTGAATAGAAAGAATAGCATGGCAAATGTAGGTGAACGAAAGAGACAGGAAGAGCGAGAGGGAAAGAAAGAGAAAAACAAAGTTAGAGAAAAAGATAGATAGATAGATAGAGGGAGAGAGAGAGAGAGAGAGAGAGAGAGAGAGAGAGAGAGAGAGAGAGAGAGAGATAGCGCCATTTAACGCTCGGAAGCATACGTGCGTGTTTTTCTTCAACCTTTCACCCGACGGCTCTTTTTCGCTGTCTCGCGTTTGATAATCTCGCGACTCGACTCGACTCGACTCGACTCGGCTCGGCTCGGCTCGGCTCGGCTCGGCTCGGCTCGACTCGAATGCGCGCGGGCGCTCGCACACGCCGAACTCCCGAATTTCTGTGGCAAAAGATAAACGGGAGCGTAGGGCCTACGCTAGGAAAAAAACCACGGAGGATAGAAATAAATAGATACAAAAAAGTAAAAAGAAGAAGAAAAACAAACAGAGAAGGAGAGAAAGAGAGAGAAAGAGAAAAGTGTAAAAAATGTGTGTTGAACCACCACCCACTCCACCCCTTCTTCGTTCACCCTCCTCTCAGCACTGTCTACCTATAGGCTATCTCTGATTTGGCCCTTCCCATTTCACTCTCTCGCTCTCACGTTCATTCATACTTTCTAACCCCTTCCTCCTTCTTTCTCCCTCCCTTTTAATTTCTCTTGATTTCTTATTTTTCTGTATGCTTTCTTTTCTTTCTATTTCTCTGTTTCCTTCCTTCTTTTATTATTACTATCGTTTTCTTCGTCTCGCTATCTTCATCATTTCGTTTCAAGGAAGAGACAGATTTTTCGGTTATCTCTTTTAGGTTTAACCTATCAACTGTTATAATAACTGTGTGCTTGTCTTATTCATTCATCGATTCGTTCATTCGCTCCTCCACACCTCTCTCTCTTATCTTCTTCCTTCCTTTTCTTTTAACACTCTGCCCACCCACCCCCCTCCCCATTTCGTTATTATATGCGTTACCAACGAAAGTGTAAACTTATTGTTAATTTTAATGTTTATCCGTAATACCATCATCGATCTGCGTCAATTATCGATTAGATCGAAATGTACAGTAAAACTTTGATCACTATCGTAGACGTCTATCATCTTTATTTTTCATTAAGCTTACGTCGAAGCTTAATTTTGTTAAATCAGTTATATTTTTCTATATCTTATCGTACCTGCGAAATCATCATCGTATAGATATAAACGTAGCCACAATGAAAATATTGTACGCCCTTCTTTGTCCAACTCATATCCATCTCTTTCTCGCTCGTATTTTTTCTATCTCATCTTTTCCTTTAACTCCTTCTCCTTATCTTATTACCTTTAATTCATTCAATTCTTCTCTATTTTCTTTTTTTTTTAATTTGTTCTCTCTCTCTCTCTCTCTCTCTCGCGCGCGCTTCCACTCACATTCATTCTTTCTCTTTCCCTCTCTCAATCGCACTGTCTCTCTCCCTTTTATCTCAATCATTTGCTATCACTTTCTCGCTCGTTCCTTTTCTTTCCCTTCTTTTTCTTTAACTCATTCGACATTTGTGTTTTTCTTTTAACTCTCTTCCTCCCACCCCCCCCCCTCTCTCTCTCTCTCGCTACCACACAAATTTTATCTTTTCATTTTTCCCTCTCCATCACATTAACTTCCTCTCTTTACCTCGGTTATTATCGATCTCCTTTTCGCTCGTACCATTTCTTTCTCATCATTTTCTTTAACTCATTCGACACTTCTCTATTAACTTCGACTCATTCGATACTTCTGTATTTGACATTTAACTCTTTCACTTCCTCTCTCCCCCCCTCTCTCTCTATCTCTATCTCTCTCTCTCTTTCTCTCTCTTTCTCACTTTCATACACATTGTCTCTTTCTCTCTTGTTCCTTTTCTTTTTTTATTTTTTTATTTATTTTTTTTTTTTTCATTAACTCATTCCCCTTCTCTTTTTATTGTCCCAACTTATTCTTACATACTTTTCGATTTTTTCTTTCGATTCTTTTATCTATCCATTTATCTATCCATTTATCTATCTATCTATCTATTTCTCTGTCTCTCTCTCTCTCTCTCTCTCTCTCTCTCCCTCCCTCTCTCTCTCCCTCTATCTTGTACGTTTGAGGGGTGACAAGTGAGTCCCTCCGGTGCATTAATCCGTCTAAAAGCTCTGTTTCTCGGTACTCATCAGCCTTCCACTCGCCTTCTTTTCTCCTCCTCATTCTACCCCCCTCCTTCTCTTCTCTCGAAAACCCCATTCCGTTAGATTCGCGTGGGCTGTTGTGAAATAAAAAAAAAAAAAGAAAGAAAAAGGAAAGGAAAGAAGGAAGGAGGGAAAGAACAAAGAGAAAAGAAATAAATAGAAAAAACAGAAACGCGCAGAGATTCGTTCGTTGGGTCGCTCGTTAATGACGCGAGTATCGAACGAACGATCGATTTTGAAAAATGGAGGATAAGGGGTGGTGGACGGGACGATTCAAAGAGAAACGTTAATGAAACGAAAAATAAGAATAAAAAGAAAAAGAAAAGAAAAATAAAGGCAAACGCTCCAAAGGACAAATTGAAATACTAGGGGAAACTAAGTTCAGTTAATTATAAAGTTGTTCGTTTATATCTTAGATGATGAATACATACTTCGCTTAAATGTTTGACTGTAGCAGGAAAAAAAAAGTTTCGACGATACTATGATACTTAATATGTGTCAAATTCGTTGGAAAAAAAAAAAGAAAAATAAATAAAAAGATAAAAATAATAATTAAAAAGTACGTTCTCGTCAAGCGATTTACGTTAGTTTGATTAATTAACGTTTACTTTTCAAAAATGGTATGACGTTCGGCAAAATACATAAAGCTTGTTTAAACTTTACGTTCGAGCGTTTCCAAGGCTGGAAACTGTTTTATATTATTTAAGATAGGAGTAACGTAATATAAAAGAAACACGAAGGAACCTTTGATTTATCGACGTACATATGAATATTTTACGATAATAAATTATCCAGAGTATTTTAAACCGATTTATTATATTATTTATATCATTTTACTTGTGTCTGTGTGTGTGTGTATGTGTGTGTAATATAATAATATATATATATATATATATATATATATATATATAATACATACATATATATATATATATATATATATATATATATATATATAATATATAAATATTTCTGATTCTATTATGAAAGAAATATAATAATTCTAATAGTTAGTCGGCTATTGCTTCGAGTATGTCGATCCGCAGTTAGACATTAATCGATCAATGTATTCAGCCCAAAGTGACAAGAATAAAAAAGAAAAAAAAAAAAACAAAAAATTTCTCGTATCGATAAAAAAAGAAACATCCACAGAACTATATTTATTTACACGCATTATAGCGACGAATAAGGTAATTCATTGGAAAGATAGTTCGTTTGTAAATCTTCGAACGAACAAATGTTTGCGATTGTTCATAGATACGATATAATGAAATAAGAGAAACTTTGGACACTCACCTTCAAGCTCGACGACCTTGCCAGCCCTCTTGAGCGCTTTGACGGCTTCGTCGTGGGTCGCTTCACGTAGATCCTCACCGTTAACAGCCAATATTGCATCGCCAACGTACAATTGCTCGGTCGCGTCGGCGGCCATACCCTTGAATATCTTCGAGATTAGAATCGGCATTTTATTTTCTTTTCCTCCTTTAATAGAAATACCGAGTCCGTTGTTGTCGCTTTTAACAACCCGCACGATACGTTTTTGATTGGCGACGGAATCCGGTACGTCCGGATCGTTCAGACTGTCGACATTGTTGTTATTGATGTTACCATTGTTTAGAACGTTGTTAACGGTGTCGCAACTCTCGTCGAGTGATATACTCAAATAATCGTCCTCTAAAGAGACGAATACCCGATACCATTGGCCGCGCACCTGTGTCTCGAGTATACCAGCACGACCGGAAGTTGACGAGGATGCACCACCAGTGGTAGTCGTTGTCGTCGAGGATGACGAAGATGAGGCCGCTGCGGATACCACAGAACCGAGTCCCGTAACACCCATGGCCGAATTCGCTTGTCCACTACCACTCAATTCGACCATTTCGATTTCCTCGTAGGGTCCGCGCTAGAAAAAAAAAAGGAACGAATTAAAAAGTATGAATTTAAAAAAACCAACGTAACGATAATAATAGCTTAGATATTATCGCATGACGATATAATTAACGATGGCAATGAAATATAAACGTAAATGCGTACATATGTTATGAAACGTCGTTCGATACTACTATAGTAGTAGCAGTAGTATTAGTAGTAATAGTAATAGTAGTATTATTAGTAGTAGTAGTAAATATGATAAAAATAATATCGGGTAAGTCATCTGAATATTATACTATGAACTTGTATTAGTGCAAGATAATACGAGCAATTATTAGTGCAATAAAAAGAAAACGTTCGTTTGTATTGTTATAGTATTAGTAGATACGATAAATATACACCGGATGTTATCACGTTATTATTACATCAAAAACAAATCAAATCGTTCTTATCATTCTTCTTCTTCTTCTTCTTCTTCTTCTTCTTCTTCTTTTTATTATTATTATTATTATTATTATTATTATTATTATTATTATTATTATTATTATTATTATTATTATTATTATTATTATTATTATTATTATTATTATTATTATTATTATTATTATTATTATTATTATTATTATTATTATTATTATTATTATTATTATTATTATTATTATTATTATTATTATTATTATTATTATTATTATTATTATTATTATTATTATTATTATTATTATTATTATTATTATTATTATTATTATTATTATTATTATTATTATTATTATTATTATTATTATTATTATTATTATTATTATTATTATTATTATTGGCTTAGCAACGAATATTTTGCATTAATTAAATCTCAATTA
>OU964973.1:3726998-3979498 GCA_918808275.2 Dolichovespula sylvestris
ATTCTTATTAGATAAATATCATTTATAAAATTTGAAATATGAAATTGTTAAGGAATCAATTATTATGCATTATAATTTCTTATTATTATGAATGAACTTATTAATTACAACCTTATTCTACTTTTTAATAATTTTTTTTTTATTATGAACTTTTATTACTTAAGTATATATTGTTGTTATAATAATAATAATAATAATAATAATAATAATAATAATAATAATTAATTATATATACATTAAATATTCTATATATTTATATATACAATTATATATACATTAATTATTATTATTATTATTATTATTATTATTATTATTATTATTATTATTAGTATTTTTGTTGTTGTTATGATTATTATTATTATCACTATTATTATTATTTCTTTTTTCTTATTATAACAGAAAAATTATCTTAGTGAAAGTTGACAGATAAAATTTTGAAGAATTTGATAATTATGTCGTAGAACGTCGATCATTAGAAATAGTTTTGTGAATGCAATATTCTCACTATATATATATATATATATATATATATATATATATATATATATTCTTATATTGTAATTTATTCTTATTAGGAGGACGAGATAGATGCATAAATTATATACTATATTAATCACATTAAAAGAACAATGACAATTTTGTTAAATTAGATTTATATAAGCCATAAATTTCTTGGGAACAAAAAAATATAGTATCGCTCTTTGCCTTACTATATATGATTAAAATATATGTGTTGTAGATAATATAAAATACTATTAAAGATATTAACTATAATACATAAAATACATAACAGAAAATTTTTATAGTAACTCTATTTGTACCATTTTATAATTATTTACACCAAATATCATACTATAATTATCATGTAACACAAATATCGATTTTCTAGATAATCGATTTGTTTGTATCCTACGCTTCGTTTAATCAACGTTCTTCTAATCGGGGCTGTAATTAAAAAGAAAAAAAAAACCGTATTCTTTTTTTTACGATTGCAATCAAATATCAATAATAATAACAATATTTCCATATGTCTGTTTTGACGTTTTACTCATTTATGGTAGAGTAATTCAATGAAATGTTAAAAGAATATAATAATAAATTGTCGGTATACCGATTAACAAATTATCATTCGACTGATTCAACCAGAATGGAAAAAAAAAGGAAAAAATAATAATAACAGCAATTGAAAAATAATAAAAAATAAAAGAAAGGGAGCAACGAATTAAAAAAAGAAAAGATTTCAAAAGAGAAATTAATGATAAATGGGAAAGAAAAATAAAAAGAAAAGAAAAGAAAGAAACAAAACAAAAAAGAAAGAAATAAATAATAAATCTTCGTTACATCGCATTAGAATAAATCGATCAAATCGAGATTAATCATATTGGACGATCTAATCATAATTAATGAAAATACTTTGTTATAGCAAATTAACAAAACTAACATTGTTTCGAGATAAAAGAAATATGAAATATTTCTAATCGTCTTTAATCTAATACTTCAACGCCAATAATATTCTAGGTTTCTATGTTTTACGCCTACAATTGCTTTACCGGCGCATGTTACGCGTCGGGTTTGGTTTATGCATTGATAAAACATGTACGTATGTATGTATGTATGTATGTATGTATGTATATATATACGTATGTATGTAGATATATATGTATGTATGTATGTAACTCGTTGATCGGCTTATGGCCGAAGTTCTCCGATTGTGTAAAGCGAATAATAAATGAGCCTAGTGTATTTTGTACTTGGCGTCAGGAATCATAAATCATAGAGGTACTAGCGTCATTTGTAAGTATGTACGTGTTGTTAATGAAAAGGCGGGAACTTTGGAAAAAATATTTCAAAAATACCGTCTTTTATCGTATCTTTTAAAAAGATTTATCGTGACATATAAAAATATATATACATATCGTATAAATATATACATATCGTATATATACATATCGTATATATAGAGACAATACAAATATAAGCATTTGATATAGTATATAACTATGTGTGATAATTTTTGCAAAAACACACACAAACATATGTGTATAAATGATATTAGCATTATTTGCATGTCTTGTTATAGAAAAGGCCAGAACTACCGAGAAATTCAAAAATTATTTTTATATTTTTTTTTTAAATAATCATTTTTCTTACATTTAATGTATTCAATATATATATATATATATATATATATATATATATATATATATATATATACATATATAGATATATATAAAGTAAATAATGTAACTTGTGATCACTCTTTTTACTTTATTACACTTTATTAATTTATATACTCATACTGATAAATATGTTATATTCATTTCTTATTGAAATAAAAACTCTATATATCAGTATTTTATAAATTATATGAAATGAGAAAAGAACAATGTTCGAAGTACATTGATAGAGAAAATATTTCAAAATGAATTTTTTTATTAATGACGTTACATAATTCGTCTTGAGTGTGTATATATATGTGTATGTGTGTATGTATTTAAGAGATATGTACGAAACGTATATATACTTTTTTTTAACGTGAAAACGAGTAAAGAACGAGTCTCGAAACGCATCTCGCATTCGACTCGTGTCTCCATAACGGTGAGAGTTTAATCGAACCAACAACGTTCCTCGTTTCTTCATCTTTCTTTCAACGAGAGTTCCATCAGTTTCTCGAACGATTGAAAAATCTTCGAGAAACATCGACTGAGGATGAATCGATACTATTGGAGATTAAATAATTAAAAACAAAACCAAAAGAAAAATAAAGAAATAAATAAAGTAAAAGATCAAAAAAGAATCAGAGCCTTTCGTGCGCACGAAATTACACGTATTTTATGATTAAAAAAAAAATGTAAATGTGTAATTTTTGTAAAATAAATTGTAGTTATTATTATTATTATTATTATTATTATTATTATTATTATTATTGTTGTTGTTGTTGTTATTATTATTATGTTTATTATTTCTTCGTTATATTATATCATATTCCTTTCGTGAAAGTAAGATGTTAACAAAACTGAACATAATTCATTGTAATAAATTGACAAATTTATTTAAATTTCTTTTATATTACAAATCATTCATTATTGTTTTATTAATTTTCATTATTACTTCTATTATTTTTTTTTCGGTTTATCATATTTTATTTTATATGCCGACGTTAATGGGTAATAAATATAACACGTACGAATTACTTTTAAACGTGATTCAAATTAACATATCATTTACTTTAATTAGTTTATTTAATTTTTAACAAGATAATTTACTTTGCGTTGTGATCTTATTAACCTTTTTTTCGTTTTATTAATATTAAAAAAAAATTTTAATATATTTATACAATATAGAGATAAATAATAAAGATGGAAATTGATAAACGTTAAGATAGGTTAACCAATTGAAGTTTATTTACGTTTAGTTCTAATCTTTTTCAACGAACTGTCGTAGCATACCGATTTCGAAATACTCATAGTTAACGAGTGACTCGTATCGGAACAGGTTGTTTCGAGATGTATAATACAAATTGATCGGTTACGAAACTCCTGTGAAATTTTTTACCACGCCGCAGTGCAAATAATTATCAATTAGGAACACGTCTTGGGTTATCATCATGATCATAATCGTCATAATCGTTATAATCATTAATAAAGAAAAAGGGCAAAGATAAATTGATTAAAAAAAAAAAAAAATCACAAACAAATGGACAGTCATTTATAATATTTTTTAATATTTTAATAACAAGAAATATTAAAAGTGTGTATGTATATATATAAAAAATAAATGAATATGTATATATAATATATCAAATAATTTTTTTTTAATCTTCCTATTAATTAAGATAATTTATTTTACACATACATTTCAAATAAATAAATAATTATATATATATATATATATATATATATATATATATATAAAATATATTTCCACTATTAAATAAATATTACTGAAATAATAAAAAGATATTTGAAAATATATCCACGTATGTTTGACGGAGAAAAAAAGAGGAACTAAAATAGAAAAGAGAGAGAGAGAGAGAGAGAGAGAGAGAGAGAGAGAGAGAGAGAGAGGGAGAGAGAGAGAGAGAGAATTATAGATAGGTCACGTGCCAGTGGCACGTTAAGGGCAATCGTGATCGGATCGAAAAGGTATCACTATCTTACTCGTACTCTGATCTATGGATCGTTAATACGATACTCGTCCCTTCGTTACGGACCGAAACTCTCGAAGTAGCTCGGAAATAGAACTACTCTGCATTTTAACCCGTCTATACTACATGATAGTACATACATACATACATTCATACATACATACATTCATACATACATACATACATATATACATAGATACATAGATAGATAGATAGATAGATAGATACGTAACGCAAGTAACCGAATACGTATCCTATTCTATCCTATTGAAGCCGTTCACTTTCAAAGACAGATTTACTATAGTAAAGATCTCGTGCAAGAATAAGAAAGAAAAGAACAAAAAAAGAATAAAAAGAAAATTGCATCGATAAAAATGTGCCAACGGGATCGACTCTATAATCCTCTTCGATTATTCCAAATACTTTTTTCTTTTTCTTTTTTCTTGCTCGAAATTCTTCGATTTTGTTGTCTATATTTTATTTCTTGTTTTTTATCTCTTCCCTTTCCTATTTCTTTTCTTATAATTTCTTTTTTATACGTACTCGCAGGATTGTTTAAATAAGGATATGAACGAAAGGCAATATCAATATGTACATGTGTATTGTTACGTGATTGATATAATCTATACAAATTTCTGTTGAATCCAGATCATTTGAAACGAATGTTGATTAGTCAGAAATGAAATTAAGAGTTCAACTATACGTTGTTCGGATAAAAAGTCTTTAAGCGGACGAAAAGTAAACAAAAAATATTTTAAATCTATAGAACGATCTATCTGCGACTATTTCGACTGGCAATTAGGCTCGTTGTTTTATATATATATATATATATATATATATATATATATATATATATATATGTGTGTGTGTGTATGTATAAATATAAATATTTATATAATATAATAGTATAAATTAAGTATATATATATGTATATATTAACAATACTTAATATATATGTGTATATATATATATATATATATATATATATTTAATATAATAAAATATTATCATAAATGTATTTAATATAACATCTACTATATTTACTCGTGGCTCTTCTTTGCTTTCTCACGAATTTTATTGTTAATCTTTCGATAAAAAAGACATGATAATTTGTAAACTAAAAATAAAAACGATTTTATATTATCGATAATGGAGGTATGCGTGTGATAAATGGATAAAATGATCAATGGATCATATAGCACATTATAAATAAAAAAAAAAAAAAACGTAAAATAAAATAACATAAACGGGGTAAAATAAAAGAATAAAACACGACGCGATAAATTTTTCTAAAGATAAAAGCGAAAATAAAAGACAAAAACAGGAAACAATGAAAAACAGTAAAAATACAACAAAAATTAAATTGTATCTGATAATCGATAACGAAAGCGGAAGAAGTCATAAACACATTAATTTTGTGGTATTTACATATATATATATATATATATATATATATATATATATATATACACATATACTAAACAAGTGCGAAGAAGATTATATCTTCTTGAATACTACTTTCTTTCTTTCTTCAATTTTAAACGATTAAAACACGATCATTACGTAATGATTGAATTGAAAAATGATATTTCAATTCATATTGAATCTTCGAATTGTACATTACATATTTAAAATTGAGTATACCGATCAAACCATGAAAGAAAATAAAAGAAAATAAAAGAGAATAGAAAGAAAAGTATAAGAGACACCATGCATAAAAGTTTACGATAATAATATTTAATTAATAATAATTAGACGTTCTATTAAGGGGTAGAGGGCGGGGGTGAGGAGAGGAGAGGTTTAACAAAAATTAAATTAAAAAGAAAACGATAATAATAAAACAAAACAAAAAATAAATGTAATAAGAAATATTATACACAAAAGTTTATAACAATGGTATTTAATTAATCATAATTACATGTTTTATTATGGAGGAGAAGAAAAATAAATAAATAAAATGATAATAATAAAAATAAAAAAGAAAACAAAGTATGAGATAAAGTTTTACTTGAAGGTATGAAGCTGCCAACACTTCGCATTACACTACTCTACCCTTACGAAAACCAATAACCTCGGACCAACGTCGGCTGAAGCGAGCTTGTTTATGGCTACGAACGATACGTGCATCCTTTTATTCTTTCTCTTTCTATACCACATCTCGGGATAAAGAGAGAGAGAGAGAGAGAGAGAGAGAGAGAGAGAGAGAGAGATGGATAAGCACATATACAACACAACACGCACACGGAGTACATGCTTGGACATACATAAATGAAAATTCATAGTTGTGTAGAGATAGGATATGTGTACGCGTTTGTGTGTATACAGGGTGGTCCAAATAAAGTGTTACAAGCAATTTCCTTTCGAACGGTTACCTGGATGTTCTTCTTTCTTTTTTTTTTTCTTTCTTTTATTTATTTTCTTTTTTCTCTCTTGTTCAATTTTTCTCTTTCTATTTTTTTTTTTTTTAATTAAACGAAAAACAGCGATTCTTGCAATCTAAGAAAAGAAAAATAAGAAGAAAAATATTTTAATTAAACAGAACAAGTTATTTGTTCGGTCGTTAACAGTGAAAATTATTGTTATTATTATTATTATTATTATTATTAACATTATTATTATTAATTATATCTTTCGACTATTTATTTATTTATTTATTTATTTATTTATTTAATTATTTATTCACTTTCTTATCTCTTTTTTTCTGTTTATTAAACTATTAGAAAAATTTTGAAAATTCTTTTCAAATAATTTCAAATAGAACAGCTTGTTAAATTTTATTTGAGATCGCTACGTATGTATGTATCTAAGTATGTCTCTACCAACCGGTACAACTATGGATAGGTATAAAAGGGTCACCGTGGATAAGAGGAAAGGGACGGCCGACAGAAAAGCAGAGAAAAGGGTGAGCGAAAGGTCGCTTGAGAACCACGTAGGAAATAAGCATCGTTTTAACTCATCCTTACACGACCAAAAATTCAGTATATTCGTGAGGAAATGAGAACGATAAAGATGAAGAAGAAGAAAAAGGAAAAAGATAAACAAAATATAAAAAAAAAGAATATAAAACAAACTAAAACTATGAATGTGCTAACCTAAATTTTACAAAATAATAATATTAAACAACATTAAAACTTGATAGGACGTATTTTATATGAATAAAATTGTGATCGTAACGATAAGTGCAATAAAAAGTATCATACAAGAAGAAAAAAATATGTCTAATAAAAAAAGGCGAACTATTTGAAAATAGTAATAAAGAGAAGAAAAATGAAAAAAAAAAATTATAAGACATGATATACGTAATTAGGCAAGTACATTACGAACATTAGAAACAAAATTAATGGTCTATCGTATTCATTTTTGTTTCTCTTTTTCTTTTCTTTCTTTAATCCACGAAATAGTCAAACCATCGTAATACGCAATATTGTTATATAAACAAATCGTTTCAATAAACAAAATTAAAAACGGATCAAGTACTATGTGAGCTTACAATTATCTCGAGGAGAAGAAAAGAAACAAAAAAAGAAGAAAAAAAAGGAAAAAATTAAAGAAGGAAAAGGAGACTAAACTGGAGGACAAAAAGAAACTTCGTGAACTATGCGCAGGAACGATCTGAGAGAGAAAGAAAGAACGAATAAAAAGAAAAAGAAAAAAAAAAACAGAAAAATGATTGTCGCGAAACAGTCGAGCAATCGCTACGCAAAAGAAAAAAAAAAAGAAGGAATAGAAAAACGAACGAGGTTTACGCGCGAACGCGTTTGAAATTAGCGCGCGATTTTCGCAAACGAAAAGAAAAAAAAACTAATACAAGCAAAAGAGGGGAAAAAAGGAAGAGGAAGAAAAGCTGAAAAAAGCACTGCAAAAAAAAAAGAATCGAAAAAAACGAAAAAAGAAAAACGACGATATTACGAGGAAATGCGACATTGAACTAACGAAAGATACGAATAGAAATAATTAGAAATATCGATATATATATCGATATTATATATCAATATTTATCGATTATCGATATATAATATCGATATACAATATCGATATATATCGATATTATATATCAATATTTATCGATTATCGATATATAATATCGATATACAATATCGATAAATATCGATATATACACGTGTGTGTGTGTGTGTTTGTAAAGAGGGGGGGGAGTAATTGTGTCGAGGGGATGTGACGTAAACATAACCCCAACTGACCAATAGGATTTGTCGTTCAATGCATGAGAGAGAAGAACTACCTACCCCTCACTTCCAACCAATACCTGTGCTTCTCTCTCTCTCTCTCTCTCTCTCTCTCTCTCTCTCTTTCTCTCTCTTTCGCATACATAAATACAGACATACGCATATAGGCGCGCGCACTGATTCGCCGGAGGGGAAATAGAAAAGAAAAAAATAGAAGGAACAAAAGCGATAAAAAAAAAAAGAAAAAGAAAAAAGAAAAAAGAAGCAAAAAAAGGAAAGAAAAATTGGCTACGCGGCCGAACGCGCCGCGTTTGTTCCGATTTGACTTCGGGCTAGATGACAGGAGTTTGTTAACGCTCTCTAGCTTTGTGCCGTCGTCTACTCTACTTTGCAAAACTCGGGAAGTCGGGCACACTATGATATTCTCTTTCCATCTCTATATCTATCTCTATCTCCCTCTCCTCTTTCTTTCTCCCTTTAAATCTCTGTCTTTGTCTCTCTCTTTATCTCTTTATCTCTTCATCTCTTTACACACACACACATGCACACGCACGCACACACACACACACACCTACACACACACCTACGCACGTCACGCACACGCACACATGTATATTTTCCAAAGAGAGACGTAGAAAAATAAAAAGGAAAAAAACATGGAAACGGAAAAAGAAAAAGTACAAAAAGCAAAGAAAAAAAGAAGAAGAAGAAAGAAACGAATCGTTACACGTTGCGATATGATGAAACGAAACGAACCTAAATTGAACTGAACTGAACTAAACTGAACTGACCTGAACTGAACTGAACTGAACTGTACTGTACTGTACTGTACTGACGAAACGAAGGGAAACAAAAAAATAGAAAGGAGGTGGAGGAGGAGGAGGAGGAGGAAGAGGAGAAGGAGGGATCGCAACAAAAACAAGAGGAATATCAATAAAATAAGATAAACACTGGGGCTCTAGCGCGTTGGAGAAATTTATGGCACCGATAAAACGACAAATCGTGAAACATGGCGTCGCAATAAAATCAATCGCGTCGTTCGTGCGTCCGAACGTAGAGAGAGAGAGAGAGAAAGAGAGAGAGAGAGAGAGAGAGAGAGAGAGAGAGAGAGAGAGAGAGAGAGAGAGTGAGAGTGAGAGAGAAAGGGTTAGATTAGAAAGGGATAGAGCTGTTTTTAAATCCTACATTTCTCCCCCCCCCCCCTCTTTTCTTTTCCTTCACTTTCCTTTCCTTTCTTTTTTTTCTCCTTTTTTCCCTCTTCCTCCCCTTTTTTTTAATTCTTAGTACTTCCTTTCGCGGAATAAAAACTCGGAGTCGTTGAATACGGAGACACAAATTTTTAACGACCCCTTTCGTACACATACGACTACGCTAATAATTATTTATCAGTTTCGATGTTTTTGAAACGAACGCGTGACGACAGTTCTCGAATATTCTTTCTTTCTCTCTCCCTCCTTCCCTTTTATTTTTCTTTCCTTCATCCACCCCCCCCAATCGCCCACCCCGTTTCTACAGAGAAAAACGACAACGTCGAGTTATCGTCGCAATGAGAAAAAGACAAAAAATGAAGAATTAAGATTCAAAAGAAAAAGTGAAATGAGAAAGGAGAAGAAGCGAAGGGGAGGAGAAAAGGAAACCAAGCCAAAGAAAAGGAAAATAAAAAAGGAGCAGTCGCTATCATCGGTACGATTGCAAATAAGCTCGTTAACAATTTTTGTTCGATTTGTTTCGGTTAATGAGCTTTCGATATTCGTTTGAAAAACATTCTTTAGATACGAACGAAATAAAATACGCTTATGTACGTATATAGCGGTTAAATAGTTGTACGAAGAAGGATGAAGAAACAAAAGAGAAGAAAAACGCGTGATAGAAAAAAGGAACAAAAAAGAAAGCCGAAAAAAACAAAACAAAAATTGCGAAAGACGAAAGATAAGAGAAAAGGATGCATGATAAATATAAGCGTTTTCACGCGCTTACGAACCATGTGCCTCGAAAGAAAATAAAAAGAAAAACAAAAAAAAGAAAGAAACAAACTACAACAAGGAACAAAACGGAAATAGAAACGAAAACGAAAAAGTAACGAAAGCATGAAGAAGTTCGAAACAAAACGTAAACCTAAAAAAAAAAAAAAAAATAAATAAATAAATAAATAAAAAATTCGAAACAGAAAAACGAAACGAAAGTAAAAAATACTACGATTTCCTAGGTAAAAATAGACGAATAAAAAAACTACTCGAAATACGAAACTTTAATTCGTCTTTTTCTTCTTCGTTTTATCTTTCAAATCATTTTTTACTTTCACTCTAGAATTCTCATCTCCTGTTCTTCCTGCTCCTCTTACTCCTCCTCCTCCTCCTCCTCCTCCTCGTGATAATAATTCTTCTTTGTAATTTCTTTTCTCTTTTATGGGATAAAAAAAGGATAAACGAAGAAAAAAAGTCAAAAAGAGAAAATAGAAGAAAAAAAAAATTAAAAATAAAAGAATAATCGAATATCAAATACTTCACATGTACCAAACTATAATAATATCCTCTTACGAAATATGCAGATATTTCGTAGAAATATATATAACAACAACGACAAAAACAACAACAATAATAAATATTTGGAATCGTTCGACTTAACAATTTTATTATTATTATTATTATTATTATTATTATTATTATTATTATTATTATTATTATTAATTATTATTATTTTTTTTTGCAATTGCACTTATTACCTAACACGTCGAATAGCGCACAAACACACAAAACATTATTAATCAACGGGACGAGCCTGTGAACCCGTTACAATATTCAATACATTATTATTCTCGAATATAAAACATTATCCACGAAAGATAAGTTGAGATGTACATTATATTAGGGCGTCCCATAAGTATCTTCCTTTTTCTTTTAATTTCATAGTCATTCATATCGCAGCGCGGAAAAAAACTTAGAGGTAACCCTAATACCATACATGAGCGATCACTTGCGTTTAAAACGAACACAAAATTTATCTTACCGGACTCGCATCTTTCGTTCGCGATATTTGCAAGTAACGACGACGACGACGACGACGTTTTCGTTAACGAACAAATTAATAAATAATAACATATTTAACTTAATCACCCTAGTGGGTTTCTATCGATCCTTAATGTCACCAATCACCGATCGAGGTTCATGGTCCCCGTGACACTATGGACACATTCAGTCGGTGGAGAGGCGGGGAAAGGTAGGGGAAAGGGAGTCACCGACCGGTGACCTCTTCAACCTAACTACCCTCCCCCCCCTCCCTCCCCACCTCACCCAATCGTCCCATTACATTTCCCACCATACAATTCAACCTGTTAATGTATCGACGAAAAGAAACGAAGCGATGTATGTTACAGGGGAAAAAAAAAATAAATAAAAAAAAAAGAAAAAAATACAACAAGAAAAGGACTCTGAGACTTACCGTTCTTCGCGCGTGTATGGGCATATGACTTCCGGATAGGCGAGAATGATGATTGTATTCGTTTGTTGCCTTTCGCTTCGCTCAAAGGGGCTCCTTCAGGCGACACCAGTTTGAAATTTATCGAATAAAACGTACGTGGGAAGGTACCAAAGAAAGAAACAGAGAGAGGGAGAGAGAGAGAAAGTTGAAAGGAAGAGGGTGAGGTAGAGTGAAGGGGAAAAGAGAGAGAAGGAAAGAGAGAGAGAAAGGGGGAGAGATAGAGATGATGGGGGGAGAGAGAGAGAGAGAGAGAGAGAGAGAGAGGAAGACGAAGGAAGGTAAAAAAAAATGAAGGAGTAAGAAATAATTCGATATTCGCCCGTTCTCCTTTAACTTTCCCCCTTATCGTTTTTTCCTCTTTCTTTTTCTTCTTCCACGTCCTCCTTTAACAGGTTCGCCGATCTTCTTGACGAACTTGCCACCAATTTTCGTTGACATAACCGCCGGTGGGTTCGGCTTTCAACGGCGTCGACGACATCTCTTGGTTTAGGTGGAAAAAAAAACCTTCGCAACTTTTTTATTTTGATCGATACCGGTGCGTTTAGGGTGAGCTAAAGGTGGCGGTGGGTGCGGGTTGCGACGGGGGTGGGTGGTGATGGGGGAGGGAGGGAGAGGGCGAAGGTGAGAGTATGATCGGTCAGTTTCGTGGGATATCCGGGTGGACGAGGGGGTACTTGCGGATTCGGTTTTGACCGGTGGAAAAAAAAATCACACTCTATCACTTTTAAAACGTTGTTAACGACACTTTCAAAGTCTCACCAACTATTTTCTTCCTTTTCTTCGTTTACTTCCCCTCTATATTTATATATATATATATATATATATATATATATATATATATATACATATATTTATATTATATATATATATATATATATCCTTATCTTAAGAAATAAATAAATGAATGAATAAAGACAGATAGATAGAAATATAAAAAAAATAGAAAGAAATAAAACTCTTCCCTATTCCTACGTTATATCGATGCGATATAGTGGATGGAAGAGCACATAAACGAAATAAATAAATAAATACAATATATATATATATATATATATATATATATATATATATATATATAGAGAGAGAGAGAGAGAGAGAGAGAGAGAGAGAGAGAGAAAAGGAAAGAAAAACTGAAAAAAGTTCGTCGAAGTGATCAACGAATTTCCACTGAAACGATTTGTGTTATTAACGAAAAACCGACGAAGTCTCTCACTTGTCGTATTGGACGTAAGGAACTTCGTACGTTACGAGGAACGAACGAACGAAAGGAGAGACAAGACGCGACGCGAAACAACGATACGACGATCTCGACGACGAAGACGACGAGGAGACCCGAACGAGGAAGCTCGCTTACTTGCTTGCTCGCTAGTCGCTCACTCGCACGCACGCACGCACGCACGTAGGGCACGACGCACGGACTCTCTCGCCCGCCAAAACTTCCTTTCGAACTAATTTTTCTTTATGTATATGTTTTCTTCTTTATGTAATCCTCATTCGAAGAAGAAAATCATAGGCAACTCAAACGCGTCGGACGCGTGGGAAACGCGCGCCACGCGATACACACATAACCCCAATGTTGTGTTGTGTCGTGTTAGAAAGGACACCCGTTGAGAGAGAGAGAGAGAGAGAGAGAGAGAGAGAGAGAGAGAGAGAGAGAGAGAAAGATAGAAAAGTAGAAAGGAAGATAGATTTTACGCGAGAGAATTACGAAGCACTGTACGCGTAAGGAAGAGAAAGATAGAAACACGTTTTACGTTTGGTGGACGCATATATGTGGTGATTGAATGTTAAAACACGATATGTAATATATATATATATATATATATATATATGTTTAATGTATAGATATATGTGTGTACGTGTGTAGTACGTAATAAATGAGATACGAAAAAAATTAGATCGACCGACGTCGAGGACGTCACGAGTCGTACTGACTCGCTCGTCGACTCGTCCTAATCCCGTGCTCCTGGCTCCCCTCTACCAACTATACTTTTCGATGGTGGGGGTAGTCCTACTCCTCGCTTCAACGTATTGCAGTGACCTCTCTCGGTATTTCCTTGATCTATCGTAAGATTTCTACTCTTATCGACATAAGAGTACCTTTTTACCGACCTACATATTTATCATCTTCCAATTATTAATAGATCATATGAAAGTATTGTACGTAAAAATGCATATAATTTGGCGTGCTTTCACTTTAACTCGTTCACCTTTCGTTTTTGAATAATTGAGAGCAAGGAATATATTAAACGTTTTGGTTTAATCTATATGAACCAAAAAAAGAAATATTAAGAAAGTAAAATTATTAGAAAACATTTTTCTCTTCTACACGAATTGATTTACTCTTCTTATGCATTTTATGCGGATCTCCTATCCTCATTTTTTTGTTGTTCCTTTTATATTTTGTTTCATATATTGGATGAGTCATCTGAAACTAGAAAATTTAGAATATTAAGGATATTGTGCTTTTCGTAATAAAATAGAATATTTCTGAGGAAAAAAATGTCTTTCCTTCGTTTTTCTTTCGTTGTTCTTCAAATATTTTACATATAAAAATATTCCCGATCGGAATATCATTTCGTTAAATATTTCTATATGATATATATTATCATGTATACGTTAGAATATATAGAGAATAATTTTGAGATATATAATAATGTTAGATAATTAAAAGGCAAATTTATAAGAAATATTTTAATATTTCCTGTCGTACTACGGTTAAATATTAATGATTATGCTCTATTATCGCAGGAAAGAAATAAAACCTCGGAATATGTAATAAATATTAGAACTGACATTATTATCGTAGCATGATCGTTTGTAATTACCGAAGGTTGTAACAAATCATAGAAAACGAAATAGCCTTTTGCGTTAACTAAAATAAGATATTAATCGTTAGAGTTAGATACGTCAAATATATTTCTAATTAAATTCTTAAATTTTTATAATTCTTAAATTAAACTTTTTTTCTCTTACCGAAGCAAAAACTTCGTGCGACGATACGAACATACCACCGATTGATAGTATGCACGGTTTCATACTTCTCATTATTGCAAATAACAAAAGCTTTTGAGTTTTCACCGAAAGAACGTAGAAAGGAACTTGACACCTGCAAAAAGATATGTTGTAAAGAATAATTAATATTACAACGATTAGAAAACTTTTCGGATAGAGCTATATCAAACTTATAAATGGCTGTATTAATTTGTTTTTGGTTTTAATTTAAAATAAAAAATATTTAAATCAAATTATATTAAACTTTATAAATACGAAGGGATTCATTATTTCGTTCATCATTAATGAAGTAATATATTCTGTTGTATCTTAGAAATCTTACAATTCATTAGAAGCGGCATTACTATGATTCATAAGCTGTTGTCCAATGTGAAAGTTGATATATGTAGTTGATAGAGAGGAAATAATGTAGCTACTGCATTCAATTATTTCACTTGTCCTTTTCAATTCCTTAGATAATTCAAAGATCTGTGAGGAAAGATAAGATCAACAGTAAAATATTTAGAAACACATACTCAAAAAAGTTTCTTCAATATTTTCCCAAAAAGATATATATGCATGTAAACACTCTGTAAAATCGCGCGCGCGTATAACACGCCACCAATTTTCTTTCTCTTCAAATGTAATCATATAATGTAAATCTTAAAAGCATAAATATTCGTATATAAATCAACAATGCATATGCAATTTTCTGAAATTTGATTTAACAAAAATCTATGCATAATTTTAAAGATGCTAAATGGGTATAGTTAACATATAAATTATGTCCAACGAAAAGTTTCTCTGCGAATGTTTGATTATTATATAAAAAAATTATTTAACAGTAAAAAAAAATAATTATTTTATCCAATTATTGTCCTTTATTTCTTGCGTACATAAAAAAAAAATTAGAATATTTATTTTGAATAAATTCATCATTACGTAACGTATTAGCTAAGCTTATTCAGGATAAAAATATAAAACAAAGTTTAAAATATATAGAAATATCAATGCCAAACTTCAAAGATACTCAAATCTATAGGGAATAATTTATACCAATAACAACAAAATAATATGGTGCAATTATAGAGAATATTTATTTTAAATGCATAACTTACATAAAGGAAATTAAAAACAATGAGGAACAGTCCCATAGAAATTATAATAAAGTAGATTGTCTCAGAAAAATCGTTAATCAAGTCAACAAATCTTGAAAAGAGAATAAAAGATGAATTATCATACAACATAAATTAATGTGTGTATGTGTGTATGGATACACACACATCGTGCGCGTGTAAGTGTCTATATATATATATACAGATTTTAGATATATTTTTTCGTTCGTGCATTAATTAATATAAATTTATTTTGAACTAACTCGGTGACTCTTACAAAACGCTTTATTATATCAAATATCCAATCGAATTCCTCATTATCTGTTCTATTACAACTAATTTTACTTGAACACATCTGATGCTTTGCAAAAGGTTGATGTATCTTCCATCTGTAACGCGAACAATTTCTAAAATAAAGTTGTGATATTTGTCGAAAATGCGCTATCGGCGATGAAGTTAAAAAAAAAAAGAAAAACAATTTGAAGAAGAAAGTAACTTTTCGCACAAATTAAATACGTACATTATAATACTAAATTGACTACAAGCGTGTTGTATCGATGCCCAATATGATAAAAAACACGCAGAGGCTATTGTCAATAACAAATAAATCACTATCACTTGATAAATGAGTAAACTATAATACGACCATGAGCTTAAATCATTATTTATAGATATGGGTAATGTTAATTGATCATTATCCATTTTACCAAAGTGATATAAGAAAAGATTTAAAATACTTGATGATATCAAAGAGCAACCGTATAGAAAGTAAATAACTGCAATAGAATGCACGAATGATAACTAAATAATATCCTGTCAGTTAATCGTACGATTTTAAACAATTACGTGCATACCCACAATAACATACGTATAAACTTTGTTTCCTTTCGTGTATTTTTCTATAATGTTAAATTCCTCCTCGTCGTATATCTGATCATAATCAGATTTTATATGGGAGCATAGTTTCTTCATCTAAAAAAAAAAAAAATAAAAAAAAATAAATAAATAAGAGACGCACTAATTTTCACAAATCGAAAAGTATTTTCATTTTTTAACGAATATCGATTAGTATATTAATATTGTTACAAACTGCCACGTATTTAATGGAAGTAGCACTGTAAGTACACAGGATACATGTTGCGGTGAACACTTGTTGAAGCACTTTTACAGACGATTCCAATTTAATATCTGCCATTAATAGCTGGTAAAACTGCAATTGCGAAAAGTTTGTAAATATCCAACGGTGTGAACAATTTTTTTCTTTTTTCATACGCATACATTGAATTGCATGCGATGTTATGTCAGTAGTCAATTTCTATTGACACTAGCACGTTAATTACCACAGAATAACCATCGTATGATTAATAAATAAATATAATAAATAATATAACTGGCGTGTAATTAAAACAAAAGAATAATAATAACAACGTACATATATAGACCGATGACAGAACAAGAACAATTACCTGATGCAAAATTCCTGGTAATACATAAATGGTTACCGTAGAGAACAGAAAAAAATGAGTGTTCGGATTTTGATGGGGAAGTGTGCCAATTAAAAATTGTACCAATCGATTCGAAAAAAGAAAATGTTGTTCGAAATTCGATTTTAGTCCTCTCAGAATCATTCCGACGTATATATGTATGTATAACTAACATAAACTTTGTCAAAGGAAACAATGAACATCGCTGCTTCTTCTTCATTGCGCATTCTAATTGCCGATCATTATCTTATAAATAATTGAAGCGGTAAAAGAGGCGACTTGGAAATAGTATTATTAATAATTCGATCGATAGAACGAACATTTACTCGTTTTGTCATACTTATAAGAGAAAATATAACACTTTCTTTCCCTATGCGATATAATTAACTATTCGTACGTAAAAATTGAAACAAATGATAGTTCTCGAACTATTAAACGAAGGGAGTTCACCCTTTTTTTCTTTTATTTCCGAAGGACTTGCGCAGATGGCACTGTTTACCTGTAAGCCTGTTCAGTTGGTGTCGGACAGCTGTAGAAGACGGAATGACAAAATCGTTAGGTTAGTTTTTCTCTTGTGAGATACAGTCTACCATATAAACAACGTAAGATTACGCACGATATATATATATATATGTATATATATATATATATATATATATATATATATATATATATATACACATATTTTTGAGGTAAACAATATTATGCCACGAAAGCATGTTGATAGATATATAATAAATAATGTAGTTTTTTAATAGGACAGTAAGATATTTTGTGATTGAAAGAAGACAATATGAAAAATGTAAGTAATATAACTTTAAATATTTTATTAATATTTAAGTTATATGTACAATGCATGTTCTAATAATTTGTTACATTTTACTATTCGATATATATATATATATATATATATATATATATATATAGTCGATTACTTTTCCTCTTGTCTCTCTTTTTTTTTATCTATTGAAGTCAATCTGATCTTTTTATATTATATATCATATATTCGTTGATTCTGTATAACTTTGTATTATTGTACGTTGTAATACATTAAAGAAAACGAAAATGCTTTCTGCAATATCTGAAATTTATATATACATGCATACATATATATATATATGTGTGTGTGTGTGTGTGTGTGTTTGTGTCTGTGGGTGATTAAATATATAAATTTAATATTTTTTATTAAATTTATACTTACCCCAGCAAAAACTTCATGCGACGATACGAAGAAACCACCTATTGAAAGTTCGCATGGCTTTATACTTTTGGTTAAAGCAAATAACAAGAGTTTTTGAGTTCTAATCGAAAGCGTGTAGAAGGGTACCTGACATCTATTTAAAAAAAAAAACAACGATAATAAACACATATATATATATATATATATATATATATATATATATATACATGAATTTTTATATAAAAAATAATTGATTTGCCCCTAATTAAAAAAAAAAAATCAAATATATTTCAATTAATATAATATATATTTTAATCTTAATTACGAGCAATATAAGAATCGTTTTGAATATATAACATTATATAAGACGACGAAAGGGAGAGAGAGAGAGAGAGAGAGGGCAAGAGGAAAAAATATTCGATAGCTTTTAATAACACTTACAATTCTTCGAATGTTGCGTTGCTGTGATTTATAAGCTTTTGGCCGCAATAAAAATTAACATATATAGTAAATATAGAGGCGGCGATGTAAAAGCTTCGTTCGATTATTTCACTGTTATTTTTCAATTTCGTCGATATTTGAAACATCTAAAAAACATATATCACGTATGAATATTTATCGGAAATGAGTTTACAATACAATATTTCTCAAAACAAATAAAAATTGAGCCAAGTAGTACGTTTTTCAATTTAAACATATCATTCGTTTCAAGATTTTTTATACATTTAATTAGAAAAAAACGACATCGGTTTATCTTTTTCTTTTTTTAACATTTCTGCATCATCTATTAGCTTTTCCTGTATAAGGAAACAGATGGTAAAAGATAGTAATTAAATAAGTGAAAGATAATAGCGATGTAATTAAATAATTAATAAAACATGTGCGTTCGGTTGCGTGATCATTTAACTTTATAACAAGGAATTTTCTCTGTACGTAGACAAAATAATTATCTTATTTATTATGAATTAATTACTCACATAAAGGAAATCAAAGACGATTAGGAACACAGCTAAGAAAATTAGAATCAAGTATAATATTTTCGAAAAATTGTTTAGCATATTGACGAACCTTGAAAAAAAAGGAAAAGAAAACGAGATATAAAATTATTAGAATAAAATATAATTCAACTAAATATTTATCGTAAACATATGCTTGTTCATTTATAGTCCGTAACTATAAAATAGGAATTAATTCAGACTAACTTGATAACTCTTCTATAACGAATAGTAACGTCGATTATCCAACCTAATTCGTCGTAATTATGTATCCCACCGAAGCAAATTTTTTTTACACATTTCCGATTCGTAAATGGTTGCCGTATTTTAAGCCTATAATGAATTATATGTTTGTATAATAGAATAATTAAGTTAAAAAAAGTAAATAATCTTTATTTATCGACCATGTACATTATAAGACTAAATTGACTGCATGCGTGTTGTATTACTACCAAATATAATGAAAAGCATATAGCAGCTACTATCATCAAGATATAAAGTGCAATTATTTCATAAATAAGCAAAATATAATATAATAATCCTGCTTTTTTAATATTATTGTTGACAGTAAATGGTAATATTAAATCAATGTCGTCCAATGCACAAAAGAGGTACAATAAAATATTCAAAATACATGGTGATACCAATGAAATGGCATAGAGGTTGTAGATAACTGCAAAAATTCATAAGCATAAACACACATACTCTTCCACTCATTTTTGTGTGTATGCGTGTGTGAGTGTGTGTACAATTGCAATATTATATTTATAATTATTCACATATATTTTTTCATACTAACCTAGGACTATCAATGTATAAAATTTGCTTTGTTTCGTATATTTATTTATAACATATAATTCATCCTCGTGAAACGTCAGCTTGTAGTCATCCTTAAAATGAGCAAAAATTGATCTCATCTGAGGAATAATAATTCTGTATAATTATCGAAAGTATCTTCAATATGGAAGAAATAAATAAAAAATAATACGTGCCGTTACATAACTGAAATAAGTTGTGCTATAGGTACAAATAAAACTTATAGCGGTAAACGTTTTTTGAAGGACATTGACAGCCAATTTAAAATTAATCTCTGATATAAATAATTGATATAACTGGAAATGAAAAGTATTAGTAACAATTCGATCAAAGTGTAACATGTTTATCCCATTTTGAAAAGTAATTAATATACATACATACGTCCATTGAATCGAATAGAATAAATCAAATTTTCAATGGAAAGAATTTGTATTAATAAATATTAATTAAATTAATTTAACAATAATTATTATATAATATTACGCTTTAATAAAAATTATCATTAAATCATTAATTTGAAAGAAATAAAATACCGGATAATTATGATAAGGATAATAATCACATTAATCACGAAAGGATTTACCTGATATAAGATCATCGGCAATGAGTACAATGTTATTACACAGACAAAAAGAAATTGATCGTACGAATTTTGACAGGGACGTAGTCCCATTATAAATTGAACCACTCGATACGAGAAGAGAAAGTGCTCTTCGTAATACGTTAGTCCTCTCAAAGACATTTCGAACTGTGTAATTTCCAAAGTATCAGAGTAAAAAATAATTTCCTATGATTCTTTTTCATTGCTCAGTCAACTCTTCGTTTTACACTATACCATGTCTCACATATACCTGTCAAATAGTGACATGAAAATAATACCATAATGATCGGATCAATGGTATACAACCGTAGAATGGATCACTCTTACAGATATATCATATTCATGGTATCAAATTCTTCATGAGAAGACCTTTGCACGGGTAAATACGAAAACAGTTGGTTATTCCCCACGATTAAACGATATACCTTTCTTTTACATTGAGAGACATGCGCAGAAGGATTTATTGATTGCGTCCATAGTCAGTCGTTCTCCAACCACGCTACAAAACACATGGTTAAACAGATCTGATGTACTTCGAACTATGTGTCGGTTAAGTTCAATCGATTCCCATTAGCGACAGGTTTTTTTCTATTCTGGTGTCTTATTATCGATGAAAGAAAAATTCGTTAGGGTATAACTTTGGTAGTGCAAAGATGTAGCCAGTGTTACACAACTGTCACTGTTACTCTCTCGAAGCAGATTTACATATATATATATATATATATATATATATATATATATATATATATATATATATATATATATAATCTAAATCATCACAACATTTGCTGTATTTCATACAAGTGAGTACATTCTTTTATGACTAAAGAAAGGAGATATTCTATAACTATGAAAACAATTTTTTATATTTTTATTAAGCGGCTATTTGCATTTTTGTTCCATTTTCGAGAGACATGTACAAATGGTAGTATTTAGCAACAAGCCTATTAATACTAGAACTACCGCACCAGCCAAAATGACTGATTTTTTATTTCTAGAATAGAAAACTTTCTAGAAATCTCTAGATAAAGAAAAGAAAAATGAAAAAATAGTCATATAAGTCATCACAATATTTGCTGTACTTCATAGAAGTGGGTACGTTCTTTCATTATTAATAAAAGAAGAAATACCAAGACGATAATAATAATTTTGCATACAATTATTACGTCCAAATTTTTATTCATTATCTTATGTATAATAAAAGTGGAAATAGAGATGACTCGAAAATAGTATTGATAATAATTCGATCTATAGAACCCAATGTTATCTCGTTTTACCCGTTTCTTCATTCTCACAATTGACACGTTCTCCTTTTTTTATATCATTTTCGGAGGACATATGCAGATGGTACTTTTTACTTGCAAGCTTGTGTAGTTGGTGACCGATCTCTATAGAAGAAGGAACATCGTTAAGTATGATTTTTTTTTAGTGAAATACAGTTGATCACATGGACAACGTAGTATTGCGCACTATATATATATATTCATATAGGTATGTATATTAGGGGGACCGGAAAATTATGCCCTTCATACATTAAATTCAAACAGATAAATTTATACAAATTTTTATTTTCAATCAATGATGTAATCACTCTTGTTATCAACATCTATCATCTAGTGTGCAAATTTCCAATGCCTGATCGATAAAAATCAATTAGCTTTTGAGCAAAATATCTGGAAATGGCATTTTGAACACCATCCAAATTTTCAAATTATTTGCCACTTAGAAAATGTTGTAGCGATCGGAATAAATGGAAATCCGATGTCGCAATATCGGAAGAGTATGGTGGGTGAGACAATACCTCCCACCCCAATTCATTAATTTTTTCCAGGGTTCATCTTGCGCAATACGGTCTTGCATTATCGTGTTGCAGAATAATGCCTTTTCTGTCGATAATCGTTAAGCACTTTTCAATTAAAGATTGATTTGCTCGATTCTATTGATCACAGTGAAGGACTACATTCACAGTTCGTCCAGGTTTCAGCGTTTCAAAATGAACGATCCAGCGAATACTTCATCAAACGCACAGTAACGCCTTTTTGGACATAAACCCTTTTGGGTAAACCTGGCTTAGCTGTACTTCGTGGCGATTCATTCGGAGTGATCCACTGTCTTTTGCGTTTTGGATTATCATGGAGAATTCATTTTTCATCTCCCGTGATCAAACGATCAAAAAATGCTTCTATATTGTGCCGTTAAAGCAATAAGTTGCATGTGGTGAACTGGTTAGCTTTGTTTCCTTCGGGCAGATTATGCGGAAATAAAACACCTGTTTTGCTTATTTTACCAATTTGTTGCAAATGTTCTCGGATGGTCGATCAAAGTTTGTTAAGAGTATTTGACAGTTCCTCGATTGTCCGACACGAATGTACATACATCCACTTCTGCCCTTAACATGTCAATGTCTGAAGTTGTTGGTCTTCCTGATGGATATAAGTCGAAAAGATCAAATTATCGGATTTGATCTTAGAAAACCACCATTGGCATTTACGAACGTCTAATGCACTTGAATAATCATCGCAAATGTTTTTCGTAGCAACTGTTGCGTTACTATCCTTGTGAAACTCAAAAAGCATACAATGCCGGATATGAATCTCTTCTGGTATTTAGCTGGATATTTCACCATAAATTGCAAAACAATTTAAGATTTAATTATTTTCAAGTAAGCAAGTCACTTTAACCTTAAAATGTCTTTGGCACGACTTTGAAGTACACAATGAACTGATAAATGACAAACCAATATCGATATGCGCAAAAACGACATTACTTTGTGGTCTCCCTAATATATATATGTGTCAGTGTATATTTGTGAGGAAAAAAATATTATGCTACGATAGAATGTCGATAGATATATAATAAATCGTTTGTTAATAAAACAGTAAGATATTTTGTGATTGAAGGAAAGCAATATAGAAAATGTAATAATATAAATTTAAATATTTTATTAACAACTAAGCTATATGAACAATGCATGTTCTAATATTTCGTTGCATTTTACTATTTAATACGAATATATATACTCGATTTCTTTTTCTTTTGTCTTTCTTTTTTTATCTATATAAAACGATCTAATCTTTTTACGATTTATTTCATGTATTTATTGTTGCGATATAACTTTGTATTATTGTACATTGTAATACATTAAAGAAAACGAAAATGCTTTCTGCAATATCTGAAATATACATATATATATATATATATATATGGCTAAATATGTAAATTTAATATTTTTCATAAAATTAATACTTACACCAGCGAAAACTTCATGCGACGATATGAAGAAACCACCTATTGAGAGTTCGCATGGCTTTATGCTTTTTGTTAAAGTCAATAACAAGAGCTTTTGAGTTCTAATCGAAAGCGTGTAGAAGGGTACCTGACATCTATTTAAAAAAACAACGATAATAAACATATATATATATACATGAATTTTTATATAAAAAATAATTGATTTGCCCCTAATTAAAAAAAAAATCAAATATATTTTAATTAATACAATATATATTTTAATCTTAATTACGAGCAATGTAAGAATCGTTTCGGATATAAAATATTCTATAAGTAGACAAAAGAGTGACAGAGAGAGAAAGAGAACAAAATATTTAGTAGCCTCTAACAATTATTACAATTCTTCGAAGGTTGCGTTGCTATGATTTATAAGCTTTTGGCCACAATAAAAATTAACGTATATAGTAAATATAGAGGCGGCGATATAAATGCTCTGTTCGAATATAACAATGTTATTCTTCAATTTCGTCGATATTTGAAACATCTGAAAAATATATATCACGTATGAATATTTATCGAAAACGAGTTTACAATACAATATTTCTCAAAGCAAATAAAAATTGAGCCAAGTAGTACGTTTCTCAAATTAAACATATCATTCGTTTCAAGATTTTTTATACATTTAATTAGAAAAAAAAACGACATCGTTTTATCTTTTTCTTTTTTTAACATTTCTGCATCATCTATTAGCTTTTCCTGTATAAGGAAACAAATAGCAAAAGATAGTAATTAAATAAGTGAAAGATAATAGCGATGTAATTAAATAATTTAAAAAAACGCGTGCGTTCGTGTGCGTGACCATTTAGTTTTATAACAAAGGAATTTTCTCTGTTCGTAAACAAAGTAATTATCATATTTATTATAAATTAATTACTCACATACAGGAAATCAAAGACGACGAGGAACATAGCTAGGAAAATTAAAATTAAGTACAAAATCTTGGAAAAATTGTTTAGCAAATTGACAAACCTTGAAAAAAAAAGAAAAGAAAACGAGATATAAAATTATTATAATAAAATATACTTAACTAAATATTCATTGTAAACATATGCTTGCTCATTTATAATACGTAAACTATAAAACATAAATTAATTTAGACTAACTTGGTAACTCTACTATAACGAGTAGTAATATCGATTATCCAACCTAATTCGTCGTAATAATGTAACCCATCGAAGCAAACATTTTGTAAATATGTTCGATTCGTAAATGGTTGCCGTATTTTAAGCCTGCAATAAACTATGTGCTTTTATAATGGAATAGTTAAGTTAATAAAGGAAATATTTGTTATTGATTGACCATATACATTATAACACTAAATTGACTGCATGCGTGTTGTATTGCTACCAAGTATGATGAAAAACATATAGCAGATACCATCATTAAGATATAAAGTCCTATTATTTGATAAATAAGCAACATATAATATAATAGTCCTGCTTTTTTAATATTATTATTGATGGAAAATGGTAATATCAGATCAACGTTGTCCAATGCACAAAAGAGATACAATGAAATATTCAAAATACACGGTGTTACCAATGAAATAGCATAAATGTTGTAGGTAACTGCAAATATTCCAAAACATAAACTGTTGCTCACGCGTGTGTGTGTGTGTGTGTGTGCATAATTGCAACATTATATTTATAATAATTCGCATATATTTTTTCATACTAACCCAGGACTATCAGTGTATAATATTTGCTTTGTTTCGTATATTTATTTATAACATATAATTCATCCTCATGAAATATCAGCTCGTAATCACGTTTAAAATGAGTAAAAAGTGATCTCATCTGAGGAAATTTTTTTTCAATTATTCTTTATTATCTATTAATTATTTCTATGGTATCTTCAATGTTGTGGAAATAAATGAAAAATATTACGTGCCGTTAAGAAACTGAAATAAGTTGTGCTATAGGTACATATAAAACTTATGGCGGTAAACGTTTTCTGAAGGACATTGATAGCCAATTTAAAATTAATCTCTGATATAAATAATTGATATAACTGAAAATGAAAAGTATTAGTAACAATTCGATCAAAGTGTAACATGTTTGTCCCATATTGAAAAGTAATTAATATACATACATACGTCCATTGAATCGAATAGAATAAATCAAATTTTCAATGGAAAGAATTTGTATTAATAAATATTAATTAAATTCATTTAACAATAATTATTATATAATATTACGCTTTAATAAAAATTATCATTAAATCATTAATTTAAAAGAAATAAAATACCGGATAATTATGATAAGGATAATAATCACATTAATCACGAAAGGATTTACCTGATATAAGATCATCGGCAATGAGTACAATGTTATTACACAGACAAAAAGAAATTGATCGTACGAATTTTGACAGGGACGTAGTCCCATTATAAATTGAACCACTCGATACGAGAAGAGAAAGTGCTCTTCGTAATACGTTAGTCCTCTCAAAGACATTTCGAACTAAGTATCAGAGTGAAAAATAATTTTCTAGGATTCTTTTTCATTGCGTATTCAAATAACCCTTTGCTTTAGAATGTACCATGACTCGTCAAACAGTGACATGAAAATTATACTATAATGATCATATCAATAATATACATCCGTACAATGTATCTCTTTTATAGATATATCATATTCATTGTATTGAACCCTTTGAAATAAGACTGTTGTACATTGTACGAAAACAATTGGTTATTCTCAACGATATAAACGATATACCTCTCTTTTACATTGAGAGCCATGCGCAGAAGGATTTATTGATCGCAACCATAGTCAGTCGTTGTCCGACCACGGTACAGGACGCATGGTTAAACAGTTCTGATGTACTTTGAACAATGTGTCGTTTAAATTCAATCGATTCCCATTAGCGAGTCATTTAGTTTATTGTGGTATTTTTTATTAATGAAATAAAAAATCGCTTGGATATATCTTTAATAGTCCGATAAGTCAGTGTTTCAAGTATTTCTATGACACTCTCAAAACAGATATATATATATTTATGTATATATATTTATACACACATAAATATACGCGCGAAAAGGCAAGAGAAATAAATGAAATTTCTAGAAAAAAATAGAAAAAGATATGATTCTAAATGTTTACATCATTTGCTGTATTTCATACTCGTGAGTACACTCTTTTTTTCCTTAAGAAAAGAAAAAATCTTATTGTTAAACAATAATAATAATTTTTCATATTTTTATTACGCCGAAATTTGTGTTGAAGTTAACAGACACTCCGACAGACCTTTGCAAAAAGAAAATGCTTTTCGCATTAACTGTAAATAATTTTAAAAAATTTGGTCGTTCGCAGTGATACTGATTAAACGGATTAAAGGTAATTTATCTTTACTTACCACAGAAAAATATTTCATGTGACGAAACGAACATACCCCGGATTGAAAGCATATACGTCCTTGAACTTCTCAACATCATTTCAATATCATAATTATCAGTAATTTTTTTGCTCTTATAGAAAGCATATTGAATGGAATGCTACACCTGCAAAAAAAAATGTTTCAATCTTTAAAACAAAATAGTTAATAGATGAACCTATAAAAATTGGATTAAAACTCAATTATCTATTTAATATCGAGTTTAACCTTAATTAAGGACTCCTCAAAATAATTTCAATTTGTGCACTTGGGGTGAGCTACACCCGAGACACTATGAACAGCTGTCACTTATACAAAATGAATAATTTTAACTCCAAAGAAAAAATACTGTATATTCTTCGAAGACTCGAATAAAATAATAATCAGTGAATTTGAAAACGCATTTTCAATTCTGTCATTATAAAAAAAAAAAAAAAAAAAAAAAAACATTCATGAATCATACAATGCGTGAATTTTTTTAATTGAGTTCAAAGTTGGTCTGTTGAGTTACCACACCACCCCACAGACACACAACTAGGGTTAACATCGATTAAATAAGTGAGTACCTGTTTCCGGAAGGACAAATTTTGTTATATTAAATAAATCTTACAATTCTATAGCGGCTTCTTAAGCCGCCATACTGTGATTAATCAGCAATTGTTCAAAATAAAATATAATATATATAATAATTATAGAGTCAAATATCTATACGCTATATTCGAATATTTTCCACGTATCAATAATCATAACGGATGATAATTGAAACATCTAAAATGAAATATATTTTTTACAATGAAATGATTTTTTAGTTTTACCCAACCAACATATTATATATAAACATGCACTGTTTCTAGAAATATTAAATCTCTATGATCGAATTCGGACGATTTATAAATTAATATCGAATTTGATAAATTTCATTCTAAATAACAATAATATATATATATATATATATATATATATATATATATATATATATATGAAAACATTAATGATAGGAATGGGTAAAGTTAAATTAGCATTGTCTGTAGTATCATGATGATATAAGAAAACGTTAAAGACGCAGGGAGTTACTGTTGCAAGAAATTACAGGTTAAAGATGACTGCAACATAAAATACAAAAATTTAATTTAAATATTGCGTATTTGTGTTTCCATGTAGACTTTCACGTTCCTACCCACGATAGTACACGTGTAAATTTCACTCTCTTTAATATAGCTTTCCAGAATATCTAATTCATCTTTATTAGCCATCTGCTTGTAATCAATCTTAATATGAGAAATAATTACTTTTATCTGAAAATTAATTTTTTTTCTACCTATTTAAATCAATTCCTTTCCAATGGGGAAAATATAAAAAATGTAAGAAAAATGAAACGGACTTGCACACATTTAAAGCAAAAAGCAATGTAAGTATACAAAAAACATATAGCTGAAAACATATACTGCAGCACTTTTATAGCTGTTACTAGGGGGATTTCTGTAATGGCGAGCTGGTAAAACTGAAGTCAAAAAACTCTTATAAAATTTTGTTATTGTATTTTTACGAGTTCTATAAAAAAATAGATATTTTATTAATAAGTATTCCATCTAATTTTAATGCAAAAGTTCTATTTACATACTGATCATTTAATTTCATTCGCTCAAAGAACTGTAATTTTGAAACATGCGATTATTCCTTGAATGTAATTAAAGAAAAGCGCACAATACAATAACAACGATTATAATAATTCTAGTAGGTAAATTCGGATACGTATTAAAAACAAAAAAAAATTACTTGGTGTACTATCATTGGAAATCCATAAAAAACAACTATACACACTCGAACAAAGAGATCATTCGAACTTTGATAAGGTCTCAAACCCATAATATATTGAAAAAATTTATTCGAGAAAAGAAAATGTTGTTCGAAGTACGTTAGACCACTCGCTACAGACATACTGAAGAATCTGACGAATACTGCACCAAGGTAAACAACACGCTTCACCCTTCTTTCTCATTGCGCATTCAAATTGACCTTTATTATAGTCTGTAGAACCATTTGGAAAACAGTGAAAAGAAAATAGTTTAAATTTGATCGAATCTGTAGTAAGTATTCATATAATGCATCCCTCTAATACATTTCGTATTATTGCACCCTTTCACGATACGAGTCAGGTACATTGAAACATAGAAACAGATGGCTGTTGTCATTGTTTAAATGTGGGGATTTGCGCCTGCTCCTTTTCATATGGAAAGACATGCGCAATGTCGTTTATTGACCGGCACCCTTCTCAGTCGCTGTTGAAACGTGCTATAAGACACATACCGAAACCACGCACAGAACGATTGGAGGAAACAGTCAGTGAAGTCCAATTGATATTATTAACAAGACTGTGTGTTGTATGTTATACAGAAGAAAGAAAAATATATGTATCGATCATGTGCAGTTGAGATGTAGCAAAATTTGTCATTAACGAAGTTCATCCGTTTCAAAATTCATGACACGTTGTTTCCTATTGAAAAAGAATCGTGCCGTTGTAAAATATAAATATCTAATTATCTATCATAAAATTCATTGAATTTATAAACTGTCATCGTCAAGTTTATCAAAACAATCATAAGGCGCCAAGATATTGAATGAAATCTTTTTATATGCACAATGTGAACTTCAATAATAATTATGGTCGATTTATTTGTAACAAGTAAGTAGATACATTTTGTTCTTCTGGGAAGAAAAAAAATGTTTGATTTTTAATAACAAATCATTGAATTTCTTTTTTGTAAAATAAGCTGCAATTAATGTACATTATAATACACCATTGCAAAAGAAAATGCTTTTTGCATTAACTGAAACAAAATATCGCTAATTAAAATAAATAAAGTAATTAATAGATTATCTAATTGCATGTCGCTTACTCCGGAAAATATTTCGTGGGAGGAGGCAAATAAATCACCGATTGAAAGCCCGCACGGCCTCATGCTTCTTGCTATTACGAATAACAGAAGCTTTTGAGTTTTTACAGAAAGAGTATAGAATGGAATTTGACATCTGTAAAAAAGTAAAAAAAAATAAATAAATATTAATCGAGTATTTTCATGCGTAACAATTTATCACTATATCAATTAAATAAAGCTTGAAATGAAGTTTATTGGTATTATCAAGTAGAATAACACGTATATACTAATATCGATTTTCGTTAATTATTTAATGCCAATGAATATAAAAAATTCCGTAGAATAATTAGAAATCTTACAATTCTTCGAAAACTGCAATACTATGATTTATAAGATTTTGTCCAACATGAAAATTAATATATGTAATAATTATGGAGTTAACGATGTAACAGCTTCGTTCGATTATTTTGTTCGTATTGTTCATGGCCTTGGACAATTGAAACATCTGAAAAGAAATAAGGTAAAGATAAGATTGTTGTAAAATAATATTTCTTTTCAATTGTAAATATTAATTAAATATACATTGCAAAGAGCCGAAATAAATTAGCCATCTTTAACTTCATTTCTTTTATCATTAAAATAGATAAGAAAATATGTAAAATTTAAAGAGAATATTCAAATACGTAATTATATCAAAAACTATTTATTATATGTACAAAAACTATTGTATGATAAAAAATATGGACTTCCTTTTGTTTATTAAAGCATCGAAATAGTAAGAGAAATTAATTTGGAACGAAGCAATACCAATTTATCGGTACAAGTCGAATCCAAAAACTATGAACTGAGGTTCGAAAAATTGGAACGCAAAACTTGCAGTAGGAAACCTTATTGTTATAATAAAATCATGTAACAATAAATTAATACGTCGATTTGTAAAAACGATAAGATTTCGATACAATAGATACATAAATTAATTTCAAAGTAATTTCAAATTAAATAATTTCAAAGTAAAATGCAGGTGCCAAAGATTATTTTACAAAAAGTATAGGCTTCTTTACATTTAAATATATATATTTCACCAATATCTGTATATAAATATATAATATACTTATATGTTCCATCGATTTCAAACGTATTACTTACAGAAATAAAACCAAATATAATGAGAGACATCATAAAGCCAATAGCAATGAGGTAAATTACTTTGGTAAAACTGTTAATCAGGTCTACCAAACTTAAACAGAAAAATATATTAATAACACAACTATTGAACACAATAGCTCAATTAATTATAAATTAAGCTTTTTTTTTTTTATTTATAAGGCGTTCGCTTAAACAATTATTTCAAACTAACTCCATGACCCTTCCGTAACGTTTTATTATATCGACGACCCAATCGAATTCATTCCAAAGTTCTTTACTTTCACGCCAATTCTTCTCATTTAATTTATAATCTTTACGAAATGGTTGACATATTTTCAATCTGCAACAAATATAATGCATTATCAATTCGAGTTCAAGTGTACGTAATAATACTTCTAGATAAATATAAACTAACGTTTCTAATGTAATCGCGTACCTTATTACGCTTAACTGACAACACACGTGTTGTACCAATGCCAAAAAAGATGGAAAACATACACTGGCAATAATTAATAAGATATAGATAGCTAAAATTTGATAAATAAGCAAACTGTAATATAACGCCCCCGGATTTGAAACATTATTTATTGGAATGGGTAATGTTAAATTAACATTTTCCGATGTACCAATGTAATAGAAAAAAACATTTAAGATACACGGAGTTATTGTTCCAACGAAATAGAGATTGAATATAACTAAAAAAAAGAAAAGAAAAAACAAAGAAAATATATATTAGTATTGTTGGGTACATAGAATTTTTCATATAACTTCACATGTTTACCCACGAAACAATACGTGTATGTTTTGCTTTGTTTCGTGTACTTCTCGACAATGTTTAATTCATCGACGTCAGAAAACTCATCATAATCCTGTTTTAAATGGGCGACAATTAATTTCCACTGGAAAAGAAGGAAAGAAAAAAATATTCTTCCTACGCGGTTAAATGTGTTTTCAAAACGATAAAAACAGGAAGAGGCAACGGTAAAAATAGAAACGAAAATGACAAGCCAGTGCAATGAAAATGATACGAACTGTTACGAAGTTGATGGAAGTAATGCTATAAGAACAGAGAATACATAATGCAGCAAACATGGATTGGAGTAGATCGAGGGACGATTCCAATGTGATGTCTGTCGTGAAAAGCTGATAAAACTGTCGACAAAAAAAAACTATAAGAATCATACATAACAAATGGGTTAATCGTATTTAAACAATATATAATACATAACTATTATAGATACTATCTTACTTAGGTATTTAAATACAAAGTTAATTTAATAATAAGAGAAGTAATACGTGTATGTATTAGAACGGATAAAAAGTCGTATTAATTTGACTAACTATTGCACTAGGATGAAATATCATTAATGAAAACAAATAATTATTAAAAATGTATAAACGATAATTTAACAATAACAATAATAATTATATAATACGATTACCTGATGCAGGATCATCGGTGATACGCAAACGATTATTGTACAAAAAAAGAACAAATGCTCGTTCGATTTTTGATGGGGACGCAGACCAATAATTATTTGAACAAGTTTGTTTGAAAAAAGAAAGTGAGTTTCGTAATAACTGTGGCGTATCAGTGACATCGTTAAATATCTTTCGTTCTCTGTTACGTACTAAGAAAGAACAATATACAACCACGCTCAATCCCCTTTACGCATTCTAATTAAGTATTAATTATAAACGGTAGGGAATACCGTAAAATATTGACTTGAAAATAGTAACATAAATATAGTACATATAGAACGATAAGGTAAATTTTTCTTCCCCCCTATAGAAATGAATAGTATCCAACACATAGCAGTAGTAGTAATAAATTACACGTAACTATAGAGACCGATGTTCCTTCCTGACAATTAAAAGAGGGTACATATATCTTCGACTATATAGTTTTGAAAGGCATGCGCAGTACGATATATTGATCGCAACGTCACTCAGTCGTCGTTCAAACACGGTACGGAACAGATGTTAGAATCAGTACGCAGTGCGTCACGAGCTAACCGTCAGTGTACTCCAATCGATTTTATTCACGTCCAAGTTCGTCAAGGGTTAGCCGCGTTATTAAGGAAAACAAAAACGTTCGGACGTAAAAAATAAAAACTTTCTTTTGTCAATAGAGAAAATGCTTAAAAGTTTCCGAGCGATTATCTCGAAGAAGATCGATATATACGTAGGAATGAATATATATAAATGTATGTATAATTAGCCATGCGAAGTGAATGGAATGTCTATAAAAAGAAGCTGCGCGTGTTCATATTAATATTATACGCTATATTCAAAAATTAGTGCTACAATTTTACATTCTTAGAACAAAATAAATGGCCGAATAATAATAATGATATTATTTTACATATTTATATTGAGTAAAATAAGGTAAAGTTAATGTATATTGCGGTAAACCGATGCAAAAGAAAATGCTTTCTGCATTAACTGAAATAAAAGATTCTTCTCTAGCATAATGAGATTTAATGTCGATAATTTATCTGCTTCTACTTACTCCAGAGAATGTTGCATGCGACGCCACGAACATACCACCGATTGAAAGCTCGCATGGTTGTGAACATCTCAATATCATAAATAACAACAATTTTTGCACTCTAATTGAAAGAATATAGAATGGTATTTTACACCTGCAAAATAGTATTTGATTATTTATACAATGCATACCTTAATAGCTTTTTCGTTTAGACTCGTTTCGCAATGTTTTCTAATTAATATTACATATTACTTCAGCTACACTAAAAATAAGTAAAATAAATATCCCTTATTATTTAATAAAAATCTTACAGTTCTTCATGAACTTCTACGCTATGGTCTATAAGCATTTGTCCAACGTAAAAATTAATAAATGTAACAAATATAGAACATGCAATGTAGGAGCTACATTCGATTAGTTGGCTTATATTATTCAGCACCGTTGAAACCTTAAACATCTAAAAGCAACGGAAAGATGTTTCAAATTTCTTTTTTGTAGACCATTTAAATAAATATAACCTGCTGCAAATATATTAAATTTCTAGAATCCAGTTTGTTGGTCCTATCGTAAGAAAAATATAATGCGGTGAAATTAAGAAAATTAACAGCCGATTGTTAACTAATTATTTTTTTCCGACCGCGTATATTTTGATAAAAAATGAAAAAAATTATTTCTTAGATAAAATAAAAATTAATAATATTTGTATGCAAAAAGAAATTTCAGAATGTTCCTTCTGATTAATATATATGTCGATATTATATACAATAGGATAATTTTATGTAAAAAGAACTTGTAATAAAAATATTGAGAAAAATTAAAGGTAATGAAAAAATATGGAAATTTTAAGCATACATAAAAATATGTGAATGTATGACTTCAAAATTACTGGACGTTATAGAATATAATCGTAACGATAGAAAAATTAAACTATTTTCTGATTCCATACGTCCCACTTATCGCAAACGAATAACTTACATATAGGCAATCCAATATAACGAAAAGCATAATAAAAGCAATCTCGACTAAGTAAATTCTCTGTGAAAAGGAGTTGAGTAAATCAACGTATCTTAAACAAAAACAAAATAATAAAAAATATGTATTATAAAACACGTTCATTAATATGCTTTGTCTGATAAGATTGATGATTATTATCAACTTACCCTATAGTCCTTCTATGACGCTTTATTACGTCCACGATCCAATCGAATTCATCCCAAATTTTTTTCTTACAAGAAGCCTTTGGATTAAATTTCTGCAATTCCCGAAAAGGTTGACCAATTTTCAATCTGCAATAAGTTTTTGGTAAAATGACGTACATTATTAGTTTTATATTTAAGTTCATTATAATATACGAGATAGGAACGAACGTATCTAAGTTAACCGCATACCTTATAACCCTCAATTGCATACACGCGTGATGTATGAATAACAAATATGTTGAAAAACAAATAATTGCTAAAGTTATTGCTAAATAAATTCCAATCGATTGGTATATAAGCAAACTGTAATATATCGGCCCTGAATTGACAACATTAATGATAGGAATGGGTAAAGTTAAATTAGCATTGTCTGTAGTATCATGATGATATAAGAAAACGTTAAAGACGCAGGGAGTTACTGTTGCAAGAAAATACAGGTTGAAGATGACTGCAACATAAAATACAAAAATTTAATTGTAATATTTCGTATTCGTATTTCCATGTAGACTTTCACGTTCCTACCCACGATAGTACACGTGTATATTTCACTCTCTTTAATATAGCTTTCCAGAATATCTAATTCATCTTTATTAGCCATCTGCTTGTAATCAATCTTAATATGTGAAATAATTACTTTTATCTGAAAATTAATTTTTTTCTACCTATTTAAATCAATTCCTTTCCAATGGGGAAAATATAAAAAATGTAAGAAAAATGAAACGGACTTGCACACATTTAAAGCAAAAAGCAATGTAAGTATACAAAAAACATATAGCTGCAAACATATACTGCAGCACTTTTATAGCTGTTACTAGGGGTATTTCTGTAATGGCGAGCTGGTAAAACTGAAGTCAAAAAACTCTTATAAAATTTTGTTATTGTATTTTTACGAGTTCTATAAAAAAATAGATATTTTATTAATAAGTATTCCATCTAATTTTAATGCAAAAGTTCTATTTACATACTGATCATTTAATTTCATTCGCTCAAAGAACTGTAATTTTGAAACATGCGATTATTCCTTGAATGTAATTAAAGAAAAGCGCACAATACAATAACAACGATTATAATAATTCTAGTAGGTAAATTCAGATACATATTAAAAACAAAAAAAATTACTTGGTGTACTATCATTGGAAATCCATAAAAAACAACTATACACACTCGAACAAAGAGATCATTCGAACTTTGATAAGGTCTCAAACCCATAATATATTGAAAAAATTTGTTCGAGAAAAGAAAATGTTGTTCGCAGTAGATGTGACCACTCGATACGGACATACTGAAGAATCTGACGAATATTGCGCAAAGGTAAATACTTTCGCTCCACTCTTCTTCCTCATTGCGCATTCAAATTGATCTTCATTATAGTCTACAAGATGATTTGGGAAACACTGAAATGAAGATAGTTTAAATATTGATTGAACCTATAGTGAGAATCCGTATAATATATCCCTCTGATGCATTTCCGTATTGTTGAACCCTTCATGATAAGAGTCAAATACATTGCAACATAAAAACAGATGGTCTTAGCAAATAAATGTGGGGAGTTGTACCTACTCCTTTTCATATCGAAAGACATGCGCAGTGTCGTTTATTGACCAGCACCCTTCTCAGTCGTTGTTGAACCGTGCTATAAGACACATGCTGAAACCACGCACAGAACGATTGGAGGAAACAGTCAATTAAGTCCAATCGATTTTATTGAAAACACGGTACGCTATACGTTCTACTGTTCTCAAAAAGTCGATCAGATACACAGAAAAAGAACATTCTTTGTAGAGCGAAATTGTAAATCTTTTTTAACGTGACATTGTGCCTACATCGAAGATGATCGATATCAGTATACCTACATAAAAACGGACATGTGGAACGCATGGAATTCGAATAAAAATTGTACACTTTTATATCCAATACATCTGATATATTTAATACGAGTAAGTACACATGTGCATCGTTAGAAGGAGAGATGTACTTCAGAAGCAATAATACCTTATAGATTTTTATTAGCTACAATTAAATGAAGTTAACGAATACTGCGATATGCCATTGCAAGAGAAAATGCTTTACGCATTAACTAAAATCAAAAATTTGTTGTTAGCTTTATGCATTCAACATTGGTAATTTGTCTCTACTTACCCCTGCGAAAAATTCATGCGACGATACGAAAATACCTCCGATTGAAAGCATGCATGGCTTCGAACTTCTTAATATCATTAATACTAACAATTTTTGGGATCTTATTGAAATCATATAAAAAGGAATTTTACAACTGCAAAAAAGTATTTGATATAATGAAAACAAAAAGAAATATATTTTTCCCGATCTATAATTTGATTTTCTATTTAATATTGCATTTCTCATTAGATATGTTAGAAACATCTAGAAAGAATCATTTTGTAGTATTTAACGAATCTTACAATTCTGCGTGAGTTTCTATGCTATGATTCATTAGCGTTTGTCCAAGATACGTATTAATATATGTAATAAATATAGAGCCTACTACGTATATGCTACATTCTATTAGTTCCCATGTATTTTTCAAGCCAGTTGATAAGTGAAACATCTGAAACCGAATATTTATCATATGGGATATAATTTCATTAATAAATATTCCTTTAATTTTTTTTAACCAACATAAACAAGCATGCAATCATCTAGATATATTAAATCTTTATCATCTGATTGAGATGATTCGTAAACCAATTTTGAAATTCATAAATTAAATCAAAAAGACATGGATTATTTCTTTGATAATTGAAAAATTTAAAGTTATTTTGAGTACAATGAATTACATAGAATCTCTTTGAAGTTTAATTTGCCACTTCTTTTAAATAATTTTGAAGTGATACAGTTTTACCTTAAAGCAATTTTAATTCCAGTATTAAGCCAAATAATAGTAAAAACGAAATGAAATTATCAGGATGCAGATATATAAATGTAATATTTAAAAATTATGTGTTGTTATTGAATATAATCGTTCCCACGCAAAAAATAAACTATTGAAATTTATGTGCTCTATTAATTGGAAACGCATTACTTACATACAGAAAATCCAACACAACAAGAAGCATCACAATGGACATCACAATTAAGTACATATTTTTCGAAACATTGTTAAGTAAATCAACAAATCTTAAACATAAGAAAAATAATCAATTTATACAAATTAAAAAAGAAATGCTTTTTATTAAATATAATATTTATAAATATAATATTTATAAATATAATATTTATAAATATAATAAATAAAATATTTATTAAATTATTTATCTAATAAAAGAACAAATTAAAAAATAAATCATAGAAATAATAACTCAGAACTTACTTCGTGGCTCTTTTATAACGTTCTATTACGTCAACGATCCAACCGAATTCATCGCAGGTTATTTTATCAAACTGAACCTTTTGATTTAATTTCTGGTGATCTCGAAAAGGTTGATCAATTTTCAGTCTGCAATAAGTGTATTGTGAAGTAACGTTTAAGTACATTATAATAAATGAAATAAAGACATATATCGTTTCTAGAGTAACCGCGTACCTTAAAAGGGTTAATTGACAACAGGCGTGTTGTACTAATAACAAATACGATGTGAAACATGCACTACCAATAGATATTGAGATATAAATTCCTATAGTTTGGTAAATAAGCAAAGTGTAAAATATTGCCCCTGGATTGGACACATTATTAATGGGAATGGGTAAAGTTAAATTAACATTTTCTGAAGTACCAATGTGATACGAGAAAACATTTATAACACTGGGGGTTATAGCTGCAATAAAATAGAAGTTGAAAATACCTACAACAGTTAAAAATTTATCTTCAACTTTAATATTTCGTCTGCGTATTTCGGAAATGTATTTCACGGGCTTACCCACGATAAAATAGGTATACATTTTGCCCTCTTTATTATATTTTTCCGTAATTTCTAATTCATCCTTACCAGACAGCAGCTCGTAATCAAGCTTAAGTTCAGCAAAAATTTGTTTCGTCTGAAAATTAGATGAATTTCGACGATTTTAAACGTTTCGCTAATCGCTAATAATGAAATTAATTTAAAGAATATAACATGTACGTGTTCAAAACTGAAGTATATTACAGTGTATGATGACACAATACAAAAAGCAGATAACAATTTCTGTAAGACTTTGATCGTCGATTCAAGAGTGACATCTGACATGGCGAGTTGATAAATCTGAAGTCAAAAAACGCTTAAAGGTTTTCATTGTTGTTAAACTTTGAAATGGACAATTTGTTACTTTTAGAAATAGACAATAGCTAAACATTTATTTTATCTAATTTTAGGGCAAAAGTTCCATTCACTTGCAGATCGAATGAATAATAATAACTGATGGTGAAGTATTAAATAGACTGAAGAATTATATTCGCTCAATGCAGTGTAATTTTTAAACAAACGACTATTACTTGAATGTAATTAAAAAAAGAAAAAACCGCGCAATACAATAACAATGATTATAATAATTCTAGTAGATAAATTCAGAAACATATTAAAAACAAAAACAATTACTTGGTGTACTAAAACTGGAAATGAATAAACAACAACTGTACACACTGAAACCAAAAGATCATTCGAACTTTGATAAGGCCTCAAACCCATAATATATTGAAAAAATTTGTTCGAGAAAAGAAAATGTTGTTCGAAGTAGATGTGACCACTCAATGCGGACATACTGAAGAATCTGACGAATATTGCACGAAGGTAGATAATTACGCTCCACTCTTTTTTCTCATTGCGCATTCAAATTGAGCTTCATTATAATCTACAAGATGATTTGGGAAACACTGAAATGAAGATAGTTTAAATATTGATTGAACCTATAGTGAGAATCCGTATAATATATCCCTCTGAAGCATTTCCGTATTGTTGAACCCTTCATGATAAGAGTCAAATACATTGCAACATAAAAACAGATGGTCTTAGCAAATAAATGTGGGGAGTTGTACCTACTCCTTTTCATATCGAAAGACATGCGCAGTGTCGTTTATTGACCGGCACCCTTCTCAGTCGCTGTTGAACCGTGCTATAAGACACATGCTGAAACCACGCACAGAACGATTGGAGGAAACAGTCAATTAAGTTCAATCGATTCTATTGAAAACACGGTGCGCTATACGTTCTACTGTTCTCAAAAAGTCAATCAGATACACAGAAAAAGAACATTCTTTGTAGAGCGAAATTGTAAATCGTTTTTAACGTGACATTGTGCCTATATCGAAGACGATCGATATCAGTATACCTACATAAAAACAGACATGTGGAACGCATGAAATTCGAATAAAAATTGTACACTTTTATATCCAATACATCTGATATATTTAATACGAGTAAGTACACATGTGAATCGTTAGAAGGATAGATGTCCTTCAGAAACAATAATACCTTATAGATTTTTATTGGCTACAATTAAATGAAGTTAATGAATACTGCGATATGCCATTGCAAGAGAAAATGCTTTACGCATTAACTAAAATCAAAAATTTGTTGTTAGCTTTATGCATTCAACATTGGTAATTTGTCTCTACTTACCCCTGCGAAAAGTTCATGCGACGATACAAAAATACCTCCGATTGAAAGCTCGCATGGCTTCGAACTTCTCAATATCATTAATACTAGCAATTTTTGGGATCTTATTGAAATCATATAAAACGGTATTTTACAACTGCAAAAAAATATTTGATATAATGAAAACAAAAAGAAATATATTTTCCTCGTTCTATAATTTGATTTTCTATTTAATATTGCATTTCTCATTAGATATGTTAGAAACATCTAGAAAGAATCATTTTGTAGTATTTAACAAATCTTACAATTCTGCGTGAGTTTCTATGCTATGATTCATTAGCATTTGTCCAAGATACATATTAATATATGTAATAAATATTGAGGCGACTACGTATATGCTACATTCTATTAGTTCCCATGTATTTTTCAAGCCAGTTGATAAGTGAAACATCTGAAACCGAATCTTTATCATATGGGATAAAATTTAATTAATAAATATTCCTTTAATTTTTTCTAACCAACATAAACAAGCATGCAATCTTGCTTGATATATTAAACTTCCATAACCTAATTCGAACGATTTATAAGTCAATTTTCGATTTCATAAATTAAATTAAAAAAACGTGATTTATATCTTTGCTGATTGTAAAATTTAAAGTTATTCTACGTACAATGCATTACATAGAATATCTTTAAAGTTTAATGTGTCTTTTCTTTTAAATAACTTTGAAGTAGTAAGTTCCATCTTGGGGCTCTTTCAATTTCATTATCAAGCAAAGTAAATTTGTAAACAAAATGAACTTTTTATATTGCAGATATATAAATGTAATATTTAAAAATTATTTGATGTTATTGAATATAATCGTTCCCACGCAAAAAATAGACTATTGAAATTTGCGTGTTCTTTTAATTGGAGACGAATTACTTACATACAGGAAATCTAACGCAATAAGGAGCACAACAATGTTCATCAATACTAAGTAAATATTTTTGAAAGCACTGTTAAGCAAATCAACAAACCTTAAACATAAGAAAAATAATGAATTTTGATAAATTAAAAAAGAAATGTTTTTTATTAAATTATTTATCTGATCACATAACAAATTAAAAAATAAATCATAGAAATAATAACTCAGAACTTACTTCGTTACTCTTTTATAACGTTCTATTACGTCAACGATCCAAACGAATTCATCGCAGGTTATTTTATCAAACTGAACCTTTTGATTTAATTTCTGATGATCTCGAAAAGGTTGATCAATTTTCAGTCTGCAATAAGTGTATTGTGAAGTAACGTTTAAGTACATTATAATAAATGAAATAAAGACATATATCGTTTCTAGAGTAACCGCGTACCTTAAAACGGTTAATTGGCTACAAGTGTGTTGTACTAATAACAAATACGATGTGAAACATACACTTCCTAAAGTTATCGTGATATAGATTGCTATTGTTTGATAAATAAACAAAGTGTAAAATATTACCCCTGGATTGGACACATTATTAACGGGAATGGGTAAAGTTAAATTAACATTTTCTGAAGTACCAATGTGATACGAGAAAACATTTATAACACTGGGGGTTACTGTTGCAATAAAATAGAAGTTGCAAAAACCTACAACAACAAATAATAAAAAAAAAAAAATTTGGGATATAATATCTGCACATTTCAGAATAATAATTCATGTACTCACCGACAATAATATACGCATAAATTTTGCCCTCTTTATTATATTTTCCCATAATTTCTAATTCATCGTTACCAGTCAGCAGCTCGTAATCAAGTTTAAGTTTAAACAAAATTTGTTTCGTCTAAAAATTATATGAATTTTCTACGCTTTCCCGTTTATCGCGAATGATGAAACTAATTAAACAAAAATAGTACGAACATGTAGGTAATGAAAGTATGAACCAGTGTATGACCATAAAATGCAAACACTGGCTAACAATTTCTGTAACACTTTGACCATTGTCTCCAGACTCACATCTGATATGATGAGCTGATAAAGCTGAAGTCAAAATATGCTTAAAGGTTTACATTGTTGTTATTCTGCCAATACTTCTAGAATAAAACGATTTCTAAGTAACTATTCCAACGAATTTTATGGGAAAAACTTCTATTCGTATACAGATTGAATCAATAAGAATAACCATTGGTAAAGTATTAAATAGACTGAAGAATTTTATTCGCACAACGCACTATAGTGTTGTAACAAACAATTAATACTTTAAATTAATCAAATAAAAAAAAGTAATACGCAAGGCAATAACATTGATTACAATAATTCTAATAAACATAATCACGTATACGTTAAAGACAAAAATAATTACTTGGTGTGCTATCACTGGAAATACATAAACATTTACTGTACACACTTGAAACAAGAGATGATTCGAACTTTGATAAGGCCTCAAACCCATAATATATTGAAAAAATTTGTTCGAGAAAAGAAAATGTTGTTCGAAGTAGATGAGACCACTCGATACGGACATACTGAAGAATCTGACGAATATTGCGCGAAGGTTAATAATTTCGCTCCACTCTTCTTCCTCATTGCGCATTCAAATTGACCTTCATTATAGTCTACAAAATGATTTGGGAAACACTGGAAATGAAAATAGTTTAAATATTGATCGAACCTATAGTGAAAATCCGTATAATGTATCCCTCTGATGCATTTCCGTATTATTGAACCCTTCATGATAAGAGTCAAATACATTGCAACATAAAAACAGATGGTCTTAGCAAATAAATGTGGGGAGTTGTACCTACTCCTTTTCATATCGAAAGACATGCGCAGTGTCGTTTATTGACCGGCACCCTTCTCAGTCGCTGTTGAACCGTGCTATAAGACACATGCTGAAACCACGCACAGAACGATTGGGGGAAACAGTCAGTTAAGTCCAATTGATTTTATAGAAAATATGGTGCGTGATATTTTGTACTATTCCCCAAAAATAAATTAGATGCATAAAAAAAAAACGAACATTCTTGTGTAGAGCGAAAGAGCATATTGTTTTTAACGTGCCACAGTGCCTCCCTTCAAGAAGATGAAGAAATAAAAAATAAATCCGCAATACGATAATAATTATTACAATAATTCGTAGTACATAAGTGTAATCAGGTATAGATTGAAACAAAACAAAAAAAAACGCACTTACTGAATATACAATAGTTGGTAATTCGTAAATAGATACATACTTGAAACAATAGATGATTCGATCTACGATAAGGTCGCACATCCATAACGTATCGATAAATTTCGTTCGAACAAGAAATTTTATTCGAAGTAGGTGGGACCACTCGCTACAGACATACTGATAACCAACATCTTACGATCGTTTGCATCGAAGTAAACATCATACTTCACGCTTCTTCTTCATTGTGCATACAAATTGACCGTTTATTATAATCGATATTACGATTTGGAAAATAGTGACAGAAAAATTGTCGAATAATAAGAAATCTATAATTCATGATTATCGAATCTATAGAACGTAATATTATGATATAATTCGTTTATTCATATTTGTAGTACTGAAGCCTTTGCGATAGGATTGCAATAAGAATTTATTTCTATGTTCGAAGCAAAACGATATTAAGTCCGATGGAATTAATTATATTTCTATATAGAGTACGTCAACATTTTTAATAGTTAGCTTACTATTCCATATTTAATACAATTAAGTGGATCATTATTATTATTAAATATATGGAAGATATATGTATATGATTAATATACATGGTTAGATGAATATATATACGGAAGAATGGAAATCCTTGTTTGGTAATAGTAATTTTGATATTTTTGATACGTTAAAAAAAAGAACAAAAACTTTGAAACAATAACGAAAGAAAATTTTGTCTTTTTATTTGTTTTACTTCATTTATTTAATTTGTCTTTTTTTTTTATTTTAGGAATAATTCAATGAGTACGTCAACGATTCAACGATTTCACAAAAGTCGAAAAATGAAAGGTATTTCAATGCATAATATTATTTGCGTCATTTTTTTATATTTAAATTACACGTAAGTACATTTTATTATTTTTTAAATAATAAATAATAAAAATAAAAAGAAAGTAAAAGAGAAAGGATTTTTGATTTGTAGCAATAGATCTCATGTTTTTATTATTAGAAAGTAGCTCGGTGTTAACGAACGCTATAATACACCGTAGCAAATGAAAATGCTTTTTGCATTAACTAAAATTAAAAAAAAAAAAAAAAGAAAGAAGAAGAAAAAAAAATGTGTGATTAGCACGACACATTACACTTACAAATATTTTAATTATCCTTACTCCTGAAAATGTTTCGTGTGACGATATGAATAAGCCTCCAATTGAAAGCCCGCATGTTTTCATACTTCTTGTTATCAAAACAAATAGCAACTTTTGAATTTTCACGGAAAGTCTGTAGAATGGAACATCACATCTGACAAAATATCATTATTTAATATATACATACATATATATATATTATATATAATATTTAATATTTAATACATATTATATTTTATATTAGATCAAATATAATATAATATAATATAGAATATGTATTAAATATTAAATATTATTTACAATATATATTTATTGATATTTTAAAAATCGTTCTGTAATATTTTACAAATCTTACAATTCTTTCAAAGCATCATCGCTATGGTCCATAAGCTTCTGTCCAAAATCGTATATCGTAAATGTAAAAAATATAGAACCGACAATGTAAATGGAACATTCGATCAGTTCGTTTGTATTTTGCAATATCTTGTATTTTGTTAAAGATGTTAATTCGAAGATCTGAAACCAAAGAGACATAAAAAATTCGGGAAAAAAGAATTGTCACTGCTCATCTTTCGAACGGATCAATATAAACATGCTTTGTGACGCATGCCATTAAATCACTGTTAACGTTCCGATTTTATATTGTCAAAAGAAAAAAGGAACAAGAAAATAAGACTACGTTGTTGAATTACATACTATTACCCTTTCAATATCTATCTTACAATTCTCATTCATTTTATTAAGAATAAAACGATTTATAATTAAATAAACAAAAAGAAATAATTATCGTATATAATAATTCTTGCCTCTGTTATATATCTTTTTAAGTAAAATGAAAACATAAAAAAAAGGAAAAACAAATTTTAAAAAATAAAAAAAAAATAAGAAAATAATTTTAAAAAAGTAAGGAAAAAATGAAAAAAGGAAAAACAAATTTAAGAAAAATAAAAACAAAAAATAAGAAAATAAAAAAAAAATAAGGGAAAAATAAAAAAAAAATAAAGAAAATAAAAATATCAATACACCATACATGTATGGAATTTAGTACGCGTATATCGTATGACAATAACATATTAAAAATAAGTGAGCATGCAGTGTTATAAGTGCAATAAATAAAATAAAAAAAGTATAAAAAAATTACGAATTCAAAGTTAATGAAGTTTACATAAATAATAATCATACCGAGGAAAAGAATAGAACTTCCGATATCCATAAATTTTACTTATTTCGATTATACAACTTACATTAATGAAATCCAATACAATAAGGAACAATGTGAATAAGATCACAATAGAATGAATTATCTTAGTAAAACAGTTTAGGAGATCGACAAATCTAAAAGAAAAGATAAAACAATTAATTATTTTTTTAAATTTAACGAAGGAAAGCAAAAGAAAAAAAAAACAAGAAAAAAAGAAACGAGAGAAAAGAAATATATGAACTTCGCTTCATTCATTTTTTAAATGAGTTTACTAAAATAATTATTTCAAGCTAACTCCGTGACTCTTCTGTGACGTTTTATAATGTCGACGATCCACTCAAATTCCATTTGAAATTTATCATTCAACCAACTCTTTTGTCTATATTTGTGTTCTCTCTGAAACGGTTGACGTACTTTAAATCTGCAAAGAGTACGATAAGAAAAAACAAAAAGAAAGAAAATAATAATATTCTGATAAAAATTTGTATCCTCTACAAATTGAAAACCCACCTAATTATACTGAATTGACAACACGCGTGTTGTACCAATGTAAAATATGATGAAACAGAAACACTTGCTAAAGTTATTATTAGATTCAATCCTATCGTTTGATAAATAAGTAAACTGTAGTATAATGGTCCTGGCTTTGAAACATTATTAATTGGAAAGGGTAATTTTAAATGAACGTCGTCAGATGTACCAAAGAGATAAATAAAGACATTTAATATATGTGGAAATATCATTGCAATGGAATAAACGCTGTAAATAACTGAAATGATAAAAAGAAAAAGAAATCTATATATAACAGTGAAGTTGTTCTTTCAGAAGTTGTTTACATAAATTATCATATTGTTCTAACCAATTAAACAATAAGCATATATTTTACTTTGTTTCGTGTACTTATCAAAAAAGCTACATTCGTCCAGATCGGTTAACCTCCCATAATCATTTTTGACATAAGTATAGATTAATTTTAACTGAAATAAAATACGTTACTTGAAACATTCTTTATTAATTAATGAAACGTTTTTTCTATATAAGAAAAACAAACTTAACATAAAAGAAAAATTATACGAACTTGTGCAGATTTGAAGTAATTATTACTGTATGCACAGAGAATAGACCAAGCAGCAACCGTGTCCTGCAATACTTTAACAACCGTATGCAATTTCCAATCTGACGTAGCGAGCTGATAATACTAAAACTCAAGTTTTAGTCAGTCGTTTATGTATAATTGTATTTTAAATTCGTAAATTAATTAACAATTAATATTAATAAAAACTGTTCTTACAAAGTAACTAAACAAAACAAAAATTTAAGAAAAGAACAAGTACAATAATAGTAAAAATAATTAAAATGTGCTTAATAATCATGTGCTAAATTAACAAAAAAATATACATATATATATATATATATATATATATGTACATATATAAATTTACCTGATGAACAATCATTGGAAATACATAAGCGATTATCGTACACAATTGAAACAATTGATCGTTCGTGGTTTGGTTGGGACGTATACCCATAATATATTGTGCAATTTTGTTCGAATAAAGAAAATGCCGTTCGAAATATGCTACACCATCAACAGACATGGTGATGCGTCTTCCGTGTTCTACGGTGAAATGAACAACGAGCAATGACGTTCCTTACTCACTGCTTATTTTAATAGCCCTTTGATTATAACGGGTTGAACGGTTTGAAAAAAAAAAATTTATAAGGACGTAATATAATAATGATCGAATTTATGTAAGAACGGGACGTTAAAATGATTCCCGTATGGATTTAAATGGTATCGAACGTTTTTCCTCTACTTCTAAATTGCACGGAAGTATGGAAACAGATGGTTGTTCCCAATACTTCAACGAAGGGAAACGTCCCTACTGTTTGTAATTTTCAAGGTCATGCGCAGAACGATCTATCGTTGGAGAAACCCTCGTCAGTCGATGTCCAAACACGGTAGAGGAAACTTTCTTTAAAAAAGTAGTACCGTCGACGAATTTTTGTCGACGAAAGAACTTGTCGTACGTTTTATACTTGTGATAAAAAAATTTTTTCTTTCCTTTTTTTTTTTTTTTTTCTTTCATACTCCTATATAAGCAGACATAGCGAGGATTTATACGGGGATGTGCAAAAAGCTATGCGGGAAAAAATTTCAAGAACGATAACTCCTCGTATGTGGAATAGTAAACAAATACTATTCGTCGATACGGATCTGGAAATATTTAGTTCCTGAGAGTTATAGGACACACTCTCTTTCTGTGTGTGTATAAAAAACAGAAATATGATAAAACATGAAACTTCATGGGATTTGGTTTCGTCAGGTACATATTTAATATTTATAATTATCTCTACGTTAAATAAATACGTTTCACTATCATTTGTAGAAACATATGTCGTAATAAATCTCATATTGTTTTCCCTTTATTACTTTTATATTGAAATTAACGAACACTTTGATAGACCATTGCGAATGAAAATGATTTTTGAATTATCTGAAAAAGGAAAGAAGAAATCATGCTTAATACGAACCATAAAATATAAGTACATACACACACACACATATATATATATAACATAATGATTCTTACTTTTGAAAATACTTCGAGCGATGATATGAAAATACTACCAATCGAAAGAAAGCATAATTTTTTGCTTCTTGCTATCATGAATAACAACAATTTTTGATTTTTCACGGATAGAGTGTAAAATGGAATTTGACATCTGCGAAAAAATTAACTTTTTTGTTTTTCTTGTCTTTTTCTTTAAAAAAAAGGAAAGGAAAACTTTTCATTATTTTAAATTTGACATATTCTGAGTAATATTCTAAGTATATTCTTAATTTGTCACTTGAATATTTTGTAAGTAACCGATGTCATAAAAAAGAAAAAAGAAAAAAAGAAGGAAACAGAAAAACAATTTCTTTCCAAAACTTTACAGATCTTACAATTCTTTGTAAACAGCACTGCTATGATTTATAAGCCTCTGTCCAACATAAAAATTAATATATATAGAAAACATAGAGCCAGTAATGTAAGCGCTACATTCGATCAATTCCCTTATATTTGCTGACTCCGCAGTTAATTGAAATATCTAAAAGCAAATAAGATAATAAGATATTTACATTTATTGAGAACGATCTATATAAACACGTACTTCAACGCATTATATGATATTAACCATTTTTTAGTTTAATTTTATTCAATAAAAAAAAAAAAGAAAATGAAAAGAAAGATGATACGTCCTTAAAACAAACATACATTAAATATTATTATTCCAATATGATCGTTGGACAGTATCGCAAAAAATAATGTTTAATCTTCCAGTTAGAAGATTAATGTTAATATGTCTAATGTTAATTATAAATCATTATTGAATTAATTTAGAATTTACTAAATGTTCACACTTGTATATATCTCGGACTTATTTCAAACGAAAATCTTACACTGAGGAAATTCAATACAATAAGGAGCATTCCTAGGAAGATTGAAATGAGGTAAGTTACATTGGAAAAACAGTTTAAGAGATCGACAAACCTAAAAACAAACAAAAAAAAACAAATAATTAATTATTTTTAAATATAAAGGAGAGGGGAGAAACAACAATATAATACGAATTACGCTTATTAAATTTGTAACGAGTTCACTCAAACTACTTCGAAATAAGGTAAGTTACATTTGAAAAAACAAATTAAAAGATCGACAAATCTAAAAACAAAAAAGAACAAATAATTAATTATTTTAAAATATAACGAAGAGAAATAGACATGGATGTACAATAATACGAAATACGCTTGTTATATTTTTAATGATTTCACTTAAACTATTATTTTCGACTAACTCCATGACTCTTGTGTGACGTTTTATTACGTCTACTATCCAATTAAATTCCTCTCGAAATTTTTTATTAGACCAATCGATTCGACCGTGTTTCTTCATATTCAGAAATGGTTGACGAATTTTCAATCTGCAAAAGGTACTTTTAAGTATGATTAAAATATAATTACAATTAATGTTTAAATGAACCATATAATGACTATATTTAAAATAATATCCTTAATCATTTCTAAGTTCAAAGACGCACCTTATAACGCTAAATTGACAACATGCGTGCTGTACTAATATCAAATATGATGAAAAGCAAATACTGGCTAAACTTATTATAATATAGAGTGCTATCGTTTGATAAATAAACAAACTATAATGTAACGGCTCTGAATTTGGAACATCGTTAATAGGAAAAGGTAGTATTAGATGAATATTATCTAATATTCCAAATATATACAACAAAATATTAAAGATACTTGGAGATACCATTGCAATAAAATAGAAGTTGAAGATGACTAAAACAATTAAAAAGAGATGTATAATAAGAAACTTCGTGTTTTTAATTATTTATACAATATAAAACACTTATATCCTTACCGAATAAAAGATATGTATACATTTTGCTTTGTTTCGTGTATTTTTCAAATATATTCCATTCGTCTTGATCGATTAATTTCTCGTAATCGAATTTGACATAAACGTAAATTAATTTCAGCTGGAATAAGATTTTCCAATCGGCGTTAATTAATTATTTATATTGGATATGGAATAACGAAGTCATTTTTAAAACTTAAATTATACGCACATGTAAGAATTTAAAATAGGTGGTACTGTAATTAAACAGAAAACATAATGTGGCTAATATTTTCTGCAGCACATTGACAGCCGAATATAGTTTAATATCTGACGTGTAATAGAGCTGGTAAAACTGGTGTTTAGAAACAATGCATTTTACAAATTCCATGTATTAATAAATTAAACTTTTTAGGGATACTAACACGTATGATGTACATACGTTTGAGCCATTTAAAATAAAAAATATAATATTTTCGATACAAAAAAAAAAAAAAAGAAAAAAGAAACAAAGAAAAGAAAAGTTAAAATATTATGGATAATTATTCGCTATAATCGTTCTTATTATTAATATGACATTAAACACAATATTACATCGTTTCTCCTCACTTCCAAGACTACCCAAAGAAAGGAGAAAAGAACAGAAGATGAGAAAAAAGAAAACAAGGAAAAAAGGAGAAAAAAATTACCATTCTCTCCATCGCATTTTAAAAAGTTTACTTCAATTAAGGCGAACATAAATTATCATTCGTATTATCATTAGGCAATAAATACAAAAAAATATTTGCGAATAATTATCTTAAGAATAAGCCGGTCTTTTCTTAAACGACATAAATAGAAAGAGAAAAAGGGAAAGAGAGAGAGAGAGAGAGAGAGAGAGAGAGAGAGTGAGAGAGAAAACAAAAAATATAATAATAATAATACTAATAACAACAACAACAACAACAACAACAACAACAACAATAACAACAATAATAATAATAATAACAACCACAACAACAACAACAACAACAACAACAATAATAATAATAATAATAATAATAATAATAATAATAATAATAATAATAATAATAATAATAATAACGAATAAACGATTTTACCTGGTGCACAATGCTAGGAAATAAATAAACCGTTATCGTACAAAGCATTAACAATTGTTCGTTAGAACTTTGAGAAGGCCTTAGACCCATCAATAATTGAACTAATCGGTTTGAAAGGAAAAAAGGTTGTCCGTGATAAATTCTTTGAGAAACCATCAAAGACATTCTGAACTATCTGATATGACGTTCTCTCAATCGAAATAAACACCCAATGCTTCTACAACCCATTCCCACAGAACTCCCCTCCCCCAGAACGCTTCTACTTCATTGCTTATTCTAATTGGCCTTCATTGTAACCAAACATTGATATACGACTTGTACATTGGTAAGAAAATATTATCGCTGTCCATAGAATTTTCACGTTAAAACTTATTTCTTTTCTCCACAACCTCCGATTAAAAATTGTTCCACTATAATTGTCAATATTATCCACTGTCGCGTGATTGTATATAAGTATGAAAAACAGATGTTCGTTAGGACAAAGGGAAAGCGAGGAAGTGTTCTACCGTATAATATCAATTTTCAAAGTCATGCGTAGTAGCGTTCATCGATCGATACCACTCTCGCGTTCAGTCGTCGTGCGACCACGGTGTAGGATACTTGGTTAAAAAGCGGCTGATTTCATAGCATGCACATTTTGTAAGATTATAATCGTTTCTGTCGATTTCTTTCTTTCGTTATTTATTTATTAATTTTTTTATTTATTATTTTCATATTCATTATTCAGTTTTTATTTATTCCTCTCGCCGTGTGCCTGTACGTTCGCATATGCACGTGCGAAGAATTGTAGAAAGTAGAAAAATACAGGGGAAAAAAAGGAAAAAGAAAGAGAAAAAGATATATATAGACGGTGACTTAAAAAGTTTTCGTGACCGATTCGTAAACGAATAAGAAGGGTGATACGGACATGAGAAACGAATTAAATGTGAACACACTAATACATCAGTATATTTGTTACAAGTGAGTACGTTATTTTCCATTTGGAAGAAATAAAATTTCTGATATTTTCGTGTTACTCAACGACAATTCGGCTAAACCATATTGTGATATAACATTGCGAATGAAAATGCTTTTTGAACTAACTGAAATAAATAAGTCATTTTTTGTGATTATCGAATAAACGAAATAATTAAGAAAAATAGCCTGGCTATTTAAATATACTAAGTAGGGAAATTTAAATTAAACGATAATTTTATTTACCAACTGACCGAAGAAAAAATTTCATTCGACGCCACGAACACACCGCCGATTGAAATTTCGCACGGTCTCATGCTTTTTGCTATGGTCAATAACAAAAGCTTTTGTGTATTTATCGAAAGCATATAAAATGGAACTTGATGTCTGAAACAAATTAATGATTTATTTTATACGCAGAATAATGTATTGTTCGTCGATTAAAAAAAAAAAGAATAAATATATATATCTCGAATAAACAGAAATTAATATTTATTATTGTATTTTCGTTAAATAAGTGATCAAGTTTGACGAAGCTTCGTAGGTTCTTACAATTCTTCGTATGCATCTTTACTATGATCAATAAGCATTTGCCCAATGTAAAAATTAGTGTATATTGTCAATACAGATCCAACAGTGATAACGAAACACTCAAACATTCCATTCGTATTTTGAAAAATCGTTGATAATTGCAATATCTAAAAACGAATATTACATCCACAGATGAGGTATATATTTAAAAATTAAAAAGATTATCTGAAATATAATTTCAAAGTATAATGAATAATATGCAGGAATAAAAAGTATTTTACGAATAATGTAACCATTTAACATTTTAAATCGTCTCACCTATTATCGTTTATTTCTTTCTTCTTTCTTTTTTTTTTTAACTTACGTAAATTAGATCGAAAAAAATTAGTATCATCGCAAACGAAATTTCAACTAAGTAAATTATCTTAGACGAACTGTTTATCAAATCTACGAACCTTACAAAGAGAAAAGAAAAATAAAAAAAAAAAATATATATATATATAGACATACATAAATTTTAAGAAAGAATAATAAAGCTACGGGAAAATATGAAATGATTTTCTACTAACTCCGTTATGGTTGCATAACGTTTTATTATGTCGACCATCCATTCGCATTCCTCCTGATACGTTATATTACGCAAAATCTTTTTCTTGCATCCCTGCTCGTTAAACGGTTGACGTATTTTACATCTGCAATGAATATATCGATACAAATAATAATAATAATAATAATAATAAGAAGAAGAAGAAGAAGAAGAAGAAGAAGAACAGTAACAATAATAATAATAATAATAATAATAATAATAATAATAATAATAATAATATTAACGTTGATTAAAAAAATATTCGATTGATCGAAGCCAAAATACCCAATTTTCACGATCGACTAACTTACATTAGAACGCTAAATTTTATACATGCGTGTTGTATTGCTATCAAATATGATGAATAACAGACGCATGTTATTGTTAACAGTATAAAGATTGCTATTGTTTGATAAATAAGTAAAATGTAATATAAAATTCCTGCGTTAAAAATGTTATTGACAGGAAGGGGTAATGTTAATTGGACATCGTCGATTGATCCAATGATATAACGAAAAACATTTAATAGACTTGGAATAGTTAACGAAAATGCATAAAGGTAACAAAAACCTGCAAAATAAAAATTAAAGTCTATTAAATTAATTATTAACTATTTGTTTCTTATTCGCGTGTAAATACGTACTTACCCATGAAAATAATGGTAAATAATTTATTTGTTCTCGTATATTTCTCGTATATAGATTTCTCCTTCTCGTCCGAGAATTGTTCGTAATCACGTTTGTGATAGGCGAATAATTCTTTTATCTAACATAACGAAACGAATGTCGTTTTGTTTTTTTCGTTTTTTCATTTTCTCATCATCATTTATAAATATTAATAAATATTATCGTATGAGAAATTTAATGCGATAAATGATAAAAAGTTATACGAACTGTGGCGGAACGAAAGTAAACGGCGCCGTAAGTGCAAAGAATGCACAAAGCACTTAACACCTTTTGCAGCAAATTGAAATTTGATTGCAATTTAAGATCCGCCGTGAAAAGCTGATAAAACTGGAAATTAAATATTATTACAAATACGATGTGTAATACAAAGTAAATGGATTTTTTAAATTAATAAAAAATATATATATACATATATACATATATACATATATATATATATATATATATATATATATATATATATATACACACACACATATATATATATATATAATGAAATAAATATATACATATATACATATATACATATATACATATACAAACATATATATATATATATATATATATAATGATTTAATAATTTTATTGTAAATATTAGAATTGTTATTATATCGTATCGGATAATTCAAAGTGTCTTTCTCCGAGTGTTATTAGGGGAAAAAAAAAACAGTACATCCTCAAATTTCGGTTTGAATCATCGTAATATTAAAATGCGCCAATATTTTATATTTAAATAATACAGAGATTTTTCATATTTTTAGATTACGTTTCTTAAAGCAAACAAAGAAAATAAAAAATTTTAATTCCTGTACTAATCTCTTTCGTACTCGAGATATTCCTTTTGCCCGATAGTCTTAGGTACTAGAAACAAATAAATAACATCATTAAAAGTTCCAAAGGCGTTAACAAAAATTTGTTTCAGATCAATATGAAATATTGCCTCGCAAACTTAAGAATATTCTTCATTCGGAAAAAAAAGAGTATCATAAATTTACGTGATATACGTAGAAAAGAAAAATTATTTCCATTTTCGTTGCTTCTTCTAGAAAATGAATATATTTTCGACCATTTAAAATCAATGTGTTATTGAAATATAAAAAAAGTATATGCCGTTTGACAAGCTTTGATATTTAAGATAATGATTTGAAATCTGACGAAAATTGTTTTTTTTTTGTTTTATTTATTTATTTATTTATTTTATTTTTTTCGATTTGAACTGGGATTTAAATTCCATAAAAAATCACTCAACCACTATCGTAATATGTAATTATATATAAAGATATATGTATGTATGTATATATACGTGTGTTTGTGTGTGTGTATTTCTATAATTAATTCTTATCCAAGCAAAGATTTATTTAAAATTAACGTAAAACTAATAACTGTAATAATAACAACAACAACATAACAATAATAATAATAATAATAATAATAATAATAATAATAATAATAATAATAATAATAACGCATAAATTTAAGAAAGAAACATTTACCTGATGAGCAATCATTGGTATTAGATAGACAGATATTGTACACCATTGCACCAATTGATTAGTCGAACCTTGACTCGGATGTAGTCCCAATACAAGCTGAACGAATCCATTCGATAAAATAAATCGTTGCTCGTAGAAAGTTAGACATCTCCGAGACATTGCGAAGTATCTAACGTCTTCTGATTCGGAAGTAAATCACAAGTCCAACGCTACTCTTTCATTGCTCATTCAAATTGACTGTCCGACAGATATTATGAAATTTTCTCCGACTTGGAAAACATTGACACGATAATATCATAATGACATAATCAATAAAACGTAACATTAGAATTGATATCATCTATGGACTTTTGCTACATCGAACCCTTCCGACACGACTTAGGTCTACGTAAATATTAAAACAGGTGGTCGTTCGCAGCAAGTAGATGTGGAATGTTGTATATCGTGCTAACAATTTTCAAAGTCATGCGCAGTAAGGTCTGCTGACTGCAACTTTCGTCAGTCGCTGACCGGTCACAGCGCGGTACACAGGAACTTAGAAATACTAGCAGATGTTAGAGGAAAACAGATCGATAAGGGAGACAGTGCGGTATGATATTTTATTGCCAGCGGATAAACTAGGTGCATGTTTTACATCCCGCGACAATACAATATGTAACTTTAATTAATTTTTTTTTTTAATATTTAAAAAATTCCAATTTTTAATTCCAAAGAAATACAATTTTCTTTATCATTAAAAATTTCTTCACATATTTCGAACAAGTGGAATAATTTAATTTTTATCTTACGAACAGACATCCTCGACATCTAACAATATATCTGATATTGTTATTGTCCTCTAAGTCTCCCAACTGTATCGATTATAATATATCATTGCAAATGAAAATGCTTTTTGCACCAACTGAAACAATATCACAGTTTTTAATATGAAAAATATTCGAAGAACATTCGATCCTAATAAAATAAGATACTTATATCGACAAAAACATTTGAAAATATGATAATTCATTTTGCACAAACCCCAGCAAAAATTTCATGCGATGCCACGAATATACCTCCGATTGAAAGTTCGCATGGTCTCTTGCTTCTTGTTATCATAAATAACAACATTTTTTGAGTTTTTATGGATAGCATGTAGAACGGTACATGACATCTGAAAAATGGGAAACAACTATTCTGTAACTAATTAAGCAAGTAGTCCGATAAAGATAATCAAATATAGATTATTACAGCCTAAATTTATTATTTCTAAATGTAATTAAATTAAGACCCCGCATACGAAAGTTTTGTAATATAACTCACAATTCATCGAAAGTTGTTGTGTTATGATTGATAAGCATTTGTCCGATGTAAAAATTGATATAAATACCCAATAGAGATGCAACTATCATAATGATACATTCAATTGTTTCAGTTGTATTTTGCGATATTGTTAATAATTGCATTACCTAAAAATGAAAATCCCATCTATAAATAATACATTTATAACGACAATAAAAAGTAAACTCATAGTACAGGAAGAAATACGATGTAATATTAAATATGTATATTTAAAAAGAACAAAAAGGTAAGGACAGCACTGTTACTCTCACAAATATCTTATATATTTCACTTACAAAAAGAACATTAAAAAAAATGAGGATCGTCGCAAATAGAATTCCCACTAAGTAAATAATCCTGGAGAGATTATTTATCAATTCTACAAACCTTAAAAAATTGAAAAATATAACTGAATATAAACTATAGAAAAACAGAGAAACAATTAATATTGGACCAACTTCGTGATTCTTGCATAACGAGCTATTATATCAACTATCCAATCCTCTTCATTAATTTCACGATAAATAGCCTTACATGTAATATTATTATCGTCAAATGGTTGACGTATTTTAAATCTTCAACGAATATATATTGTAAATTAATGTTTGAACTCGCAATAATACATTGAATAAAAAAGAAATAAAACTATCGAAAATAAATACTTACTTTAGGAGACTAAATTGAATACAAGCGTGCTGTACAAATATTAAATATGATGGATAACAAGAACAAGTAATTATTAGTACAATAAGAAGTAATATTATTTCATAAACAAGTAAACAGTAATATAGCAATCCAGCGTTGAAAACATTATTAACAGGAAAGGGTAATGTTAATTGCACATTGCCGATCGGTCCAAAAATATGACCAAACAGAATTAAAATACTAGGAATCGTTAATATCAAAAAATACAAAATGCACAAATCTGCAACGTGAATATATGTTTCCTCGCAAAAACATCTATACAGTTGTTCGGATAATCGTACTTACTCACGAAAATAATCGTATATAATTTGTTTCTTTTGGTATATTTTATTAAAATATTCAGTTCGTCTTTGCCCAAAAACTGCTCATAATCACGTTTCAAATAAGCAACCAATTTCCGTCCCTAAAAGCGAAAAAGCCTAATATATATTTTCGATGTAGGAATACGAAGATTATTTAATAAACAAAACGAACTGTAGAGAAACGGAAGTAAAATACACTGTAGGTACAGATAATACATAAAATTGCCAATAGCTTCTGTACCAAATTAAAAGTTGATTCCGATTTAATATCCGAGACAGCGAGCTGATAAAACTAGAAATTTCAAATATATGTAAAAGTTTAATGTTTAACGTATGTAATAATCGTTTATAATTAATTAATTATATATACTCATATCTATCTATACATATATGTACATATATATACACACACACATACACACACACATACTTACATCCAGTAGCATTTCAGGCTATTCATTTGAAAATTCTAATGCTTAAAGGAAATAACTTAACAAAATGTGAAACATAAAGAGAATATGTATCGTAATAATTATCGTACATACATTCAGGAGAGAATCGATTACCTGATACACAATCATTGGTAATACATAGACAACTACTGCACAATAATGAAATAATTGATGGATCGAACTTTGATTTGGATGAAAACCCAACACTATTTGAACAATTCGATTCGATAAGAGGAAGTTCTCTTGGCCATAATACGAACATCTCGAAGACATTGGGAAGTATGTGATGTCTTCTCCTTTGAAGTAAAGAACAAATTCTACAGTTCTCTTTCCTTGCTCATTCTAATTGGCCTTCATTATAGAGTTTTGCCGAGTTTTGGAAAACGGTGACATGATAATAGTATAATAATGATATAATCAATAGAATATAACGTTAGAATGTATTTCTTCTATAGACTTTTTCTGCAGCGATCTCTTCCCGGCACGACTGAGGTATAGATAAATATTAAAACAGGTGATTGTTCACAGCAAGTAAACCTGGTGGTGTATCTTGTAGCTATTATTTTCAATGCCATGCGCAGTAGCATCTGCTGATCGCGACTCTTGTCAGTCGTTGTTCGACCACAGCACGGTGCAGGTGCTTAGAATAGATTAGTACGCGTTAAAAAAGGAAAAACAGATCAATATGGCAGCGTGTGTGGTGTGACACCTTACTGCGAACGGATATACAAAGTGAATATTTTTGTTCGTTGAAAAGTACAAATTGTGCTTATAATTTTACAATCATTAAATCGATTGGATAACGGATTGATTACAATATATGTATAATGAACGAAATTTAGATTTACAATAGATTCATCTTTAATATCTAATGTCGTCGTTACATTTTAAACAAGTGAGTACATTTTATTTTTCATGGAAAAAATAAAATTTTCGTTAGATAATTAATAGATCTCTTATTTTAATCGTCGTGTTACTATTTTTCATCGTCGTGTTACTATTTTCGTTACAACATACTATAATATACCATTGCAAATGAAAATGCTTTTTGCATTAACTGAAATTATAACTGTTGTTAAAATAAGAAATACTTGAATGGGTTTACCCTAGTACACGCTTATTTCAGACGACACTTTAAATAACTATATGTTATTGCTACTTACCTCACCAAAAAGTTCATTCGATGCAACGAATATACCACCGATTGAAAGTTCGCATGGTCTCATGCTTCTTGCTATCAAAAATAACAGCAATTTTTGAGTTCTTATGGAAAGCACGTAGAATGGGACTTGACATCTGTAAAAAAAAATATATATATATATATATATATATATATATATATATGTTTTATTGCTTTTATAAAAAACATATAATCAATAGTTTACGACATATAAAAACAATGTTATTTTTGAATATTGAGTTCATTATTGGATTGAGATTTATTTCCGTTATTTCTATTCTAACAAAAATTTATTATTCGTTTAAACGAAATTAAAACTTTTCTGTCAAAATTCGGATTATTGGCAGTGAATCATTTTTACAATTATGGCCGTATGCCATAAACATTTTCATACACCGTTTATATACGATATAAACAACAGATGAGAGAGAGTTTGTGGTCATTAATCAGTACGATTATATACACCTGACAAATATTTGTTACGCAAAAATAATTCTGACTGACAGGATATTGCGACGAAAAAAAAAAAAGAAAGAAAATTTTACTATTTCATTTAAGAAAAAAATTATAAATCATATTACGCTAAATTACAACACCGTCAATGCTTAAAAATCACTATATTGAATCGGCAAATGAGATTCTTGTAAATGACATAATAATTTAATTACAAAATGAACAGTATATAAGAAAACTTTATTATAATTATTATACGAATAAAATAAAATTTTCTAACTTACAATTCATCGAAAGTTGCACTGCTATGATCCATAAGCATTTGTCCGATATAAAAATTGTTATATATAATAAACAACGATCCAACAATAATAGCGAAACATTCGAGTGTTTTGCTTTTATTATGTAATATCGTAGGTAATTGCAATATCTAATTATCAAACAAAACGAAGTAATAAAATCTTCCGAATGATGTATCTTGTAAAAGATTAATTAAATTATATAATAAACGATAGATTAATAAATACATAATAATATTCATATAAATATTAATGAATATAATGATAAATTTAATATTTCAAATCTAAATACTTCACGTATTCGTTATATTTAACTTACGTAAAGTAGATCGAAGAAAATGACGATCATCGAAACGAAAGCTCCAATTAAGCAAATTATCTTGGAGAAATTATTTATCAAATCTACGTACCTTACATAGCAGATAAAAAAAAAATGAATAAATAAAGCAACGAATAGGGTGGAAGAAACAAAGAAAGTACAAGAAAAGAATGAAGAATAAGATGAAAAAGAAAAAGAAGAAGTAGAAGGAAGAAAGAAAAAAAGGAAAAATAATTGGAAACTAACTCCGTGACTCTGGCATAACGCTTTATTATGTCAATTATCCATATCCATTCCTCCTGACGTATTCCACTAAGCCATGCCTTTCGTTTATATTTCTCCTCGTTAAATGGTTGACGTATTTTAAACCTGCTATAACAAACGATCGTTGAAATAACGCATTATTCTTTCTCCATTCGTTAAAATGTTATTTAATAAAAACAAGCCTATTATCACATACTAAAGACTAACATTAATATGGTAAATTGTGTACAAGCGTGTCGTATGAACACCAAATACAATGAATAACAGAAGGAGCCGATTGTTAATATAATAAATATAACTATTATTTGATAAATAAGCAAACTGTAATATAATGGCCCTGGGTTGATTACATTATTAACGGGAAAGGGTAATATTAACCGCACATCATCGACCGATCCATAAATGTGCAGGATAATGTTTGAAATACTTGGAATCGTCAATGATATAGCATAGACGTAAGAAAATCCTGCAATGCGAGAATATGTTTACTCGCAAAATAGTTTTTGTAAAATCCGTTCGACGAGACGAGCCTAAAAATCGTAAAGGAATGCACGTAATTGATTCTTAATGTATTCGGTAATGTATTCACCAAGAAATGCACTTAAGTTCTATTACGCTTTTACAATTTTTTGAGATAGGTAAGCGTATTTTTCTCTTTTTTTTTTTTTTGTATTTGTCTTCTTTCTTTTTAAGATAAGAAAATCCGCCTATCAGAGTTGATTATTCCCGCGTTTACGTATTCTTACGACGAAAGACGTAAACCATAGAGACAAAAAAAAATTAGGAAACCACGAAATCGATATTGGTTTACAATTTAAATCGATTAATCCGTCCACTCAACGGATATATTCGATCTATTTAAATACGATCTTGAATTGTACAATCATTGATTGACTATAGTTTTATCCTGTCAATAACTTATGTTCTATGCAGCTATCACATAATACTTAACAGATTATTATTTTCTACGTCTCTAGACGTCGTCCCGTTCGACGGATTATGGTTATTTACGAAAAACTTGCTTACCTATTATAACAATCGTATATATTTTGTTTTGTTTCGTATATTTTTCAGAAATCGTTACTTCCTTCTGATCAGTGAACAGTTCGTAATCATTTTTTAGATGCCCGACTAATTTCTGTACCTAAAAAACGAAACGATCCTTTCTCATAGTTAAATATATATATATATGTATTTCTATATGAATAAATCAAAGAATGTAATGTAATAAAAATGATACGAACTGTACTGAAATGAAAGTAAAATACACTGTAAGTGCAAGTAATACATAAGACACCTATCATTTTCTGAAGTAAATCGCAAGCTGATTGCAATTTAATGTCCAACATAAAGAGCTGATAAAACTGAAAATTCGAAATATACGTAAATATTCAACGTAAAACAAATTAAAAGGATTTTTACAATTATATATATAAATACATACATATATATATATATATATATATATATATATATATATTGCATAAATATCGAAAGACTCTTAATAGTATTTATTTCAAAAAATTTCGATTCGCAAAGTAATTAATTTGAAAAAAGAAGGTAAAAAGAAATAACAAAAATAATTTTATTAACGAAAATAATAATAATTATTACTATCATACATAGATACATTAACGAGAGATTTGTTTACCTGGTGCAAAATCATTGGTAAAACGTAAACAAGTACTGTCCAACATAGAATCAATTGAGAGTTCGAGGTTTTATTAGGACCAATACCCATTACAAATTGTACTATACGATTTGAAAGAAAAAAGTGTTGCTCGTAATAACTCAAACATCTCAGAGACATTGCAAGTTTTCTAACGTCATCTGATACGAAATAAAGAACAAATTCTACGCTTCACCTTCATAGCGCATTCTAATAGGCCTTCATTATAGAGTTTTGCCGAGTTTTGAAAAACAGTGACATAATAATAGTATAATGATGACATAATCAATAGAACTTTACGTTAGAATGTATTCCTTCTGTAGACTTTTGCTGCATCGAACACTTTCCGACATGGCTGAGGACTACGTAAATATTAAAACAGGTGGCCGATTGCAGCAAGCAGATGTGAAATGTTGTATCTTGTGCTAACAATTTTCAAAGTCATGCGCAGAAGTGTCTGCTGACCGCAAATTTGGTCAGTCGCTGACCGACCACGGCGCGGTGCGCAAGTACTTAGAAATACGAGCAGGTGGTAGAAAAAAAACAGATCGATAAGTGTGCGAGTGCGGTATGATATTTTATTGCCAACGGATATGCTTAGTATACTATATACTTTGCATAATAGCATGTTGTTCTTCGTGCAATAATACGACAAGTACACATAGTTTCACGATTTTCAAACGAGTAAGATGATTCAATTTTTATCTCAAGGAAAGAGATCTTCGATATCTAATAATACATCTGATATTGTTATTGTCCTCTAAGTATCCAAACTGTATCGATTATAATATATCATTGCAAATGAAAATACTTTTTGCACTAACTGAAACAAAATCACTGTTTTTAATATGAAAAATATTCGAAGGACATTCGATCCGAATAAAATAAGATACTTATATCGACAAAAACATTTTAAAATATGATAATTCATTTTGCACAAACCCCAGCAAAAATTTCATGCGATGCCACGAATATACCTCCGATTGAAAGTTCGCATGGTCTCCTGCTTCTTGTTAACATAAATAACAACATTCTTTGAGTTTTTATGGATAGCATGTAGAACGGTACATGACATCTGAAAAATGGGAAATAACTATTCTGTAACTAATTAAGCAAGTAGTCCGATAAAGATAATCAAATATAGATTATTACAGCCTAAATTTAATATTTCTAAATGTAATTAAATTAAGACCCCGCATACGGAAGTCTTGTAATATAACTCACAATTCATCGAAAGTTGCTGTGTTATGATTTATAAGCATTTGTCCGATGTAAAAATTGATATAAATACCCAATAGAGATGCAACTATCATAATGATACATTCAACTGTTTCAGTTGTACTTTGCGATATTGTTAATAATTGCATTACCTAAAAATGAAAATCCCATCTATAAATAATACACTTATAACGACAATAAAAAGTAAACTCATAGTACAAGAAGAAATACGATGTAATATTAAATATGTATATTTAAAAAGAACAAAAAGGTAAGGACACAACTGTTACTCTCTCAAATATCTTATACATTTCACTTACAAAAAGAACATTAAAAAAAATGAGGATCGTCGCAAATAGAATTCCCACTAAGTAAATAATCCTGGAGAGATTATTTATCAATTCTACAAACCTTAAAAAATTGAAAAATATAACTGAATATAAACTATAGAAAAACAGAGAAACAATTTATATGGGACCAACTTCGTGATTCTTGCATAACGAGCTATTATATCAACTATCCAATCCTCTTCATTAATTTCACGATAAATAGCCTTACATGTAATATTAATATCGTCAAATGGTTGACGTATTTTAAATCTTCAACGAATATATATTGTAAATTAATGTTTGAACTCGCAATAATATATTGAATAAAAAAGAAATAAAACTATCGAAAATAAATACTTACATTAGGAGGCTAAATTGAATACAAGCGTGCTGTACAAATATTAAATACGATAGATAACAAGAACAAGTAATTATTAGTACAATAAGAAGTAATATTATTTCATAAACAAGTAAACAGTAATATAGCAATCCAGCGTTGAAAACATTATTAACAGGAAAGGGTAATGTTAATTGCACATTGCCGATCGGTCCAAAAATATGACCAAACAGAATTAAAATACTAGGAATCGTTAATATCAAAAAATACAAAATGCACATATCTGCAACGTGAATATATGTTTCCTCGCAAAAACATCTATACAGTTGTTCGGATAATCGTACTTACTCACGAAAATAATCGTATATAATTTGTTTCTTTTGGTATATTTTATTAAAATATTCAGTTCGTCTTTGCCCAAAAACTGCTCATAATCACGTTTCAAATAAGCAACCAATTTCCGTCCCTAAAAGCGAAAAAGCCTAATATATATTTTCGATGTAGGAATACGAAGATTATTTAATAAACAAAACGTACTGTAGAGAAACGGAAGTAAGATACACTGTAGGTACAGATAATACATAAAATTGCCAATAGCTTCTGTACCAAATTAAAAGTTGATTCCGATTTAATATCCGAGACAGCGAGCTGATAAAACTAGAAATTTCAAATATATGTAAAAGTTTAATGTTTAACGTATGTAATAATCGTTTATAATTAATTAATTATATATACTCATATCTGTCTATACATATATGTACATATATATACACACACACATACACACACACATACTTACATCCAGTAGCATTTCACGCTATTCATTTGAAAATTCTAATGCTTAAAGGAAATAACTTAACAAAATGTGAAACATAAAGAGAATATGTATCGTAATAATTATCGTACATACATTCAGGAGAGAATCGATTACCTGATACACAATCATTGGTAATACATAGACAACTACTGCACAATAATGAAATAATTGATGGATCGAACTTTGATTTGGATGAAAACCCAACACTATTTGAACAATTCGATTCGATAAGAGGAAGTTCTCTTGGCCATAATACGAACATCTCGAAGACATTGGGAAGTATGTGATGTCTTCTCCGTTGAAGTAAAGAACAAATTCTACGCTTCTCCTTCATAGCGCATTCTAATTGGTCTACATTATCGACTTTTGCCGAGTTTTGGAAAACAGTGACATGATAATAGTATAATAATGATATAATCAATAGAACATAACGTTAGAATGTATTTCTTCTATAGACTTTTTCTGCAGCGATCTCTTCCCGGCACGACTGAGGTATAGATAAATATTAAAACAGGTGATTGTTCACAGCAAGTAATCCTGGTGGTGTATCTTGTAGCTATTAATTTCAATGTCATGCGCAGTAACATCTGCTGATCGCGACTCTTGTCAGTCGTTGTTCGACCACAGCACGGTGCAGATGCTGAGAATAGACTATCACGCGTTACCAAAAAAAAAAAAAACAGATCGATACGGCAGCGTGTGTGGTGTGACACCTTACTACGAACGAATATACAAAGTGTGTATTTTTGTTCGTTGAAAAGTACAAATTGTGCTTATAGTTTTACAATCATTAAATCAATAGGAAAACGGATTAATTACAAGGACATATGTAATGAAAAAAATTTAGATTTACAATGGATCTTTTTTAATATCTAATATCGCCGCTATATTTTAAAGAAATGAGTACATTTTATTTTTCATGGAAAAAATAAGATTTGCGTTATGTAATTAATAGATCTCATATTTTCATCGTCGTATTACTCTTTTCGTTACAACATACTGTAATATACCATTGCAAATGAAAATGCTTTTTGCATTAACTGAAATAATAACTCAGTTGTTAATATAAAATATTCAGTATAATTTAATTTGCTTAATCTATATAAAACTTTAAAAGCAATAATAATTTATTCTCACTTACCTCGGCAAAAAGTTCATTCGATGCGACGAATATACCACCGATTGAAAGTTCGCATGGTCTCATGCATCTTGCTATCACAAATAACAGCAATTTTTGAGTTTTTATGGAAAGCACGTAGAATGGGACTTGACATCTGTAAAAAAAATATATATATATATATATATGTTTTATTGCTTTTATAGAAAACGCATAATCACTAGTTTACGACATATAAAAACAATGTTATTTTTGAATATTGAGTTCATTATTGGATTGAGATTTATTTCCGTTATTTCTATTCTAACAAAAATTTATTATTCGTTTAAACGAAATTAACACTTTTCTGTCAAAATTCGGATTATTGGCAGTGAATCATTTTTACAATTATGGCCGTATGCCATAAACATTTTCATACACCGTTTATATACGATATGAACAACAGATGAGAGAGAGTTTGTGGTCATTAATCAGTACGATTATATACACCTGACAAATATTTGTTGCGCAAAAATAATTCTGACTGACAGGATATTGCGACGAAAAAAAAAAAAGAAAGAAAATTTTACTATTTCATTTAAGAAAAAAATTATAAATCATATTACGCTAAATTACAACACCGTCAATGCTTAAAAATCACTATATTGAATCGGCAAATGAGATTCTTGTTAATGACATAATAATTTATTTACAAAATGAACAGTATATAAGAAAACTTTATTATAATTATTATACGAATAAAATAAAATTCTTCATCTTACAATTCTTCGAAAGTCTCATTGCTATGGTTCATAAGCATTTGTCCAATGTAAAAATTGATATATATAATAAATATGGATCCAACTATAGTGACGCTGCATTCAATTGTTTTGCTTGTATTTTGCACTATCGCAGTTAATTGAAACATCTTAGAAAAGAAAGAAGAAAACAAAGAGTAAATAAGTTGTAAACAATTACATGTAATAATTCGTGAGAATGTATAATTTCAAACAATGATAAACTACACGTCGTAACAAGTGTTTATATTGAGGATCTATTACAGAAATAAAAAAGAACAAAGAAAAATCAAAACAAAATTATTTAACTTTTAAAAGTCTCGCTTATTGCATACTTATTACTCACATAAATGAAATCAAATATAATGAGGATCATCGCGAAGAAAATGGCGTATAGGTAAATCATCTTGGAACAATTATTTATTAAATCAACGTACCTTGAAAAGGAGAGAAAAAATTTTATTAGATTGAATTGAAGGGAACGTAAGTAAAAAAAGAAGTGACTATTCCGGACTAACTCCGTAACTTTTGAATGACTTTTTATTATATCGACTATCCAATCGAATTCCTCCCGAGGTTTAATACTACAACAAGTCATTTCTATATAATCCTGATTATTTTTAAATGGTTTACGTATTTTCAACCTGCAATCAGTACATATTTGTATTATTTGTAAAAAAAAAAAAAAAAGAAAAAAAGAGAAAAGAAAAGAAAAAATGGGGAAAAAAGAAAGAGAGAAATATCAATGAATACATTAATCCATTTGTTCGTCGACATTATTCATTAATTAAAATATTTCAAGCAATAACATACACTAGTAGACTAAATTGTATACACGCGTGTTGTACGATTATCCAATACGTTGAATAACACACACAGGCTAGCGTTAATACGATAAATATAGCAATTATTTGATAAATAAGCAAACTATAATAAAAGAGTCCTCCATTAATAACATTATTAACAGGTAAGGGTAATGTTAAATGAATATCGTCCAGTAATCCAAAAATATGAAGGAAAACATTGAGAACACTTGGAATCGTTATTGAAATAACATAGAGATTACAAACACCTGTAAAAATGTTATAACATGTAAATAATTGTATGACGGATATATGACCTTTATATTAATTATCTCCATTCACTTACCAACGATAATCGTAATATATAATTTACTTTCTTTCGTATATCTGTTCATAATATCAAATTGATCCTCATCACGCAATTGTTCGTAATCGAATTTAAGATGAGAAAAAATCAATTTAACCTATAAAATCGTTCATTTCCGCTACATAATTAAATTATTCTATTATATAAATACGTAACGATGAAATCAAACGCTAGGTAAATGATACGAACTGTTCCAAAGCAAAAGTATATTGTACTGTAAGTACAGATAACCGATAAAGCACCTATCATTTTCTGCAGCAAATCAGCAGTCAATAATACTTTAATGTCCGATGTAAAAAGCTGATAAAGCTGTAAAATTATTAAACATAATTTTGTTCTCCTTTTTTTCTTTCTTTTTTTTTGCCAATCCAATCCATCCAATCAAAAGTATATAATTATCGGATTTGAAAATAATCCAATTACATGATATAATTAAAATGTGTTTATTTGAACAAAATATAATAACTATAACGTCAATAAAATAACTGTATAGGAACGATAATAATCATTGACGTGCATTGAAAAATTTGTATTAATAATTGAAAAAAAAAAAATAAAAAAAATAAAGTAAGAAAGAATAGAAATTAAAGTACAGGGAAAGAAAAGAAGAAGAAAGAAAGGCTTTCACCTGGTGCAAGATCATTGGTAATACGTAAGCGGCTATCATAGAGAATATAAACAAGATCTGAATCGAAGTTTGTTCGGGATTTAAGCCAATTATTAATTGTACCAATCGATTTGAAAGAAGGAAATGTTGTTCGTAATAACTTAGACCTCTCAAAGACATTGTGTGAGGATGTTTTACGTGAACTGCTGCGAAATAAACGACTGACTTCCCCTTCCCCAACACTACCCCTTTCACTGCGGACTCGCTTCTTCATTGAGTGTTCTAAATGTTTTGACCAAGTCGAGGGTAAAGGTTAAAAAAAAAAAAAAAAAAGAAAGAACGAAAAAAGAAAAAGTAAGTGTGACACAAATATAATATTCATCGACTACTATTTAATATTCGATATAATAGATGGGGGAAGAAAATTCAATAAAGGGGAAACAATGTTGAAACATATTACTTCTTACCGTTAGAAAAGTAATAATAACATACACCATGAGATACTGTTATATTGTTTCTAAACGTGGAAACAGATGGTCGTTCCCAACAATTAAAATAAGGGAAGTTGTGACACTTTAACGTTTTTTATTTTTCATTTTCGCACGACATGCGCAGTAGGGTCTCTATTGATCGCATTCATTTTGTCATTTGTCATGCGACCGTCGTACAGGACAGAGAAGACTTCCTTAAGAAGTAGCAATACCTGTCAGATGTAACAAAGAGAAAGAAGGGAGAAAAGAAAAATAATAATAATGAAAAAAAAATAAGGAAGTAGTTGTGCAAACGAAAACGTAACGAAGGAGGTTTTTATATTTCTGTTGACAAGGGGGAGGGGGGGGGGAGAATATTCATAAAATAATAATAGTGAAAAAATGATAAATATAGTAAGATAATGAACGAAACTATGATAGTGTACGATTATGTTGAAAAATTGTTCTTGACGATTACAATGTCGAAGAAAGTATAATTATTAGCAAAATATGGGGAAACGTGTTTCTTTACAACGACGGTAAGTGTCGTAGTTATCCCTTGGACTTTGAATTTTGTCGTTTTTATCGACAACTTAACTCATTATATTTTGTATGTGTGTGAAAAGAAAAAAAAAAAAAAACAAAAAAGAGAAAAAATTTGTACCAATCTATAAAGTGTATGCCGTTTTTTTTTTCGATAGAACAGATTGAACCGTTCAATGAATCGAATGAATCGTTGAATCTTGATTGAAAAATGTACAATATGTTGGTTACGCATAATATAAGATTTTATTGTACTATTTACCACTACCATCATACTCGATACAGGTAAGTATTTTATATTCTTGTTAGAAGAAACGATATCTTCGACGAAGACTAATCGATACTATGTTTTTATTTTCGTTTATGTAGTTCTAGGTTTCCAACATACTATAATATACCGTGGCGAAGGAAAATGCTTTTTGTATTAACTGAAATAATTAATGTCATTTTTCTGTTTTTTCCTTTTTTTTTTTTTTTTTTTTAGATGTAAAAGAATATCTCAATAACGTTTATTTAAAAAGAAATAAATGCAGCATGCTACTCACCCCGGCATAAACTACGTGAGACGCTACAAATACACCACCGATTGAAAGCTCGATCGGTTTAATGCTCCTCGTTAATAAAAATAATAGCAACTTTTGAGTTTTTACGGAAAGATTATAGAATGGAATATTACATCTGAAAGAGAGAAATATTGGTTTTTCTTTTTTTTTTTTCATATAAGAATACATAAATCATTCATTATTGGCGGTACTTTTCGAATTAATTAAATCGTGTACGGTAATTAAATGTACGTATGTACGTATGAATGTATGTATAACAATCTTACAATTCTTCAAAAGCGTCATTGCTGTGATTAATGAGCAATTGGCCAATGTAAAAGCTAATATATGTAATAAATAGAAACGCTGCCATATAAACGAAGCCCTCTATCGCTTCTTTTACATTTAGCAGTACGTTAAATAGTTCAAACATCTAAAAGGAAATTAAACGAAATAATCAGACATTTATTTAACAAAAAAAAATAAAAAAGAAAGCGTTAATAATATAACAAATCATACGATGATATTAATAATTATATACGACTTACATATAGGAAATTAAAAATAACCAATAGGAGCGCAATAATGACTGCAATTAAATAAAGCATCTTGTAAAATCTATTTATCGCATCAACGAACCTTCAACAAAAAAAAAAGAAAAAATTAATTATGATAATATTATAATAACTCGATATTCTTTAAATTGTATAGTATGAACGTTTATGCTAATGCATAATTTCATAGAAAATAAATAAAATAAATAAAATAAATACATGACACTATGAAATATGGAAAGAAATTTATTTGTATACATACATATATATATATATATATATATATATATATTTTTTTTTTTTTTTTTTTCTTAAAAGATTACGAAGATTTATTTTTTATAATATATCTTTTGCATTTCATATGTTCTCCAATATTTTTTCTTTTTGTTTTAAACACACATTTGCAAGTGATTATAGCAATTTTTTATATACATACGTTTATCGTAAACAGTTGTAATAGTTTGTATACCACAAAAAGAAAAGAAGATTTTAATAATTATTCCACAAAAGTATTTTTTTGTTTTGTTTTTTGAACAGATCCATTCAAAGTTCACACCACAATCCAAATCATTCGAAAACTTTGGAATCGATTCGACTTACGATTAAAGGGGAAAAAAAATCCACACCAATATACAAAGTATAAAAATTGGCACAAATGGCATGTGTGCGCAGACGTAACAATAAGAAGTATATTGCAATATTAAAAACGGTATGAACAATTAAATACGAACAAATATTATAAAGAATTAATTCGATAAAAGAATAAAACAAAAAAATATCATTTCGAACTTACTTCGTGATTCTCGTATAAAACTTTATTATATCGACCATCCAATTGCATTCCTCTTGAGGTGTTACATTAAACCAAATATTTTGCATGTATCCCTTATCGCTCTTAAATGCTCGACGTATTTTCCATCTAAAAAAAAAAAAAAAAGAAAGAAATAAGGGAAAAAAACGTACACCGAAAAAAATAATACTCAAAGATATAATATCAAATTGACCGTTAATAATTATCGAATCGTGCGATATCGGCGATGTCGACGTTTTGAAAAAGAAAAAATAAGTACTAAGTAATTTTTATAAAAAAAAAAAAAATATCGACAAAGGTTCAAAGTGTTCTCATCGTAGAAACGAAAAATACGTACATCATAACACTGAATTGACTGCATACGTGTTGTATTAATACCCAATAAGATGAATAACACACACTGCCTATTGTTACCACAGCGAAACTTCCAAATATTTGATAAATAAGCAAAATATAATATAACAATCCTGGGTGTATAACGTTATTTATTGGAAATGGTAACGTGAAACGTATATCGTCCGATGTTCCAAAAATGTACCAAACAACCTTTACGACACTTGGACATGTTATTAAAATAAGATGAAGATAAAAGAGAACTGTTACGAGAAATATAAATATTTGATATATAATATTTGAAATAGCGCGTTTATTATGCCGTACGCGTTTATTTTATTCCGACCTACCTACGAGAAAGTAAACGTATAATTTCGTTTGGTTTGTGTACTTTTCGATTATATTGAATTCCTCCTCGTCCGTCACTAATTCATAATCGAGTTTTACATGATCAAACAACAATTTCACCTGAAAATGTTACACCTTCTTTCGTGTAATCCGAGATCTCGTTAGAAGAAAAAAAAAATAAAAAAAAATTAAATAGATAAATAAAGTTAACGAAGTGAAAAAAGCGGACGATACGAACCGTTGTTAAACTAATGGAAATGTTATAATAACAGTATAGAAAATACAAAGCCGGTAGCATTGACTCGAATACTTTCATAATCGATTCCAGCTTCGTGTCAAACGTGTAGAGCTGATAAAACTAAAATCGTGAATTGTTTCTGAAATTGGACGTAATAATTTCTTGTTTTTTTTTTCTTTTTTTTTTTTTTTTTTTTTTTTACTTAAGAAATAAATAAACAGACCCGGCTAATGATAAACGTTATCTTTTTACTGAAAATAATGAAAATAATTATTTATACGCATGATACATCATCCAATTGTACTTAATATTCTTTAATGTTTATTTATGTTATTGATAAAATAATTTATATTTAGAAAATAATCTGTTAAATGTCATTTCTTAATAGCTCTTAAAATTATCTATTTGTATAGAAAAATACGATATAATTATCGATAATAACGAATTTATACAATTGCTTGTTTAAACTGAATCTTAATTGAAAATTTCTAAGAAAACTCATATTAAAATTAATTTGTTCTTAGCAAAATATTAAGTTTTTAATAATAGACTCGTCCTAAAAAGATAAGTAAAATTTTAAATTGAATAATATTGACAACTTACCCTGACATATTTCTAATCGACATAAAATAGCATTGCAGAACAAAATTTCTATTCGCGTATGTTATATTCAAAAAAAAAATAAGTACAATAAAAAAATATATATATTTATTTATATATTATAATCGCATAATGAAAAACATGTATATTATACTTATATATTATCTAATACGGATATGTGTACCTGTAGCACTATCAAAGGTAATATATAAACAATTATAGCACAAAATAAAAACAATTGCTCGTTCGAGCTTTGATTAGGACGCGTTCGTATTAGAAATTGAAATATTCGGCTCGAAAAAAGGAAGTGTTGTTCGAAGTAAGTTAATCCTCTCACGGACATTCTGTAGTGTAGACGTTTATGGCAAAGAAATGACCAACAAATCCGACTCTTTCTCCTTCATTGTGTATTCTAAATTTGCCCCATTATCGCGACCGATATAAAGTTGTGTTTAAAATAATGACATGAAAATAATAACATAATAATTGTGTCCATTGAACGTAACGTTAAAATATTGTTCCCCTTTTTACAATTACAATATCAAACATTGCGAGATACTACGGTAACTATTATCCAATTATGAAAATAGGTGGCTGTTCTCAACGATTAAATTGAGGATTCTATAACTCCGACTTATAGCTTTGAAAGACATGCGCAGAAGGGTCGATCGATAGCAACCGTTCGTCAGTTGATGTCCAACCACCGTAACGGAGACTTGCTCAAGAATGAGCAGCGTCTGTCAAAATAAACAGTATACAGACCATACATAATCATCTTTATCGGCAACGTAACTCAATATACTTTGTATACGAATTAAAAAAAAAAAGTTGTGCGAAATCTATAAAGTGAAGTGTCTTTTTCGGAGAAAAGAGAGAGAGAGCAAGTAAACATACAGTTTATTGTACTAATTACCACTAGCGTCATCATAAGTGAGTATTTTCTACTGCTCTTAGAAAAAAGGACATGTTCGAAAAAGAATAATTGATATTATATTTTCATGTTCATATAAAAAATTTAGATTTTTGAAACACTATAGTACACCGTAGCAAAAGAAAATGCTTTTTGCATTAGCTGAAATAATAAATGTTTTATATATATATATATATATATATATATATATATATATATATATAATATTATTTATATATATAAAGAATATTTGAAGAGCGATTTTTAAAATATGTAATACCGCTCACCGCAGCAAAAACTACGTGCGACGCTATAAATAGACCACCGATTGAAAGCTCGACCGGTTTAATGCTCCTCCTTAATACGAATATTAACATTTTTTGGGTTTTAATGGAAAGAGTGTAATATGGAATATAACATCTGCAAGAAAGAAATATTTATTATTGTTACGAAAAAATATTATATATATTAATATGTTTCATATATTAAGTAAATTAAGTTTCCCATCCAATCATATATGAATATATATATATATATATATATATATATATATATATAAAAATCATATCTCAATCATACAATTCTTCGAAAGTGTCATTGCTGTGATTAATAAGCAATTGTCCAACATAAAAAGTAATATATATGATAGATAGAGATCCAACTATATAAAGGCAGCAATTGATTGTTTCACTTATATTTTCCAATGCCATAGGTAATTCAAACAACTAAAAGGAGATTACATTAATGATTAGATATTAATAAACAAAATAACGTTCATTAAATAAGTTCTAATTATAATATATTATAAGTTATATAAAGTGTATAATTAATTAGTAACTATTTCAAAGAAATAACTTACATATACGAAATTAAATAAAACAAGTAGCATCGAAATAAATATTGCAATAAGGTAAGTCTCTCTCGAAATATTATTTATTAAATTAACGTACCTTGAATAAATAGGAAAAAATTGATTAAATTATTTATTATACCGTTAATGATCTTCCTAATTTCATTCTTCTTATAGAAAATAACTAGAAATGTGCGAATTAGAAAATAATTTATTTCATTCTTAAAGAATTGCGTAAATTTATATTTGGTAATAATATATTCATATTTTGCCTGTTTTTCATCTCTTTTTTTTTTTTTTTTTTAATATAGTATACGATATTTTAAAATATTTTAACAAAATATTTTGGCGATAATTTTACAAGTTAACTCAAATTTCGCACCAAAATCGATGGTGTACAAAAAATACAGACTTGATTCAAATTTTGATTTACAAAAATCACTGTAATTTCCAGTAGATAAAAAATGTTTAAGAATTGTACATTTCCACGAAAAAAAAATTAAATTAAATAATCACCGTTATTACTGCGATAAGCCGAATATAACAAAAAGGAAAAAAAATTAATTTCACTCGGAATTATTTCAGACTTACTCCGTTATTCTTGTGTAACACTTGATTATATCGATTATCCAATTGCTTTCATCCTGAAGTGTTCTCCGCAGCCAAGCCTTTTTTATATGTATCTGATCACTCTCAAATGGTTGATGTATTTTAAATCTGCAAGAAAAAGTAAAACAACGTTCATGCTATTGGATTGGTCGATAAATAATATTGGACCATTCAGTCTTTTATAACTGAATGAAAAAAATTGAAGGAAAAGAAAAAAAAACGAGTATTCCTCATTAAAAATTCTAATGGCATTTATTACACAAGTCAGTATTATTTAACATAAAAACAAATATACCTTACGAATTAAGCACTTACATCATAACACTAAATTGACCACATGCATGCTCTATGGATACCCAATACAATGCAACAAAAGCTACAATTATTGTTATTAAGATAATGATTGCTATTGTTTGATAAATAAGCAAGCTATAATATAACAATCCTGCATATAATACGCTATTAATAGAACATGGCAAAGTTAAATGAGTATCGTCCAATATTCCAAAAATATACATGAAAACATTAAAAATACTTGGAAAAATTATTGACATAAAATATACGTTGGCGAAAACTGTAACAATGGAAGATAGTAAATACTTGAATATATCATATTTTGGAATTATTTGAGCCAATTTTATTGGGCTTACCAACGAGAAGGGACGCATACCGTTTGCTTTCCTTCGTATACTTTTCAATAATCTTCAATTCATTCTCGTCCTTCGCAAGTTTGTAATCAAGTTTGACATGATCAAACAATAATTTGATCTAAGAGAATCAAACAATTCTTTAGATAAGTAAATATTTTTTAAGAAAAAGAAACAATCATTTTAAGAACAAAGATACGTACCTCTGTTAAATTAACGAAAATGACGTAATAACAGTAAAGAAAATATAAAGCAGGTATCATTAACATTAATACTTTGATAACAGATTGCAGATTCGCGTTTAACGTGTAGAGCTGATAAAACTGCAATTGAAGAATATTTGTAAGATCTGACGTATAAATTTGTTATGTTTTGTTCTTTTTTTTTTTTTTTAACAGTATGACATTTTGTACTGAGAATAATGACACTCATTGTATAGAATATTCTTCAATTATGTAATTGAAGTTTCATACTTTTTAATATTTTTTTTTTCTTTTTTATTACCGATAAAAAATTTTTAAATAAAAAGATTATTCTTATAATCTTATTTCTTATTTATAAACTTAACTTAAAAGAAAAGATGTAGGCGATCGATTACATAAATCGCTTCTTCGAGCTGGGTTATGAACAGATTAAGAAGAGGTTAAAAAATATTAATTTGACTTCAAAAAAATAATAGGCATGTAATAATAAATGTTACAAATATTGACTATTAATTTGTATTAAATTGTTTCAAATGAATAAGAAAAGAATAATCAAATCTTAAGCAATACGTCATTGGCAGCTTGTCCCTTAACGACATCCAATGCAATTGCTGAAAAACATCTGTACTCACACATGTTTTCTTTAAATACCAAAATGAGGGATAGTTAAGTGTGTATACTTGTGTGTATCTACTATTATGATGATAATAACAATCACGTATATATTTTAACGCAGATACGTTTACCTGATGTAATATTATTGGTAATATAACAACTAATACCGCACAAAGCAAAACTAACTGCTCATTCGAGCTTTGATCGGGACGTATACGTATTAGAAATTGAAATAGTCGATTTGAAAGGAGGAAGTGCTGTTCGAAGCATACCAGTCCCTCCAGAGACATTGTCTAGTATCACTTGTTTACTCCGGCGAAGTCAATAACAAACTGTACGCTTTTTCTTCGTTTTGCATACTAATTGCCTATCTCTTTATTTCAATCGATATAATTTTGTGTAAAATATTGAAATAAAAACGAGTATCGTAATGATCGAAATCTATAGTACCTAACGTTGAAATATTGCACCCCATTTTTACGATTACAATACAAAACACTCCAAGATACTTAATATCTGTTCTATATAAGTATGAAAACAGGTGATTGTTCCCAACGATTAAAAGAAGGGATGCTATTTCTCAGATCTTTAACTTTGAAAGACATGCGCAGAAGAGTCGATGGATTGCAACTCTTCGTCAGTCGACATCTGACCACCGTAACGGACACATGTTCATAAAGGAGCACCCTCTGTCATAGTAAACAATATAGTCGTCTTCGTCGACACCGTAATTGGCTATACGTCGTATAGTGTGTCCAAAAAAATAATTTGTTTAAATATACAAAGTGAAGATCTTTCTGTTTTTTTTTTTCTTTTAGGAAAAGTGTAACCAATGGACGAAGAAAAATAAACAAAACAAAACGTTGGTTCGCTAGATATTATTAATATTTACGACTGCCATCGTATTTGATACGAGTGAGTATACTTCATTCTTCTTGAAAAAAAAAAAAAATCTTTCATATATTATGGTAAATTTCATATTGTCTTTGTCGAAAAATGATAATTTTTAGGTTTTTGACGTTATATGTATATATATATATATATATATATATATATATATATATATATATAATAATGTTCATTAAAACCTTGTCAGTTTATTCTCTTGTATCGCCATAAAGGATACTCCTTCAAGAAGTAGCGAATGTCAGATAAATTATAATGTCAAGTAAATTCCTACGCGACAAAATCTCGTGTATTTTGTAATTGACAAAAAAGAAATGATATTGCATTCTTGTGAAAGAAACACATTGATTGAATAAATTAAAAGAAGGAGAAATATGATTGAAAGAAAAATGTATGTACAATGAAACACTTGACAAGAATAACATAAATACCAAATCTATATTTTAATCACATCTCATTTGACAATATGCAAATCAATATCTCATATTTTTTTAATTGTTCTAACATATGTTAAAGGACTCTGTAACGTAGCTTAAATTTGTTGAACCATATAATATACCACAGTAAAAGACTCTGCCTTTTGCATTAACTAGAAGCAACAAAAATTTCGTCGTTATCACGATTGTACGTTAAAGATTTATTATATGATATTTATATATCTCATATATACTTCGTGTGACGATATGAACATATCGCCGAAAAACATTTATTGAGTTTTTATGGTAAGATTATTAAACGAGGCTTGACATTTAATTAATAATTACACCTATTTCATCATTTGAACATGGCATGAAATTATTGAACAGTATACCATACCGTAGCAAACGAGAACGCTTTACGCATCAACTAAAAGTATATATTCCTCGTTAAAACAATCAATTGAATATCATTTATTTATTGCTACTTACCGCAGCAAAAGATTCATGCGATGACACAAACATACCAACGATTGAAAGCACGCATGGCCTTCCGCATCTCATTAATATAAATAACAGCAACTTTTGATATTTTATGGAAAAATTGTAGAATGGAATGTTACTCCTACAGGGGGAATATAACATTTTTTAAACAAAATGATTAACCTTCAATTATATTTAAATAGGTCTTCTTGTTATTAGACATTTTTTTTCGATCAAACATATTGATGCCATCATTTTCTGCAACACTCCGACAGTCGATTGCAGTATAAATTCTGACGTGAAAAGCTGATAAAACTAAAGTCAAAGAGCACTTTCACAAATTCCATATAATACAATATAACGTTAATGATTTTCAAATATAATCCAAATAAATATCTTATTACATTGTATTTCAACAAAAGACTTTCATTCATAGAGGAGTTTATTCAAAATAAATAATTTATCTAAATATAATAACAATTATAATAGTAGTATCAATATTCTCTACATTTTAAGTAAAGACACGCTTACTTGATGTCCAATCACAGGCAATACGTAAATAATAACCACACAAACTATAATCAACTGCTTTAGAGAATTTTGATCAGGACCAAGACCGAGTATTAATTGAATTAGTTTATTCGAAAAGAAGAAGTGCAGTTCGAAGATATTGACCCCTCTTCGAGCCATCGTAAAGTGTTTTCATTTGTCGCGACGAAATAATCAATATACATACTCCCTACTACTACTACTTCATTATTAATTCTATTTGCCAACCATCACCAATGGTACAACCACGTGAAAAATGACGATACCAAAATGGAACTATATCTATGTAGTCTGTAGGACACAACGTAAAAATATGTCGTTCTATACGTGTGTATTGATCAACAATTCACCGATACGATTTAGTTTCCTTTATCAACAGAGACAGATGATCGTTCTCAACAATTAAAAAAAGGGATATCTTGCTTCTACTTCCAATTTTTATGGACATGCGCAGAGGTTGCTTTTACTGCTACCGTTGTCAGTCGTTTTCCGACCGTGGTCTGTAATACTAATTTAGGATGAAAAAACAGACCGCTATACAGTTAATGAAGTATACTTTACTTTGTCGATAATATAATCCGTCAAACGTATTATACTTATGCGAAAAAGGTGGGTTACAACATGCAATGTACATGGTCGTAAAAGGTACATCAAAATTGGCCAAATAGTTTATTATAATTATAAAATCTAAAGAAAAAAATAAGTCTATTAATGTCATACATAATGCACGTACCAATCGTTAATATCATCTTATTATTTTATACATGTGAATACATTTTATTTTATTTAGAATGAATTAAACCATATTTATATATATAAAATTAAATAATATGTATTATTAACTACAGTTCTATTTGGGAAATAATTAAGCTTGGAATTATTGAACGCTATAATACATCATTGCAAAAGACAGTGCTGTCCTCATTAACTAAAATACTAACTTCCCCGTTAACACAAGTTATTGAACTTAATAATTATTTTTAATTAACTTAAAAATATTTTATTGCTACTTACCCCAGCGAATACTTCATGTGACGAAACGAACATACCTCCAATCGAAAGCATGCTTGGTTTTCCGCTTCTGGTTATCATAAATAACAACAATTTTTGAATTTTTATAGATAGCATATAAAATGGTATTTTACACCTGCAAAAGGAATATATTAGTTTTTACACAACACTATAAATACAATAATATTTCAACATTAAACCCTATAAATTAGCTTAATAAATCGTTGTATTGTCTGTAATAATTGTGCTATCGGAACGAAATTTTGTTGCATCTTACATTTCATCGAAAACTGCGTTACTCTGATTCAAAAGCTTTTGCCCAACGTAAAAATTAAGGTATAAGACAAGTATAGATGTAAAAATGCTAACAGTGCACTCTATTACGTCCCTTGCACTTGGCAATATTTCCAATAAGAGAAATATCTAAAAATAATCGACGTAATAAATAATGATCTTTTCAATAATCTCTAGCCTATTAAAATTCAACATAAATAAAAATCAAAAATTACTCAAACAATAAATATAATGGGGCAATAACCAATGAATTATATTAGAATGATCAATAGAAACAAAACAATGCTTTTTATAATTAAAAAAAAAAAGCAGATAATGGAAACGAACTTTTCATTTTTATTTTCTATCGATCAGGCAAACATGATTAACACTCACGTAAAGAAAATCAAAGACGATGAAGATCATTGAGAAGAAAACTGCAATTAAGTAATTTATCTTGGAAAAGCAGTTTATCAAATCGACGTACCTAAAAAAAGGAAAGGAAAAAAATGTATTAGAATGAAATATATGATATTTATAAAAAAAAAAAAAAAAAAAAAAGAAAGAAAAATGATTTCGCACTAACTCCGTTACGTTTCTATAACAATTTATAATCTCGACTATCCAATCGAATTCCTCGCGAGGTCTTTCGACAAACCAAACATTTTCCATATATTTCGGAATGTTTTTAAATGGTCGTTGTATTTTCAATCTGCAACGATTACTAGCCATTAATAAAGTGACGTTACTATCGTGATAATATTGTGTTATCAAAAACAAATGTACATATTTAATTGTAGACGTACATTATTATACTGAATTGACAACAGGCGTGTTGTACGAACACCAAATACAACGAATAAAATAAACAACCTATTAATAATAGGATGTTACTTATTAATATTTGATAAATGAGCAAACTGTAATATAGCACTCCTGCGTTTGTAACATTATTAATTGGTATGGGTAACGTTAATTGACCATCATCCAAGATATCAAAATTATACAGAATAACATTTAAAATGCATGGAGATATTATTAAAATGATATAGACACTGAAGAAAACTGTCAAAAAAAAAAAAGAAGAAAATATATGAGAGCCAATATAATTGCAATATCGTGTTTGTAGATATTCAAATACATATGCTTATGATTACCCACGACAACACAGACATATAATTTAGTTTCTTTCGTATATTTTTCTGTAACTTTCAATTCCTCTTCGTCGGTGAAATTCTCGTAATCCAATTTAATACGATTTATAATTAACTTGATCTAAAAATAATAAAATATTTCTTTCCTTAATAAATATATCTTCGACTTGCCAAGAGCTAAGGAAAAAATGCTAGAAAATGTCTACGAACTTTTACGAAGCGATAATAAATTGTACTGTATGAAGAAAGTATAATAAAACATGCTATTCCTTTTTGCAACACCTTGATAGTGGATTGCAGGACGAAATTTGTCGTCAATAGCTGATAAAACTACATACAAAGAAATATATTTCAGGTAATCAAATATAATCAATATTCTCAACATTAAAAAAAAAAAAAATAGATAATATTTATTTATTTTCGCATTGCATTGTGTTTACATGAAAAATGTTTACATGACCGTGTTTAAAACTTGTTTCAGAGAGATTGATTTAAGAAAAAGAAATAATCGATAATAATTATAATAATAAAAATAATAATAATAATAATATGTACATTTAAAAAAGATACGTTTACCTGCTGCACACCACCGAGAAATACGAAAATAATAATTGTAAAAAAAACGATCAATTGAACCTTTGAATTTTTATTGTTATGTAAACCCAATAGCAATTGAACTAATCGATTCGAAAAGAAGAAGTGCTCAGCGTAAAAGCTTCTATCTCTAGGCTCCATTGTGAACTGTCATGCCGTAATGTAAACAATATACGTACTCCCCTCTACCGTTTCATTATAAATTCTAATTGACATCTATTACGAAAGGTAGCACGTTATGTTAAATGACAATACGAAAGTAGAACTATAATAATTTAATCCATAGAACGTAACGTAAAAATGTTTCACCACTTTAAACACTCATAAGATCCCACCACTTTGCAACACGACTAACATAAATTGCAACATACATATGGGAACAAGTGATTGTTAGAATCGATAGAACTAAGAAGAGAAATGTAATAATTACTAGTAATATTCCGACATGCGCAATAGACTCCGTTGACTCCTCCACTTGTCAGTCGAGCTCCGACCACGGTCGTAAACACTTGGTTAAGATAGAGCTTATACAACACTACAATGATTAGACCAGTGTAGATGGCTAAATCGATAACACTGTTCCCAAAATTTCAAGTTAAATATCGTGCTACGAAGTAAGCATACTCGAAAAAAGTTATTATAGAGAAGTATATAGTACAGTAGTGAAGTATACGATGCTTGTGATACTACAATTAATCAAGAAGTAAATGGATAAACAATATGATTCAAAAGACGAATAAAAGTACAAATGAGAAATAACATATAATTATGTATAGAAGGGTGTCCATAGATATGTATATACGTATATATTAAATACTCATACATACCGCATGTTTTAACCATAACTGTCATCATCTTATTTACTACAAGTGAGTGCATTCAAGTTTGGATTGCAACTGTTATGCGTTCTCCGAAAAGGGTCCAGAATAATAGCATAACAATGAAAAAATTGGTTGCTATATAATTATTAGCAAAGAGCGAATAACTTTGTCGTTAATAAAATCTGACAAATTGGCCATACTTATAAAAACAAGTTCTGTAACAATAAGCAGGGCACATAAACCGGAAAAAATATTAGTTAAAAGAAAACTCGGACAAACATTATGATTATAAGATCTTATACGAAATAATAGTTAATGTCTAACAATAAAGCCAAATGCACATTTTCATCGTTACAACCATCTTATTATTTTATACAAGTGAGTACGTTCGATTTTATATGAAATATATTAAATTTTAGATGTATAAGTGTATTAATAATTACACCTTTTTCGTCTTTTGAACATGGCATGAAATTATTGAACAGTATACCATACCGTAGCAAACGAGAATGCTTTTCGCATCAACTAAAAGTATATATTCCTCGTTAAAACAATCAATTGAATATCATTTATTTATTGCTACTTACCGCAGCAAAAGATTCATGCGATGACACAAACATACCACCGATTGAAAGCACGCATGGCCTTCCGCATCTCATTAATATAAATAACAGCAACTTTTGATATTTTATGGAAAAATTGTAGAATGGAATGTTACTCCTGCAGAGGGAATATAACATTTTTTAAACAAAATGATTAACCTTCAATTATATTTAAATAGGTCTTTTTGTTATTAGACATTTAATTTATAAAATTAAATTTCACTTTAGTAATATTCGTCAAAGGTTCTATATTAATTGTTCGAATTACGAAAATTTGTAATATCTTACAATTCCACAAAAACTGCGTCGCTATAATTCAACAGTTTTTGGCCAAAGTAAAAATTAACATATATGGTGAAAATAGAACCAACGATGTAGATGCTGCATTCGATTATTTCGATCGCATTGTTCCTTACTAGAAATAATTGAAACATCTAAAAGTAAATCATTTAATAGATATGCATTTTACAATGACCTCTAGTATGTAAGAATTAGAATATTAAACCAATGTATTATATTGAACATACAACATAATATTCTGCATCCCAATTAATAATATCGGAAGTTTCAAAAAAAAAAAGGATATAGAAGATAAGATGTATTTATTATGATATAAAATAAAACTAAATACCCTGTTTTATGGTAAATTACGATTTGTGTCAAAAGTAAAACTTACATAAACGTAATCAAATACAATGAGTGTAGCCGCTAAAAAAACTACAATTAAGTAAGTGATCTTTGAAAAATCATTTAGCAAGTTAACATACCTAGAATAAAATATAAACATAAATTATACGAAGTTGTATTATAAATCTATATATTACAAGGATAACGAAATTATTTCGAACTAACTCGGTAACGTTTCTATAGAGGGTTATAATATCGACCATCCAATTCCACTCCATGTGAGGTGTTTCAAAGTACCGAGTACTTTGCATAAGTTTCGGCTGCTTCGTAAATGGTTGCCGAACTCTCAATCTTTAATGAAAAATTGGAGAAATGGCATTTAACTGCGTTATTACGATTGATTCACAAACAAATTTAATTTTACGATTAAACACGTACATTATAACGTTGAGTTGATAACACGCGTGTTGAACCACTATCAAATATGCTGCAAAACTTAAACCGCCTATTGTCGTTACAATAATTACCATTAATATTTGGTAAATAAGCAAACAATAATATAGCACGCCTGCGTTTGTTACATTATTAACGGGCACTATGAAGGTTAATTCATTATCGTCCAATGTACCCAAAAGATGTAGAAAGACTTTTAAAATACACGGTGACAATATTGAAAGAGCGTAGATGTAAAACAAAACTGTAACAATCCAAAAATCAATATATTTGAAATATCGTAATTATAGTTATTTTTAACACATATATGTAAATGCTTACTCAGGACAACGTACGCATAAGATTTATTTTGTTTCGTATACGTTTCCATGAAGTTTAATTCCTCCTCATCGGACAACAGTTCCCAATCACGTATAAAACGAAAGAAAAGTGACTTCAACTGAAAATAGTACGTTTTGATACGATAGCTAAATGTATCTTCCATTTAAAAAAAAAAGTTGATGTTAGAAAAAAAGGAACAACAAAAATAATACGAACTGTTGCAAAACGAAAATAAGTAGTACTATAAGCTGCGATCAAACATATTGATGCCATCATTTTCTGCAACACTCCTACAGTCGATTGCAGTATAAATTCTGACGTGAAAAGCTGATAAAACTAAAGTCAAAGAGCACTTTCACAAATTCCATATAATACAATATAACGTTAATGATTTTCAAATATAATCCAAATAAATATCTTATTACATTGTATTTCAACAAAAGACTTTCATTCATAGAGGAGTTTATTCAAAATAAATAATTTATCTAAATATAATAACAATTATAATAGTAGTAACAATATTCTCTACATTTTAAGTAAAGACACGCTTACTTGATGTCCAATCACAGGCAATACGTAAATAATAACCACACAAACTATAATCAACTGCTTTTGAGAATTTTGATCAGGACCTAGACCGAGTATTAATTGAACTAGTTTATTCGAAAAGAAGAAGTGCAGTTCGAAGATATTGACCCCTCTTCGAGCCATCGTAAAGTGTTTTCATTTGTCGCGACGAAATAATCAATATACATACTCCCTACTACTACTACTTCATTATTAATTCTATTTGCCAACCATCACCAATGGTACAACCACGTGAAAAATGACGATACCAAAATGGAACTATATCTATGTAGTCTGTAGGACACAACGTAAAAATATGTCGTTCTATACGTGTGTATTGATCAACAATTCACCGATACGATTTAATTTCCTTTATCAACAGAGACAGATGATCGTTCTCAACAATTAAAAAAAGGGATATCTTGCTTCTACTTTCAATTTTTATGGACATGCGCAGAAGGTTGCTTTTACTGCTACCGTTGTCAGTCGTTTTCCGACCGTGGTCTGTAATACTAGTTTAGGATGAGAAAACAGATCGCTAGACAGTTAATGAAGTGTACTTTACTTTGTCGATAATATAATCCGTCAAACGTATTATACTTATGAGAACAAAATCGATGACAATAAGCAGTGCACGTAGAAAGCAATTATTTAAAAGAGAACTAGGACGAATATTGTGATCATAAGATCTTAGGCGAAATAAGTAGTTAATATCGAACAATAATGTCATATGCGAATTTTCATCGTTACAAACATCTTAATATTTTCTACAAGTGAGTACATTCGATTTCATTTGAAATAAATTAATTTCTCTACATACAAGTGTTTTAATAATTAGAGCTTTTTTTATCGTAAAAACATTGCATGAAATTATTGAACAGTATTCCATACCATAGCAACAGAGAATGCTTTTCGCATTAACTAAAATAATATATTCCTCGTTAAAATAATGAATAGGATATTAGTTATTTATTGCCACTTACCCCGGCAAATGTTATATGTGATGATACAAACATACCGCCGATTGAAAGCACGCATGGTCTTCCGCTTCTCACTATTATGAGTAATAGCAACTTTTGATAATTTATGGAAAAAGTGTAGAATGGAATTTTATTCCTGCAGAGAAAATATATTATTTTTTATACATACTAATTAATAAGCTCATCCATTTTATTCCATTTGGAATAGATCTCATCGATATTAATTATTTCACTCATAAGATTAACTTTTTGCTTTACAAATTCGACAAAAATATTATTCCAATTACTATTGTAACGAAACTTTGAAACATCTTACAATTCCTCGAGAACCGCTCCGCTATGATTCAACAACTTTTGGCCAAGATAAAAAGTAAGGTACAGCACGAAAACGGAACCAATACTATAGATGCTGCATTCGATTATTTCGATTACATTTTTCGATAGTTTAGATAATTGAAATATCTAAAAATAAATAATTAATAGACAAACATTTTTCAATAATCTCGAGAAAAATTAACATCCGCATATTAAACCAAATATTTGGTTTACTAAAAGTACCTAAATATTTGGATACTCGTACACATAGCATATTATTCGATTTACTAATAAATAACGTCAGAATTTTCAGCGAACAATATAAAAGATATGACGTTTTGTATATATATATATATATATATATATATATATATATATATATATATATATATATATATATATATATAGAAAACTAAATACACCAATTTATTAATTGTAATTTTCAATTTATGTTGAAAATATACACTTACATAAACGTAATCAAAAACAATGAGGATCATCGCTAAGAAAATTGTAACTAAGTAATTTATCTTTGAAAAATTGTTTAGCAATTCAACATACCTTGAAAGAGAAAAAAGAAATATAAACAATGAATCATACGAATGTAGATTATGAATCTGTGTATTAAAAATAAATTGTTTCGAACTAACTCCGTAACGTTTTTATATCGTATTATAATGTTGACTATCCATTCCCATTTCAGGCTAGGAGTTTTAATGGACCAAGCCTTTTGCGTGTATTTCGAATGCTTCACAAATGGTTGCCATATTTTGCATCTTTAATACAAGAAATTGTTATATATGTTTATATATATATATATATATATATATATATATATATATGACATTTAAATAAGTAATAATAATTGATTTAGAAACAAATATTATTTTATGATAAAGACGTACATTATAACGTCGAGTTGATAACAGGCGTGTTGTACAGCTATCAAATAAGCTGACAAACTCACACTGCCTATGATCGCTATAAGAATTATAACCGAAATTTGATAAATGATCAAACAATAGTATAATAACCCACCCTTTGTAACATTATTAACAGGAAAGGGTAAGGTTAATTGATCATCGTTCAATACACCAAAGAGATATAAAAAGACTTTTAAAACACATGGTGATAGTATTAAGATAACATAGACGTAAAATAAAACTGCAACAATACCATTACATATGTAATTGCAATATCATGTTTATATTTATTTACACCAATTTGTTCTTGTGCTTACCCATGAGGACATAAACGTACGATTTAGTTTGATTAGTATATTTTTTCATAATGTCGATTTCATCCTCGTCGGACAACCGTTCGTAATAATATTTCATATTTGTGAAAAGTAACTTCATCTGAAAACAATGCTTTCTCTCGGGACAATTAAATTTATCTTCGATTTGTAAATAAAAAAAAGAGAAAAGAAAATGGATACAAACTCTTACGTAATCGATATAAGTCGTGCTGTAAATAGAGAGCAAACCTAGAGATGTTATTAATTTCTGGAGGAGTTTTACTGTCGATTGCATCTTAAAGTCCGACGTGAAAAGCTGATAAAACTGATAAAACGAAAAAGCTAATGAGACGATAACTTTTACAAAAATCCGATATAATATAATGCATTAATAATTGTTAAATATCGATCATAAATATTTATTATGTTGCATACCAACCAAAACAATTTCTATTCGCAGATGGATTTATTCAAAAGGAGAGAGAAAAAAGAAAGAAAAAGAAGAAAGAAAGAAAGAAAGAAAAGAGAAAAAAAATCAACGTAAATATAATAAAAATCGTAATATGTAAATTATTAGATGTCCATAGATTTAAAGGGAATACACACGCTCACCTGATGCAGAATCCCAGGAGATATGTAAATAATTATCACAGGAAATATCAACAATTGGTCGATCGAATTTTGATCGGGACGTAGGCTCAATATTAATTGAACTAATCGACTCGAAAAGAGAAAGTGATGTTCGAACAAGTTTACACGTCTCGTAGCCATTGTGAACTAACTTACGTTTTCCAGACAATTGTAATCAATATACCTATTCCACTTCTGCTTCTCACCAATATTATTTCTTTATTAATTCCAACTGTCATCTGCGAGAACCAGTAGCACACGTCATGCAAGAGGGTCAATGAAAATAGACATATAATAATTTAATTTGTAGAACGCAAGATAAGCCTCCCCTTACCCTTTCCATAAAGGGTGAACGAACCCTTTATATAAGTTTCAATGCCTATATAATAATTTCCTTACCACGACCACGTTGCGCCTAAGTAGAGGAACATGTGACGATTTCCGACAATTAAACGAGGGTTAGAAAAATATTTGCTTTTTATTTTCTCTTCTCACGGACATGCGCAGAAGGTTCCGTTGAATGCAATTGTTGTCAGTTGCACTTAGACCACGGTCTAGAACGGTATTGGCTTAAGAAGAATGAGAAAATAGATTCGCCATAACAGTTATAATTCAGTTTTTTTTATCGATAATATCAATCTTCGAAATGTTCGATTATTTGTTTGTAACAAGTTCTCTGACGATAAGCCCGTGATGTTATTAGTCAACGAGTGATCGCGATAAATCTATAGGCAATTTTATTTTATTATTAAACAGAAAAAAAAATTAATACGAAACAAGCGTGTCAATGTTGAACGACAATACGTTATGTCACGATTTCATTTCTGTCTACATACATAATTATTTCGTTTCAAACTAATTAGATCTTTTATGTATTGATGAAAAACGAAAAAAAAAAAAAAGAAATAAATAAAAAAATAAAGACGTATTCTTTTTTTTATAATTTAACAATACCAACGTTTTAATTTTACGTTAATTTTTTCTGTTTAGATCCTGCTAGAATTTACCGACGATAGATATCTTTCTTATTAAAACAAAAGGATCACAATTTGGATTATTTTCCGAGGATATGTCAGTTCTTAACGGTACTAATTAAATAATATCCTAAAGTATTAATTAGAAAAAGGAAATAGAAGCTTTCGTGTCTATCCAAGGATATCCCCGCCCTCTCTCTCTCTCTCTCTCTCTCTCTCTTTATCTTATACTCTAAACAACATTTCGCTTCCCTTTTTTTATTATCTTTTTCTTCTGTTCTTTTCTTTTCCTTTTTTTTTCTTTTTTATCGCACGCAATCCTGAATGCAACAACTCATTCTTATTATTTAATTAATTATATAATAATAATTATATAAAAGAATAGTGGTGAAAGATTTTTTTTCAATTCAATCAGAATTGTAGCAGATGATGTATAATTTACAAATACCACACACAATAACAACAACAGCAACAACAACAACAACAATAACAACAACAACAACAACAACAACAACAACAATAATAATAATAATAATAATAATAATAATTACAAGATAATAAGAATAATCAGAAAATTATTGTAGCATATAATCAGTATTAATTAAAATAATTTATAATTAATTCATAAACAATTGTTGTAAGTCGAATAATAATGGGATTGATAATAGAAAGATATTTATAGTTCAATTGAACTTTTCAAAGGATGATAGTAAAAATGATCGAATGAATTTAGAAAAAAATTGTATAACTACGGAGATTCATATTAATGTGATATATAATTTATAAAGAATTATAAAGATTTTTCAAATATGATTTTTACAGAAAATAAGATTTGTGTATAATTATCTAAGGTTTCATAGATTTTTCTACATAAACGATAAAATAACACTTCTTAAATGCTTATATAATATCATTATATATTTAATATTAAAATTTCTGTGACTCTCGAGAACTTGAGACACGTGGCTTTATATTAAATATCATGTTAATTTTATAATACAAATATAAGGTACAGTTTTAAATTAATTAAAAGTCCAATTATTAATTTATTACAAATTGATCCTTTAAATCCTGTCGCGACTTACGGCTTATAACATAAATTTAAAATATTATGATACTTAGCACATGAAAACTTATAATTACTACATAAAAAAAAATATATATATATAAAAATCTGTTCGAAACAGATTGGTTTTTCTTTTTTCTTTTGTTTTTTTGTCTTTAATGTTTCAACTAAAATTACAGGCTTTGTCGAAATAGGTATAAAAAAAATGGAGTATCATTGTATATATCGTGTTTCCTTTTGTATTAAATGTCCCATATTTCTGTGCTTTGCAAATGAACGAATTTGATATTCGTTCTCTACAAATATTAAATTAAAAGAAATAACCGAAAACGGGAAACGCTTATTTATTCTTCTATCTTTTTCTATTTACATTATTTTGTTTCTCTATATTTTATTCTCATAAAAAATTGTTAAGATTTATTCGCGCCACAGTGCAACCCGACTGTGCATGGGTCGCCTATTGCTGTTTGACTTTCTTGACAATCATTATTAAATTTCGAAATAAATAATAATTGACATTAATGTTTCAATGGACATTCACCATGTATTCTAGCTTAACGTTAACAAAATTGAATAAATGCAATATGGAACACGCTATTCGTGCATGAATAAATCAAAAATGATTCCTTTGCCTTCTGATTTACGTTCCTAAACATATGGTGATAATGATAAAAATCATCAATCGTTATCAATAATGACAAAAATAATATAATCTCAAAGTGGACGTGCTAATGGAACGATTCTTATTTACCGTCCTTTCGATCATAATTAAAAAGGAATATTCGATGTTTTTTTCATCGTCGATATAGAACTGATTTGTTAATATATGGACGTACTTACATACATACAAACATACAAAATTCTACAACGTTGTAATGCCAATCGTTACGTTTAGATATGTACAAGCAATAATTAATCACAAAAACAAAACAAATTACACCTGAAATTTGCAATTATATAAAAATTATCGAAATTATTCTGAATATCTCGAATATCTCGATACCTTCTTAACGTAGCATCGGTCTACGTTATATCTAAAATGTTATTAATCGATAAAAGACTAAGTATAAAAAAAATTTATTACAAATTTTAGAATTGTACCTTCGGCGATAGATCCTCGATCACTCTCTCCCTTATTATCCAGATTTTATTCGTAAAATTTGTTTGTCAATTTCAAACGGTTCTCTTACTATGTAACAGGAGCGAGTGATCCCCATCTTTCGATTAAGTCTAACTCGATAATGAAAATATGAAAAATTATTTCTCATCGATATCTATCATGTCCTTTAGACGCTTAACGATCTTCGAAACGAATTCGTAAAGTATCGGTTGCCTCGTCTTTCCAACGTCCATCACTGTATCGTGATTAGTCTCAGTGTGATCATCGTAATCGGTCGAACATTGATTTGTTATTAGGCTAAAGGCAAAGACTGTCAGATCGCAATGTCTTGCTGTTATCACCTCATGAACCGTGGACATACCTGAATGTAAGAAAAAAATAAAATTAAAAAAAAAAAAAGAAAAGAAAAGAAAAAATAAAAAGAAACAAAATTATTTTTAATATTTTTCAAATAATAATCGAACGTTTTAACATTATAAACAATGTGGATGGTTTTAAAGATCAATGATTCTTCTTCGAGACTTTCTAGGCTCGTTTATTTTTCGTTTCTTTCAAATCTACAAATTAGACTTGTAAATAATCCGAAGAGAAACAAAAAATTATCCGAAAAAGTTTCGATAATGATTGATCGATCTTTTTAAAATCATCTACAAATTTTTGGCTCGTCCTGTATTTAAAAAAAAAAGTGGTAATAAAATAAATAAATAAAATAAAATAAAATAAAATAAAATAAAATATGTAGCAATAAAGATTCCTTCGTAAAATTCTTTCGAAATAAAAAAAAAAGGAACTAACCAACGGCATCGACGCCAAATATTCGAAGCATCTTCAGTTCGGCAACCGTTTCAAAATTAGGACCACCTAAACAGGTATAAACACCTTTGTGCACTATATCATTGATACCCATCTCCGACGCCACTTCTTCTCCTATTTGAATTAATTCAGTATTGTAAGCTTTGTTCATTGGTGGAAACCTAGGACCGAATCTGTAATCGAATAGATACAAAAAAATGCTTTCTCTTGATATTTTTTATCCGATATTTAAATAACAATTTGTTAAACCTAATCTCGTAATAATACAATAGTAAAATATTCGACATGATCTAACCCAATTTGAGTTAAACATTTTTCTATTTAATTCATTATTGTTCTATAATACTTTTAACCAAAATCTTCTTCGATCGTAAATAACATTCATAATAAATATTACATTCATTATCTGTAAAAAAAAAAAATAATATACATATATACGGGTGAATCATTTTACATGACAAGTAAAAAAATTAATTGTTAACAAATTTTCATTCGTTAATCCAATTCGAAATCTATTCTCCGTTTTAACGGAGTACAATCAACAACGTCATTGCAATTAGGCTGATAATTTTTTAAATTCAATTTTTACAAACAATATGATTCATTCATTATAATTAGAAACAATTTTGTCATTTTAAATTAATGTTCTCTATTTGAAGAAACGAACGTAGATCATGAAAAATAGTGAAAAAATGTCTGAACGAATAATAAAAATTAATATACCGATCATCATTGGGTCCTTGAAGAGGATTGTTACCAGCGAAACCCATCAGGTTCACATGATCCTTCATTATCATAATGTCACCGACCTGATAAGATGGATTCAGTCCTCCAGCAGCATTTGTAGCAATAAGGTGAGTAACTCCTACGAGCTTCATCACCCTGACAGGCATTGAACACTAATCGAGAAGAGAATTAAATTGACAATATTTCTTCATTTTACTACCTCGTCAAAATACTTTCATTATGATTACATTTTTCTCCCCTTACTCGAATCATTCGACAATACTTTTAACCATAAAATAAATAATTCTTGTACTTTTTATCCTTTTTAAATTATTATAAAAATATATTATATTAGCCAATTTATTAAATATTAAAACAAAAATAGCGTACATATTACATCATCATATATTGTATATTTCAGATGGAAAAATTGACAATAAAAGAGAAAACAAAAGAAAAAAAAATTAATTTAAATGTCTCGAGAATGTTTAATTGACTTTTAATATCACCTAGTAACTACTCTTGGCTTGTTTAGATATAAATATTTCTATTTGTATTTTGATATATTATTTTATTATTATTAATAGTTAAGCTTCATTTAATACCTAGTATATACGTTATATACATATATATATATATATATATATATATATATATATATATATAAATTAATTTTTTTTGACATCTCTTTAATTTACCTTCCAAAGTGGATAACCCTCGTAATAATGAAATCTTCCCTGCATACACATAACCGAAACACCCTCGAGATAACCAAACACCATCTGTCCCGTGTGTCCTTTTACTGTTGATACAGGAAAATGTGGTATTTCTTCGTAGGGAAAGCAGTATTTGTCGACTAACGAATCAGCGATCGAACCTGGACACAACTCGTTTTTCTCACATGATCCTGTTCGAAAATAGAGACACAAAGCTTTTGACAAAAAAAAAAAAAACAAACTAAGCGAAGCAAAGTAACGCCCTGAAAACCCAATAGATTCATCACAATCGGTATTTGCACGATGCCGAAACAAGCGATACAATCGGTAATATTAAACGATTAGTTTTTTTTCTTTTTTCAATATGCTGTCAAATATTAAGTAAGAATAGTGATAACAAGAGAAAAATTGCTTTGTTAATTATGACAAAAGAAATGGCGAGGATACTAACCCATACCGGAACCACATATTATTCCTATTTTTGGACGTGTCTTAACACGGTCGAGTAAAAACTGTGCAGATTCCTGCAACGTTTCGAACGTGTACCTGAAATGGAAAAAAAAATAAAATAAAATAAAAGGAAAAAAATAATGATCATAAACAATTATTTAATTGATTTACATAGTAACAATTATTTATGAGTAAAATTAAATGAGATCTACTATATTTGTAATTAATATTTTTCAATAGAATATCTCAATAATTTTCTGTACAATAATATTGAACGATGCAATTGAATATCTTTCAACACATATAATTATAATAACTATATATATTTTATATATAATAATATATTAATTTCTTCAATTAACTTTCGTATAAAAACTTAATAACAAAAAAAAATAAATAATTTTACATATTTCGTTCTAAAAATATTTTACCATTTTCTTCTTAATTATTTCTAATTATTTACATTATGATTATCTCAAATAAAAATTGAAAACGAGTTTTATTGTGTTTAAAATATATATATAAAAAAAATATATATAACATATATTAATATATATATATATATATATATATATATATATATATAAATATATTTATATATATATATATCTATATATATAAAATATATATATAATATATATATATGTATATGATCTGTAATTTTTGTAGAATGAAACATGTAATTTCTGAACGTTCCTCAAGTTTATTACGAAACATTAGTTCCGACGTCAATGTCAGATAATTCGTTACGTCTAGTTGAGATAAATTAATTCGAGCAAGAAGAAAAAGAAGTAACTTGTAAACACGATAAGTAGAAACATTGCGTAAACTCAAAAAATAAAACATTTTCGAAGATAGTTAAAAAATCTTATGCAATTGAACGACAATGTTTCATAGATCACTCGCGATTGATGTTTCTTCAATTTTTCTTTTATATTTTTGTTTGTTTGTTTTATTATATTTAATCGATAGACAGATAAAAGAACAAGATCATTAAAAAACATAGACTAAAAGAGTAATTATCCAGATAATTCAAGTTTCAACGGATTAATTATTATGAAATATCTTTAAGTTTATCTTGGCAACATTTTTGTGGGATTTTAAAGACGAGCGCGATTCAATATCGAGTTACGGTGACAACAAGTTTTATTTATTTTTTTGTACATAGTTAATCAATAGAAAAAAGAAAAAAAATTTTATATTTGAAATGAAAAAATCAGACGCTCGAGGAATACCAATGGAGATTTTTCAAAGAGAAGAAAAAAGAAGAGAAAAATTGCGATAAATGATTTCCTTTTTTTTCTTTTGTTTTAAATTTTCACTTAAATCTTTCCTATTGTCTTTCGACGACAGTACGAACGTTCATCTCGGAAAAAAATAAGTATTTCACATATACGTACACGCGTATATAGTTCTAAATTCATATAATAATTAATACAAACAAGTTTCGTAATTCGTTCTGATAATATACATCATGAAATTTCCGTAAATAAAATATTTGTTTTGAAATGGAAAATAGTTAAAATAATTGTCAGACGATATCTCAATCGACTCAGAGATTACATAGTATTTAAATAAACAGACTTGTGACAGTAGAAATAATAAATCGATCGATAGTTCGAAATTAGTACAATTTCGAAATTGTAAATAAATCTCATCGTACTCTCTGCTAGTTTTGCATCATTATCAATTTAAAAAGAAGAAGAAGAAAAAAGAGAAAGATTCGTTGCGCGTGTTTACGCTCATATGTGTGTGAGTGATTGCGTGCGTGTGTGCATGCGTATGTATGTATAAAGAGAAAATTAATATTAAAATTCGTATAATTAATAAAAGTATTAATAATGGTATTCATTGTCAATTTTCGTCGTAGCTTTAATTTGCGCGTGTAATAATTAAGTTTTCTTTATTCTTTTTTTTTTTGTTTCTTTTTTTTTTATTTCATTCACATGTTATTATTCATTCGCATTAGCTCCTCTACTATATAAACTCAAAACTATAATATACGTATTTAGATATATAACGTAATAAAAATTGTGTATATATATATATATATATATATATACACATATTAAAATTGTTTATTTAAAAATAATATTTTTTGTTATTTTCTTTATGTAATCCTTTCTAAAAGTCAAGTTTTTCATTTATAAACACTCTTAGATTATTTTCTTCTCATATATTTTCATATACAGATACAATCATTTGTTAAGAATAAATACTTACATTTATATGAAAAAAGTTTTTATGATATTTTAGAATTTTCTTACTATACTATATAATTAACAATTATATTTATTTATTTATTATATTATTTTTTATTATATTAATTATATTTATTTATATTATATTAATAATATCTCTAAACTAATACTATGCCAATACTATTATTACAACTACTACTGTTATATTAACTGTTATATTAATACTTCTTTTGTACAGTAGATATATTTGTTAATATAATATTTTTTTTTTTAATTATATATGACGATGATTATGGAAGTAATTCAAATCGAAAACATGGATAAGAATTTGTTATACATCATACTAATTACGTACACAAAAAAATCTAATTATTTCAAAACAATATACATACGTATATATCATTTAGATTGCTTTCGTAATCGTCATATGATATTTGTGTATTTGTGAAAAATATAAATAAAAAATTTGTCACACATCCTACTAATTATCTACAAACAAAAAATCTAATTATTTAAAAACAATAAATATATCGTTTAGATTACTATCGTAATCATCATAGTGATATTTGTGTATAAAAATGATTTAATTTAATTATGTATTTAACAACGCAATTAAGAAATTATCAAACATTTAATACAAATACAATGTTTCTAATCGTAGACAAATAATTATTCGAGAATAATAACACGCATTGCCTCATCTGTTGTAAATAAACAAAGAGAAGTAGTGAGTAAAGGTTTGATATGACCAAAAATATACTCTTGATTATTAAAATGTATATAAAATCTTTAATATCTAATCATTGTTCGTTAAAATGTTGTATCTAAATTAAAAACGATTGAAAACAACAACTGTAATAACACAAAGTATTTAAATAAAATGATATTCAATATAGTTGAGTCATTATTTATAAAATCCCAAATAGTATAAATCCAATCATACAAATCGTATTTACATAAATGATACTTAATGTCAATTAAAACAAAACAAAACAAAACAAAAATTGGATTTCGTAATTATCACCGAATAAATTAATCACCATTATTATTCCAACATTTATCTCTTCGTAAAAAAGAAAAAAAAATAGAGCCAAATTATCACTCAATAAATTAAAATTGTCATTTCTTTTCTAACATTTATATATATATATATATATATATATATATATAATGATATATAAAAAAAAAGAAACACGAAAGACACAAAAATCAACCCTAGCTACATGCAGTCCTCTTAATTAGAACAAAAAAAAAAAGAAAAAGATTGTTTAATTAACATTCCTATTTCAACTGATACATTTAAATTCATATAAAAAAATAATATAAAATAAAATAAATAAATAAAAAAAAAAGAAAAATTCCTCGCTATAAGATCCACTCAACTGGAATAAAACTTACGTGGACTGACGATTGTGTTTGACCGTGGATGCGGAAAGAAATTCATCACCCTTAAATCGTTGAATTAATTCGTAGCTTTTACCAAGGCCGTTGATCGGAATGTCGTTGTCTGGAAACGGCATATCTTCTTCTCTTCTTTATCAATGAAGGTTAACAAGAAGAAGAAAAAAAAAAAAAGAACAAGAGGAAAAAAAAAGAAGAAAAATAAAATAAACGAAGAACCAGGTACGTCGAAAAGTTAATTATAATACACAAAACATTTTATCCGATTTATGTATGCACACATTAATATTTATATAATATTTATATATACCTATACACAAACATTTATATATATATATATATCTTTTTTTATTTTCTTTCTTTTTCAAATTAATATTTATCTGTATATAATAACGCGCGTATAATTTATCAAATTTACTAAAGAAAGAGAATATATCTTTTATATAATATTAAAGGAGCGTCTCGACGTTGACTCCTTTTATAAGCGTACTCGAAGCGAGATAGAAAAAATATAGTTAACTACGATGAGACAGCCAATGATCTTATAGACTCATGTTAGTCTCCAACCAATGAAAGTATGCGTTTACAGTAAAAGTTATAGGGAGGGGAGAGTAGGGAGAGCATTTCATGATAACCCATTACGGAGCAATTGCTCCAATTGTCGACATTAGCATGAACTCTCTTATATTTATTTTGATCATTTCTCTTTCTTTCTTTCTTTCTCTCTCCCTCTCTCTCTCTCTCTCTCTCTCTCTCTCTCTCTCTCTCTCACTCTTTCTTTCTCTTACTTCGTATAATGTCGAGAAACTCATATAGCCGTATCTTATAGTACTAAGAGCAAGAAAGAGAGAAAGAGAGAAAGGGAGAAAGAAATAAATAGAGAGAGAGAGAGAGAGAGAGAGAGAGAGATACTCCTAACAATTTCGAAATCATAGTGAGGAAGGTCAGATAAATTTAACACTCGTGAAAATTATTTCGTCGTACTTAAAAACGCTTGCCCTCCGAAAGCAAAACTTTCCAATATTTATACGTAAGTATATACGTCGATCAGTCGTATATACTTCCGTACACGTGACAACAACAATAACAACAACAACTATGACGAATCTATGATCGTACCAAGAATAATCAATGAACTTTGGCTTAGAAACTGAATCTGGTGAGTCGTAAGATATTATAATAATTCTTTTCCTTATATTTAGATCGTACCACGAATTTACTTCTCGTTCTCTCATACACGTCGTTTTGTTTCCTTCGTCGCGGTTCTTTGTTCTTTTCTGTTTTTGTTTTCTTTTCACAATTTTTGCTTATTCCTTTTACTCCTACCCTCCCCCCCTCCTCTCTCCCTCCCTCCTCCCGCCCACCACCTCCCCTCGCATCACCGACCTGCCTACTCGCCCGTTTTTGATTCAACGTCTCCTTTTTTCGAATTTTAATTTCGTGTTTTCTGTCCCCCCTCCCCTTCCTGATGTTTACGTTTTCCTTTTACTCGTTCACTTTTCGTATTCATTCCTTTTTTGTTCTTTTCCGTTTTGTTTTTTTTTGCATTGTAACTGTTCCATTCTCATTTTTAAAAATGTTACTTCGCCGACGACGATTAATTTCTTCGTACTGCGATTTTTAATTATCGTATTTTGCTCTTATATTTATTTTTAATTTCTTGATTCTTCCTTTCCCGATTTGAAACTTTTCTTTCTATTTATAGATCTTACTTTCCGATTTTATTGATTGTTCTCTTTTCTTTTCATTTCTGCTTCTTCTTTTTTTTTTTTTTTTTTTTTTTTTAGTTTCCGCTTTTACGTACAGATTTTGTTTTATGTTCCTTTTTTTTCTCCGACATTACTTGTAACACTTGAATGTTATTTTACTTTTATTTGTCCTTTTATCGACAATTTGAACATATTATTTATTAAAAAGAACAATTTTGATAAACTCGTTCTCAATTCATTCAAATGAATTAGTATAAAAACTATTAGAAAGAATTTGATCTCGTAACGTGTTTGTATAAGAGCTCTTATATCACCCCATTTGACCTTTCGATTGAATACGAAACAGACATATAAATAAGTAGAGATGTATGTATAATTTAAATGTATACGACATCGTCCAAGGTAAGTTAGTTAACGTAATAAGTACCACGTTAGTTAGTTGTAATTAACAATAGGATTAGAAAATATGGTGACATATATTATTATTAATTTTCTATCATATATTTTATTTCTTTTTAATCTCAATTCGATTGCGTTTCGAAAATTTCGATACCAATTAACAAAAATGAAGTGTATCTGATCAAACCTAAATTATCATTTCTAATCACCGATCGAGTCATCTCAATGTCAATTTTATTCAATCGAAGGAATTATTATTTATATTATTCGCTAAATATGATCGATAGCTGCGTTCGTATGGAAAAATTTGAAATGAATTAAAATAACAATATAAATGAAACTTACATTTCTAATCGGCCCATGATAAAACACATTGCAGTTTCTGTTCAACACGATTTGTTATGACCCAGTCTCATTACGAACTGATTCTCAACCATACCTCGAATACGATTGGCGATACATATTACGTACGTTCGCCTTCTACATTCTAATCTTATCGATTAGATCCTTGCGATAGATACATCGCAAATTACATATAATCACAATAATATTTATATTTATGTATATGTGTATGAATATATATATATATATATATATATATATATATATATATATATGTATGTATGTATGTAAATACCACAAAATTAATGTGTTTATGACTTCTTCCGCTTTCGTTATCGATTATCAGATACAATTTAATTTTTGTTGTATTTTTACTGTTTTTCATTGTTCCCTGTTTTTGTCTTTTATTTTCGTTTTTATCTTCAGAAAAATTTAGCGCGTCGTGTTTTATTCTTTTATTTTACCCCGTTTATGTTATTTTATTTTACGTTTTTTTTTTTATTTGTAATGTGCTGTATGATCCATTGATCATTTTATCCATTTATCACACGCATACCTCCATTATCGATAATTTAAAATCGTTTTTATTTTTAGTTTACAAATTATCATATCTTTTTTATCGAAAGATTAACAATAAAATTCGTGAGAAAGCAAAGAAGAGCCACGAGTAAATATAGTAGATTTTATATTAAATACATTTATGATAATATTTTATTATATTAAATATATATATATATATATATATATATATATATATATATATATACACATACATATTAAGTATTGTTAATATATACATATATATATACTTAATTTATACTATTATATTATATAAATATTTATATATATACATATATATATATATATTATATATAAAATTTATATTATTAAGTTTATATTATATTATTAAAATATATATATGTATATAAGTATATAGGAAAAATACTCAATATTATAACAATTGATTTTTTTCCAATTCATAATTTCTTTAAGCTTCATAAAAGATAAGTAGAATACACATACACACACACACACACATCGTTACGAAACAACATCAACAACACAAAAGTGACAATATCGATCACTCCTGCATTGAATTCCACTTAAAACAAGCCGCTGGGGTTCTTCCTTATCATTGACCTCGAATAAATTATCTAACACAAGTAACGAGAGTAAAAACACGATAAACTTGCGCAAAAGCTGCCTCGTCGAAAACATTCCGAGTGATTCGTCCTAATCATAATAATTGCAATCGTGCATTATGTGCAATTACGATTTTTCAAAATTAATAGAAAAAGGAAAAAGTATTACATTTAATTGTTACATATAAAAGTAAGAAGAGATAACGAAAATAAAAATACGATTACGTTCACGTCGAATATTTTTTTTCCTTTCTATTCGTCATAGTCGGCTATAGTGGATCATCAAAAACAAAACAAAAAATATTCGCAGAAGTTTATTCAAAATGTATTTTGAAAATCTTTTCTTTTTTTTATATTCCATAATATTCTTGTGTTCATACTCTATATTAAATTATGAAGACTCTCGCATGAATGTCAAAGTAGATAGAATTACTTGAAAAACATATAATATACCTTTAAGCTTCCTTCGAATAAACACAAATTTCTCAAAAATTTTTACCATCCTCTTTCAACTCTTATTTACATCTCTTGTGAATAGATCGTGTCGACATTATATTCTGATAAATGCAGTGCAAACCAAAATGATTATCTAATTTCGTATCTTACTTATTCATTTATTGTACTTCCGGTCTGCTCCGTTACTAACTGAAGACTCATTGACCATCGTCTGCTCGAGAATTCTATGTAAGATGTTTCAAGTAACTATATTCGACGACAACAACGTGTTGGTACAATTTCAAGTCGAAGTCACCTCTAAAAGTTGCCAGAAATGCTTCTCGCATAGGAATATATGCGATACATTTAATATTTTATATCTTTATTCATACTTGATAATGCAAGTCACTATCGGTACAACACTATAATAAAAACATATTTTCAATTAGCTTCCGAACAGAGAGATATAAATAAGTGTGTACGTGCGTGCGTGTGTGTGTGTGTGTGTGTGTGTGCAAAATATCAAATGTTTTTATCTAATTGATTTATTAAAATTATTCGAAAATTCCCGCGCACTGATTCACGAGAAAAAGTGACATCTATGTCAAAGTTGTGACAGCTTTTAACTGAACAATGTACTATCGGTAAAAACGCATTTGACATTACCGACATAAACGCGGCTCTGATATCAATATTCTCGAAGGTATATCACATATGTACCGTTTCGTTAAGCCTCTCAATCCAGTTTGTAGAAGAACGAGATTCGTTGTTAATTAATTGTGTCGACTTTATCGAACCAAAAAATAATTTTGCTGTAAATAATTAATAATCGGATTGTGTAAAACGTTCGAACTTACATTGTTAACATTTATTTACATAAGAAACATATCATTTGTTTTGAAGTGATATATAAAATAATATTATTTTGTTTTGTTATAAGTAATAAGAATTATTTTCGAATTGTAGAATTTAAGCGAAGTCAAATACATAAAAAGAATTCATCAATCATACATCAAGTACTAGAGAAGAAGATTCTAAAGGATGTCTACATTGGAAGATAAAATTTTAGGGGAGAAAACGCACTATTATTGTAGTAGCTCCAGCGAGGATGAGAATGATATTGAGGATTTCGATAAAGAGGTTGACAAAGAAGAAGATAAATATACGACGCGTTCAGAAGCATCCTCTTACTCCAATGCACCTTCTTATTCGGAATGGGATGGATCCTCCAGTAACACAGGACCGAAAGGTGTCCTTAAAGTAAGTGTTTTATTTAAATCAGAAATATATATAGAAATGATCTTTTTAATAATCTCATTTAATTTCGAAGGATTGGCAACGATTCAAACAAATAGAAACAAAAAAACAAGCAGTACTTGCTAAAGAGAGAATGGAATTAATTAAGAAATTAAGTCTTTCATGTCGCAGCGATCTAGACGAAGAAAAGGAGAAACTGGAAGAAACAGATCCAGAACTTGCCGATCTATTAACAGATGAATTTCTAGTAACTTATCAAAAGCAACGAATGAAAGAAATGCTTGCAAAAGCAGAAAAACTACGTTTTGGACAACTCATTAATTTAGAAACAGTGGATCAATTTGTAGAAGCTATTGACAATGAGGATAAATCGGTGACCATTATTATTCATATATACGAAGATAAAGTCATTGGATGCAAAACCATGAATGGATGTTTAACGGCTCTTGCAGAGGATTATCCTTTTGTCAAATTCTGTAAAATTTCAGGTACATTTTTTTTATTTATTTATGTCAAGATATTATGCACCTTTTTATCATAATCATGACTAATCAAATAACCAAAAATATTTAGGATCTGTGGCTGGATTAAGTAAACACTTTAAAGAGAAGGGTGTCCCTGCCTTATTAGTCTATAAACATGAACAAATAATTGGAAATTTTGTCCAATTGACAGAACAATTAGGAATAGATTTTTATGCTTCTGATGTAGAATCATTTTTAATAGAAAATGGAATGTTGGCTGATAGAAGCTGTGTACCTAGCATTATTTCAGGCATAAAATAAGAACCATGTTAATAAGAAAGTACTTTATTAAGTAATAAGTAAAAACATATTTCTAAGCATCATTTCTTCTATAAATCTTCATATACAACACTAGCATTCATATTTGCTGACTCATTTTCTATATATTGTTTATAGATTATATTTATTTCTATTAGTTGTAAAAAAAAATCATAGTCACAAAAAAATAACAGTAACATTTCGAAATGTCATCCAAGTGCAAATAATTAAAACAAAGAAATAATTAAAACCATTATATTACAAATATTATCATAAACAAGTAAATAAAAAACATATACATATATTTTTTCAAAGCATTTCCATAATCTGTTTTTTCTTTTTAATAGCACTACAGAGATGTAAGTATGTCTTTAAAATATTATCATATTCTGTATTTTCTAAATCAAGATAAAGCTTTTTCAAAGTTTCCTTTCTTTTAATTTCGTTACTTAGTTCTAACAATTTATCGTCTAAAGTTTCACTTAATATTCTGTATGAATCGACCGTAGTTGGTGTCTCTGTATACATTTTGATTAAACAACTTAGTTTAGCCATTTTGGCTTGTACTTCGACTACTTGCGATTGTAATAACAAGATCTGTGCTTTTTTATTATACACTTCATTTATATCTGTATTTTTTATTTTTTTCCATTCATTCATCATATCTGCACATTGTGATAAACAATTTTTATATTCTTCATAAATGTTCTCAAATTTATTTTTCCACTTCAATATTTCTAAATCTGTATTATCTTGTAAATGACTATTAGCATTAAACCCATTTAATTTTTGGAGTTCTTTCAAATTACCACCTAATTCTTCATATCTATAACGGTAAACACTACATTATTTATCTGAATATGTTTAAATCTGATACAAATGAATTGTTACTTACTTTATTATAAAATTGTGTACTTTTTCGTACATTAGTGCTTCTACACAAGCTTTTATATTTAATTTTTCTTCATAACTCAATTTGAATTCAGGAAAATCTTGTATGCCAAGTATCGTTAAATTTTGTAATGTATGTTTAGAAGTTATTGAAAGATTTTTTATTTTATTTATTTCATATGATTCTAATAATCCTTTTAACTTCTTTATTGTTTCTTCAGAAAGTGTGGAGTTTTTATTCAAACACACTTCTTCTGTACATTTAAAAATCAATTTTGCTTTTGCATATTCACTGATGCTATTCTGACAAGTGATAAATGATTTCATAATTTCCTTAAGATCATTACTATCTTGATCCACGCTTGTACCTTTACTACTTTGAATGAAACTAGAGTGATGGTCCAGCTCGTTGGAAAGTAAAATGGAATCTAGTCTACCCATTAATTGGGAACTTCGTGAAATTCGCGATATAGTAGATATATCTAAAAATTAAGTGAACACATTTTTCATATGCTTCCTCAACAAATTTATATTTGTCATTTAGATTACCTGATAATTGACTTAAATCGAAATTATTCATGATTTCTAACGTGTAGCACTTAAAAAATATTGAGTATTCAATAATCGAAACGAAGGGTAATAACGACACAATATTGTTAAAATTAAAGAAATATATAAACGTATTGTTACTTCGATGAACATTCAAAATCTAAATTACGGCTGTTTACCAACTTTCGCACGTAACGCATACGACTTCAGCGACAAGCATGGACAAAATGTGAACTACAATTTTACGAATGGGTGAATAAGTAATTGATCGATGAATAAGCTTGTTAGGTTGTGCCCCGTTCACACGTAACCTAACAATCAAGTTTGTGTATGACAAAGAATTTAGTATATAATAAAAATAATAGTACTTCCCGAAAAAAGCAAGAAAGATTACTTCTCCAAAGATAGATTAATTAAAAAGATTATATAGTTAATTGTACAATCATTATATTTTTTGTTTCTAGTTAAATAGCTAAAGCGTATTAGCACAATATTATTTGCAATGCATGAGATATAGGACATAACATATAAAAGATAATAGCAACAAGAGTAGAAAAAAAACAATCGCTGAAGCATATTTTGAATTCTGAAGTATGTGAATATGATGGCAAAAATACGATGGTACAATAGAAAATTCATCGAATTTTATTTAACCTAAAAAAAAAAAAAAAAGAATAAGCAAAAACAAATAAGAATAATAAAAACCTAACAATCAAGTTCGTATGACTGAGAATTTTATATATAATAAAAATAATAGTACATCAGACGAAAGCAAGAAAGAATACTTCTCTGAAGGTAGATTAATTAAAAAGATTATTTAGTTAATTATATAATCATTATATTTTTTGTTTCTAGTTAAATAGCTAAAACGTATTAGCACGATAAGAAATATTGAATTATATATACACAATAATTACAATATTTACTAGCAGTACGTGAATTAACCGATACTGAATTAATAAATATCATATCTAAAACTCAACCTCATGATGTACGTAGCAGTGACAACGAAGATAACGGTTTTGTTCACTGTAAATAATCTTTGCAAAGCTTTTGAGTTAGCCAAAAAATTGAAATGTGCCATTATCGACATAGAAGCGAACATTCAACGAGCTGTTAAAATTTCGTTACAATTTAATTAAATGTTGCAGCGAATTTATGAAAACAGTAACAAAAAATATTAAGAAAAAACTATCTGAAAAAATTTACATTCACAATGAAAATGAAGACGAACTTTCGAATATTTCAAACGACGAAGATGATTGATTTACGCCAATTAAGAATAAATGACTTATTGTTTTGAATTGCAGTAGGGACAGTGATAACGAATAAAACCTTACATACTTCCGTTTTCTGAAACGTCTTACTTCATTTTTTTTTTGTTAAGTTATGCAAAATAAATATGTACACATGTATTACTAAAACTTTTACTAGCTTTTATTTCCAATATTTTTATACTGACAGATTTAATTTACACGATTTTTATTAGTGTTAATTAAATCCTCGTGGAACGAAGAATATTCGCGTAAATTGAGGGACTGATGTACAATCAATCGCTCGTGTCGATCCGAACATTTCATCCTCGACACGATTGAGTGATTGAAGAAACCTAACCCCTTCCGTATTACAATTTAATCATGAAAAATTGTGCATGAAGTAAACATTTAATTTTTATTTAAAAAAAAAAAAATGTTTCGTTTTACAATTCATACATATTGTTAATTAAAATTATATCATTGATTCGGACGGAATTGTAATTCATTGCGGAATATCAAAAAAACAGGACAGAAATTTAAAACAAAATTTAAAATAAAACTTAAATAAGGTATAGTCGCACGACGAGTGTAGCTCGTCATTGTACGGTACGGCATGAAAAAACTAATGTCGAGCCTGGGCTCGTCATTTTATCGCAAAGGTATTAAAAGTTCACTCACTACTTAAGAAGTTCTCCGATGGCTCCAAAACGCTGGTCCGCGATTTAGGTCGAAATTGAGGATGGACGATTAGATAGTCTCTTCGATGATCCATGGACTCCAATTCGCGATAGTTATTTATTAAGGGACGATCAATGCATCTGTGCAACTGTTAAAAAGGCAAGAAAAAAACTTTTTCTTGCTTTTGCAAACGAACCAGGACGTCTAACGACTACATTGCACGCACTCGATCCAACTGTACACTTATTTAAATCGCGAAACGAGAATGAACGAACGCTGCTTCTATCTCTCGCCATTTTTACTTCTCTTTTTTTTTTATTTCTATATTAATAAAATAAATTTATTAATATCATTGATAAAATTGCAAGGAACAAATTTATTGAATTTATTTGAAATTAAAGAATTTTTATGTTTACTCATCGGAATGCAAAAAAAAATTAATTCGATATACGTCAAAATCAATAAAAAGTTGATTTCTCTTGATATTATACAAAGGCAATGACTGCGAATTCAAAATTTAATTATATTAAAATATTACATTAAAATTATTTTATATTTAACGCGTGTTATATCAGCCATCTAATGTTTGACCGTATGTACTATTGTGTTAATATTAATTTATTGTACTCCGTGTGCTTTACACACACACACACACACACACACACACACACACACACACACACACACACACACACACACACACGCACGTACGCACGCACGCACGCACACACACACACACACACATTGTTTAAATAATTACAGAATTACCAGAAGTATTAATTATTTAAAGTTGACCGTTTGAATAGAAAAATATTCAATGTTTATTCGTCGAAATGTAAAAGAAAACTGACGCGATAACTACCAAAATCAATCGAGCGTCCGTTTTTATTAATGTTACGTACGATTAAGTTCCTCCAAGTTCAAAATTTAACTTTATTGAAATAGTATATTGGAATTATTTTATTTATTGAATAATGCTGCGAACATATTATGAATTATGCAAAGTTTAAAGGAATTTATAGACTCGATTATTATATTATAAATTATTGTTATATAAATATTAATAACTAATACAGTTCACTATAGTGTCATGGATATCTTAAATGTATATTAAATAATGGAAGGAATTATTTATTCTAATCTGTAAATACGGAATAAGAAAAACGCGATGTTTACTGCTTGAAATTCAACGGTAGACTGATTATTTGTCATTTATTAAAATTCCTCGAACCCTTTCTTCTTGATTATTGTTTACAATCACTAACGACAATGAGAATATAATTCCGCATATTAATGAAAAGTATTAATTATTCGAACTAACGTGTATGATAAAGATGAGCTGACGTTTTATTGTCGAAATACGAAAGAAAAATTAATTCGAGCACTTCACTGCTACAACTTAGATTTGAATATTTTTATCCAACAGGCGCGTGCGAATGAGTCAAATTAAATTATTTAATATTTACGAAATTCATTTTTATACATGAACTATTCTCGAAGAAACACCATTTTTCGGCGAGATCTTTTTCGAAGAATATAAAATTTTTCAAAAAATTCGATATAGCCGCGTTGTCACTTTGAACTTCGTCTTTAAAATGAGATCTTGTTCATAAAAATTATATCTATACTCATTGTCGGCATAGATCATTACCAGGGGTCATAAACAAACAGCCTTAATACAAACCGGCATAATATGTCGTTCGCAGCGCCATCTAAACTAGTGAATCTTCAAACAAAAACCAATAAGAACGAAGCTTTTGAAGTAACTATCATTGATTAGTACTAGTAGATAAACAGTTTTACTTTTCATCGTTACAGTTGGTGCAGTAGTTGATGTTGCGCAGTCGAGTGAGATTTGAAATTTATTTTACGAATTTTGCCGATATCCAAAAAGTAGAAATATGAACAAGATTCTTCAGAGTTCTAATCTTCAGAGGAACAATATTTTTATATCATTCCTAGTACGAGATTTTAAATTATTATTTCTGTTAAGTAACTTTTAAGCTTATATTTTAGATATAATCCAATAACACTTGTGTTAGTTATCTATTTTGTTCTTTTTTTCTTATGTGTGTTCCAAATAGTATATAAATATTAGTATTATATTGTAAAATTAAAGATAAGAGATTTGTATATTATTAATTATATGTAAAAGCTTTAGAGGTTATATATGATGGATCGACTATGATTGAGCATAATCTATTAGTAAAAAATATTTATTTAAATTTTATATATATACTTGTACAAAAATAATAAGAGAAAAAAGCATGGTTAGGTAGTAGGTCCAGCAGAATTACGTGAACATATATCTGATGGGCTTCACAAGTGTGCAAAAGAGAGAGAATGGAGTATAGAAGTACATAAATGCGAATCCATAATTCAGATCTTAAAGAATAATATTTCTATATGCATTGACTACATCATCTTTGCATTTGATTCAAAAATGTCTATATCGTTAGAACAGGTAAATAATTAATTTTTGTTAATATTATTTCTTTATCATTTACTTATTATTATTATTATTATTATTATTATTATTATTATTATTATTATTATTATTATTATTATTATTATTATTATTATTATTATTATTATTATTATTGTTTATAGATCAAGATAAATATAGGTTTAATAGATGATCATTTTATAATCTCCGGTGCTTGCTGTTTGGTACATGGTAATGGCAAGATCGATGTTATGAGCTTTGTATTTCACAATTTAAAAGAAATACGTAACAAATATAACATTCGATTTTTATCAGCCAATGCTTTTGTAAGTTACGATAAGAAATGTTTATATTAATTGTTAACTATTTTATATGGCTACAAAGTACTTTATCTTTTCAGGATCCTATGAGTTGTATTAACTTGGGAAACAGAATATTAAATGTAGCATCGATGATATTAGGCTTAGAAAGTCGAATACCTACAATAGCGAATATACCATAAAATTATTACTATAATATTAACTGGATAATATTATATGTATATACACATTCGTTCACTTAACATATTTTGTAACCTCTTTTAGTGATATGCAATTTAAATCCTTATAAGTTATCATTATTGCTTGGATTTTGATTTGCAGGACAGTGCCATCTACTGGACCCACCTATATACTAACACAATATAATCATAACCAATCAGCACGAACCGAAGTTGGTAAAATGTTTTACCAACCGAATGAATTATAGTTTTTATTTACGATTCAGCTTGTACACCCTGGGTTCAACTCATTCAAGTTTGATTTCGTGGCGGGTGTTCATTGCCCGCCTGACGCTCTAACGCTTGGTCGTGTCTTTTTCGCTACGTTATAACATAAATTTAATACTTTGAATGTAGTTTAGTCGTTAAACGGACAGATAGATAATTTTATTAAACACTGTTTATAAATGTATATCACAAAAATTGTTTAATTATATTATTATAGAAATATATTTTTGTTAATGTGAATAATATATATATATATATTTAGTCCATTAATATATTATTTCTAAAATGAAAAGGACTTCAAGTAAATGCCAAGCATATGCGTCCAGCTTGGAAGATAGTGAAAATGATAGCGATGAAACTGAATGTAGTATTGGTAGTAATTCTACAGCTGGTACTCATCGTAGTGATACACCTACACGCAATGCTCGCTATAGAAGGAAAGGCAGACGGAGAAGTAAGACAGCAAAGTATAAACCTTGCACTGATAAACCGTTATACAAATATTGTTGTAGTATTAAGGAAGATCATGGGCAACCGCTTTTTGGAGTACAATTTAATCATCACTTGAAAGAAGGTGAACCATTAATATTTGCCTCTGTAGGAAGCAACCGTGTGAGCATTTATGAATGTCCGGAAGGAGGAAATATTAGATTACGTCAGTGTTATGCTGATCCTGACTCGGAAGAGAATTTTTATACATGTACTTGGACATATGATGATTCTGGTAAACCATTATTGGCTGTGGCAGGATCCCGAGGTGTAATAAGAGTTATTAGTTCTGTAACTATGACTTGTATTAAGCATTATATTGGTCATGGTCATGCAATAAACGAGTTAAAAACTCATCCTAAAGATCCAAATATATTACTCTCTGCGTCTAAGGATCATGCATTGAGATTATGGAATATAAAAACAGATGTATGTATAGCAATTTTTGGTGGCGTTGAGGGCCATCGAGATGAAGTGTTAAGTGCTGATTTTGATATGAAAGGCCAGCGAATTATTTCCTGTGGAATGGATCATGCTTTAAAGCTTTGGTCATTAGACAAGCCGGATATGCAAGAATCAATTAAACAGTCATACTACTGCAATCCCAGTAGGAATGGCAGACCATTTGATTCTATACTTCAACATTTTCCAGACTTCACAACTCGCGATGTACATCGTAATTATGTGGATTGTGTTAAGTGGTATGGCGATTTTATTTTAAGTAAATCTTGTGAAAATTGTATTGTATGTTGGAAGCCAGGGCGTCTTGAAGACACTCAATTACGTAATGGAGAAACTAGTGCTACTGTTTTGCATCGTTTTGAATTTAAAGAATGTGATATTTGGTTTATAAGATTTTCTATGGATTTTTGGCAACGTACTATAGCATTAGGAAATCAAGTAGGTAGGACATATGTATGGGATTTAGAAGTTGATGAACCTGGTCAAGCACGTTGTTATTCCTTACAACATCCACGCTGTACAGCTCCAATAAGACAAACCAGCTTGAGTCGAGATGGCAATGTATTATTATGTGTTTGCGATGATGCTACAGTATGGAGATGGAATCGTGAACATTGATATATTGTTATATTTCAATTAACTAATAGATTAAATACAGGAAAACTTGTTGTGATTCAGAGAAACATATTAATTTAGTACATATTTTATATATAAACACATGGTATTTGTAACAATTTTACAATTATATTAATGGTTCATTCAGATGACTGACATTTCATATTTTTCTACATACAATCCATTATAAGCTAAATCCAAAATAAACCGATCTTTTCGTAAATAATACATTTCTTGGTAATAGCAAAATAAATATTTTTCTTTTCTTTTTTTTTATAAAGGATCTTGTTTAAATATTATATAATGTTTATATTTTTTATTTTACAAATTATTTATGCATATAAGAAAGATTAAAATGTTTTATTATGAAATATGAATTTAAGGAATACGCTGGTTTACTTTTTAATTGAATAAAATCGTCTTGAAAAAAAAATCTATATTTCTTACGGCATTATTGATTTTCGCGCCATTCAATAGTTCTCAATGTATTTTATTTTGGAATGTTGGTACTTACCTCTTCACGTTTACACGTGTGAATCATTATCATCATCATTTGTTCGTTCGTTCTTACCCTCTCCTCCTTGTACAGTAGTTCACTTCTACATATAAAGTAAATTTCTGGTGTAGATTGTATATAAATACAAACTTGTTAAGTTATGACATTGCTTTTTTGATACTTATATATCACCTTTTGTGTAACAATCTATATATATATATATAGTTATTGTAAACTGTATAAGAATTCATAATGGTAAATTAATATTTTGTTGAATCATTTTTTATAGATTTATAAATAAAATAAATTCAATGGTCGATATAAAATACATTTTTTGTGTTAATACGTGGTAAACAAAAAAAATAAGATTAATATATGCGATCAACATTTGTATCATCAAAATTAAACACTTATTAACGTATACATGTTTCTATTTATGTTGGTTTTGATGAAAAAAATTATATGTTTGCTTTTTATGAAGTTCATTATTATAATTATTATAAATAAATCGTTGTTATATTAGATACAATTATGTTTCATATTTTGTACGTAATGTTAAAGCTAGCCGTTATACGTCCATCAATTATATTTTATCAAATTTATCATTTTTTTTGTAGCATGGTCGTGTTAAAGTCCGTACAACTGCAGAACAAGAGGAGATAAAAAAGAAAGAAAGAGCAAAGAAATTAATACATTATAGAACTGCTATGACAGAGATATTTAGAAAGGTTGTTTTCAATTTTTATATATCAATTAAGAAATTTTCATATTTAATATTTTAGACCTTCATCTAAAGAAATTATCCGTGATCACATTTAAAAAACATTTGCATTCGATTTTAAACTTATTCTTCTAATTACTTATTAACTCAGAAATAGTCGATTTTGATAGGTATAAAGGAATTAAGTATCATTTTTTTCCTGTTTAGAGAGAAAATAAAATATGGGACGACGAATTGTTGTTATTAACGGAGAAAATCCTTTTACAAAATCCGGATGTTTATACGTTATGGAACATACGTCGTGAAGTATTTGAAAATAACAAAAATAGCAATTGGTAAGATTAATATTAAATAAAGAAAATATTGTCACTCATATGAGATATATTTAAATGAATAAATTAATTAAAAATATAGGAACGAAGAGGAATATACGAGTGTACTTGAGAAAGAATTAACATTGACTGAGAATTGTTTAAAAAATAATCCGAAGTCTTATAGTGTGTGGCATCAGAGATGGTGGGTGATAGAACACATACAAAAACCTGATTGGGAAAAAGAATTAACATTATGTACAAAATGTCTTAATCTTGATGAAAGAAATTGTAAGTATTATTAAAACATAAATAATTAAAAAAAATATATAGCAATATATTCTCTAATAATAGTAATACATTTTAATTTGGTAAAGTTCATTGCTGGGATTATAGACAATATGTGGTAGAGAAAGCAGGAATATCGGATCATGCAGAATATGAATTTTCTACCACAAAAATATTAAACAATTTTTCTAATTACTCGTCTTGGCATTATAGAAGTAAAATTCTAACAAAATTATTTTATAACGACTCGGAAGAAACCCCAGTTATGCAACAAAAGCAGGAAGAAGGTTAATATTAAACTTGCATTACACATTCCTTATGGTTCAATTAATTTTCTAATGGCATTTTATCGATATTGTTCAGAGCTTGAACTCGTGATGAATGCAACATTTACGGATCCTAATGACTCCAGTGCATGGTTTTATCAAAGATGGCTTTTAGATAATTATAAACCTAAATCTCATAGTGTATTATGGAGATCTCGTGTTACAAAAGACATGGTCGTTGCTGTATTTGATAGTGATATATCTGAACAATCTGGAGAAATTTCATTATTTGTAGATAACAATAAAATAGATATTCGATGGAAATCATACGGAGAGAAAACATTTTCAAAAGTATGGACTGGAATTTTGTCTACTTCGTTAGAGAATTTAAGTGAACTACAAAACGTTCACATAAATATAGAAGATAAAAATTATCAATTGCACTATTCACAAAAAGAATCCGCATGGATATATAAATCTGATTCATTGATAATTAATGAGAATCATAACAAGGAACAATTAAACGAACAATTGGAAAGTTACAAGCAATTAGCAAAAATGGAACCAAATAACAAATGGGCTATATTAATTGGTATCTTTCTTATGAAAAAAATTGATTTTATTCATTTTAATAATATTATATTGGAAGATCTAAACACATTATCACGTATTGATTTTCTACGTTCAAACTATTATAAAGATTTACGTAAGTATATTATATTAAAAAAGATATAAAAATTATAAATTAATATTAGATCGACAATAATTATGGGTTACTACTGATCTCGATGATATATTTTTCATTTTTAGGTAGCAAATATTTATTGGAATATACATTTAAAAAAATTTGGGAAGAAGAAAGTGATTCAGAAATGCAAACAAAGATAGATTTATCTGGATTAAATTTAACAACGCTGCATAATAGTCAATATTTCGCATTTTTTGAAGAAGTGAATCTTAGTGCCAATAATTTGGGAACATCGTTGAATCAACTCTTAAGTTTTCAGTATTGTAAAAAATTATCCTTGTCTAGTAATCAGATAAAATCATTGAAACATTTTCCTACATTAAGTAATCTGGAGTTCTTATCTTTACGAAATAACGAACTATCAGATATAAATGAAATATTGAATCTCATTAAAAGGCACAATTTAATGAAATTAGACATAAGGGATAATCCTATTTACGATTTGTATAAAAATGATCTCGACGTCGCTAAAGTTATTCAAACAAACGTGATATTGATTTGAAAATATTATAAAATTGAAAATATCGCGTTTTTAATAAGAAATTGTATTTCTACAAATTATTTACGTGTCACGTACACACACCCACACACACACATATACATATATGTGTATATAAAAATTTTACATTGAATATAAATAATTTACTTTTCTGGAAGAATTAAATTTCACTTAATATATCATTTAATAATAAAATTGCACGAACTTCATTTTATATTATAAATTTGTATGTGTCGATAACATTGCTTACAACGCTATCTATCGAAAATTCTTTGAAACTTTTGATGATAAATTATCAAATAATAAAAGATATCTTACGACGAGTGATAAAAACGATCGAGTTTTGAATTAAGAATAAAACTTTATCGAGTCTTGCCGATAAGTAACGCTGTCGCAAGCAACGTTATCGACGAACTACAAATCATTGCCTATCACTAGACGCAACGAAGATATTCATATTAATAATTCAAGATAATCGATAAGAGAGAGAGAGAGAGAGAGAAAGATATGGAATCCAATCTAAAGGATGAAATTCAATCTAAAAATAAATTGGAATAAAGGAAATAACGAGATAACGCATCAAACATTTCTGCAGTTCTATAAACAAATTGAAGAATCGAAGTATCCGAAATTTCAATTTTCTTGTTTCTATGAGAAAATAAATGATGAATAAACTTTTAATGCGATTTTAACAAGGATTTAACGATTCAAACGGAATGGACAAATGTATTCTAGAAAAAAAAAGAAGAAAAAAATAAAAAAAAATTAAATGAATAATTAATAAAAAATAAATAAATAAAAAGGAAATAGAAGAAAAATAAAAGAAGAATAAATAAGAAGAAAGAACTACATAAATAAATAAATAAAACAACATAGAGAGAAAAAGGCGAGGAAGATTAAAAGGAAGAAGAAGAAGAAGAAGAAGAAGAAGATAAAGGGTAAGTAAGTTGGAAGGGAGAAGAAGCTATGGTACGAGATGATAACCTTCAACAAAGTTCGTGTAGGTAGGGTGTCGTGGATGCGCATTGGCTTAGTAACTCCCCCGTATATGATGTTGTTAACGCGCATCCTCTAGATTTCTCAACCACAGCCGTCAGTATGCGGTCGTGCATTCCACGCGGGCACACCTGTTTGCTCTCTCTTCCTACAATATAATTTCAACGCGACTATGTTCACGCATTGACATTTGTGTTAGGGGTATAACACACACAGAAAAGCATAGAGACTTCTCTTCGTTAGACAAGGTCGCTAAGCTTTCATTATCTTTTTTTCCTCTCTCTCTCTCTCTCTCTTACTCTCTTTCTTTCTATTTCTCTTTCTTTATTGTGTTAATCGAGAATAAGATACATTATCTGATAATTAAGGATAACTAAATATATATATATATATATATATATTTATTTATTTATTTATTTATATATATATATTCTATGTAGATGTCTTATTTATCTCTATAGATAAATAAAAAGACGGATAGAAATAAAGAGAGAAAGAGAGAGAGATAAATAGATAAATAAATTAAAAAAAAAAAAATAGAGAAAAAAGAGGAGAGGAAGAGAGAAATATGCAGAAGCGGATAGATAAATAGATAGATAGATAGATAGGCAAATTTATAAACGGGCAAAAAGGAAGAAGGAAAGAAAGAGAAGGATAGATTTAGCCGAGAAAGAGGAACGTCCTCGTGACTTCAACCACGTGTCCTCCTCTCATCTTTCTCGTCATAGACGCGTAAGAGCAATTTTCTCTTTATTGATACTTTCGTGTCAGACTCCCCTCTTTCACCCTGTCCCCAAGTGTGTCTTCTTCTTCAACTTCTTCGTCTTCTTCTTCTTCTTGATGGATATACATATATCTTAAAATGGGTGATCAAACGAGAGTAAGAAAGAAATTACGTGTTTTCTCTCGAGTACTTCACTTTCATTTCTTCCCTTATATCCCTTGTAATTCGATTTAATCCAGGATCTATAAATCACGCTTTATCCCATCCACCCTTCTTTTATTTTCTTGATAATTTTTCTTTCCCTTTTTTTTCTTTCTTTCTTTCTTTCTTTCTTTCTTTCTTTCTTTCTTAACGATGATACATCACGTCCGATCTCATCTTTGTTGTTTCGTGTATAATGATTGTGCATGATATTATTGCGTTTTATTAATCCGAACTTTCCAATGAATGAAATTTAAATCTAATCGTTAAGAATCAATCTTGATATTATTTATTCGTCTTGATGTATTAAAGAATTGTGATTCGATACATACTTTCCTCGCATCTTTCTCGTATCGTTTACTTTCTATGTAATTCTTTTGTACAATGTATTGTCGATTGTTTGGATTAGATGTTTTTTTTTAATATTTGAAAATAATATACCTTTTCTTCTTCTTCTTTTTCTTTTTTTTTATTAAACGAACAAATTGAACGATCGATAGAGAATGCTTACGATATTTACGTTCGTCGTGCACGTATACAAATGGTTCTGTTAGCACGTGCTTGTTCTCTCTATTTCTCTCTCAATCTCTCTCTCTCTCTCTCTCTCTCTCTCTCTCTCTCTCTCTCTCTCTCTCTCGTATTCGAGAATATGCACGTACCTTCATAACCATAATACTACTACATACATATATATATATATATATATATATATATATATAGCATGTTGGTGACAGTTACAATTGATCTTCCACTTCCATTCCATTTAAACACTCAGGTTATTTTTATATTACAATCAATAAAAGAAATACAAATGTGTTCGTGAAATATTTGAAAAAAAAAAGAGGAATTTTAAATATATATAGATTGCAGGAGATAAATCAAAAGTTCATAGATAATTTTAAAAATCAATTACTATTCTTCGAGACTCTTTAGATCAGTTTTTTTCTTTTTTGGGGATCGTAAAAAAATTTCCTACACTTACAATTTAACGATTCGAAAATAAAGTTTTATTCATTCTTATTAAATCGATTTCTTATAAAATATTATTTTCGATCGATATATATGTGTGCGTGCGTGCACGTGCGTGTATGTACGTGTACATGTATATAATAACGAGTGTCTAATTAAGATCTTAATTAATTGCAATCTCGATGGTTTCCTCATTTCCCTCGGTGACAAATCAATAATCAATGACTGAATAGTACATTTGTATACGTAGATATTATATAACACACCTACGATATCGAGTTGGTATAGGTATAATAATTATTTTGTTAAAGTAGGTATGTGTATACACGCACACACATACACATACACATATAACGAGACACATGTTGAGTTGTATAATTAATACAATATTACGGTGTACATGTTCGTTAAAACGACTAGAACAGACGCGAAGTTTCCTTTGTAACTATCGTCATATCGTTATCATTAATTTTGGCCTTTATCATTGTTATTGGTAACATTTTTTATTCGTAGCTCGTGAAAAATGTGATATTTTTTTGACAAGGTCGAGTTTTTTTTACTTTGTAAAACGAACGGGATTAATGATTTTATAATAAATCTTCTTTTTGTTTTATTTCTTTTTCCTTTCAACTAATTCGAGAGCACAAATATTGGTAATAATATAATTTTATGGGAGTTATAAGAAAAAATTCCTTCCTCTTCGGGTTATAATTGTCTTTAAACGTTTATAAAGACGTGTATTATATTTATTATTAGAAAAGAAAGTAATAAAAAGAAGAAGAATTGTAAAAGACAAAAGTATATTCTTCTAATCGATATATATATATATATTTTTTTTTTCCATCCAAGTATAACTCTTTCAAATGATATCGGGAAAATAAGATTTTCTTCCCCCCATACGACATATGAAATATGTAAAAGAAAAAACTAATTTACAATAATTTTTGCTATAATAATTTCGAAAGGATGTAAACAGATAAATAAATTAATATGGGCTGTATATTGAAAAACTTTTTGTATAAACAAAAATTTGCGAAGGACAAAGAATTACGCTGCAATAATAAATATTTTCGAAAAAATTGTTGCTCTTATAAAAGATATATATAGTAAAAAAAAAAGAAAGCAAATGTGACTAAAAACTGATTGAAGAATGATTAAAAAAGAAAAAGAAACCACCAAACAATTTCAGAAAAATAAAAGAAGGTCAAAAAACAACTAATTGCATCATTACGTTATACGTATACATATGTACTTATATACATGTATATATACATTGTAAATTTTACATTATTCAAATTTTAAATAATAATTACACATTTTCAATTTTTACATAATATATAAATTTTCAATATCTTTTTTTTCCGATATTGCTTTTATGATTCTTTAAAATTTAAAAACAAAATAATAATAATAATAATAATAATAATAATAATAATAATAATAATAATAATAATAATAATAATATATAAAGGATATTGAATCGAGCAATAAACTATGTCAGAATTCTGAATGTTTAATACGTCCATAGAGATAGGTGTTCTATTTCGCAAAAAAAGAACAATATAATAGTAAAGAGAGAGAAAGAGAGAGAGAAAAAAAGAGAGAAAGAGAGAGAGAGAGAGAGAGAGAGATATCTTGAGATCTTGAGTGACACGTTATAAAGTCTAACACACGTTATAAGATTGCAACTTATATATAAAACACACACATACTTATAGCCAGTGCCATTGAGATGATTTTATGGTGGCCCCTTCCCTGTCTATATGTACCTTTATGTCGAGCTTGAATGTGAATGGACAGATAGATAGATAGATAGATAGCTAGAGAGAGAGAGAGAGAGAGAGAGAGAGAGAGAGAGAGAAGCCTTCTCGATGAGATAATACGACCGGCTGTGATATGCCATTCAGGCCCGAACTCGGGACCGTCGAATTGTGAAAGAGATCGAGAAGCGAGGGTGGACACACATCACTTGCGATCATGCTCACCATAAAAAACGAGTGAGTATAAAAACTAATATATATATATATATATATATATATATATATATATATATATACATATATATATATACATACATACATACATACATACATACATACATACATATTTAACGAGCTTGTCACTCTTGGATTCGCAAAATTCAAATGAAATGTCTTTATCATTTTCCCGCTCATTTCTGTCTTCTTTTTTTTTTGTTTCCTATTCCTTCTCTCTTTGATTCATTATAACTCTCTCTCTCTCTCTCTCTCTTTCTCCCTCTTTCTCTTTCTTTCATTATCTCTCTCTCTTTCTCTCTCTGTCTCTCTCTCTCTCTCTCTCTCTCTATATATATATATATATATATATATATATATATATATATATATATCCCCCACCATTCTGTTAATCTTCCCTCGTAGGCGCCATTATCGATCTTACACGCTTCGCTTGCCACCTCACTTTTTATAAGACTTAATTTTTATTTGATAGTGAACGAACAGTAAGCAACGAAATTAGACGAAATTGATCGATAATGATTCCCTTATTTCCTATGTTATAAATAGATAATTAGTAGATCTTTTTTATTTCTCTCTCTCTCTCTCTCTCTCTCTCTCTCTCTCTCTCTCTCTCTCTCTCTCTCTCTCTCTGTTCTGTCTTACTTTAATTATCCAATATCGGCAAGGTTATCCTTATCGATTTGTTTAGTTATGGTTTACGGTACTTTTATGATATGACTTCTTTAATATACCATTTGATAGTGGTACGATCTCTTTTTCCGTCTTTCTTTCTTTTCTGTTCTTTTTTTTCGTCCTTCTTGTCTTAAACATTCCGATCAATAATGAGTCGTCGATCAAAGCTTCTTAGTCGGTGCCAAAAGTTCCTTAATGATTTTACAGATCAATTACTCCTTCCCGAGACTTTTCAAGCTTTCTTGCAAAGTCGGACTTGTGGTTTCACAATTTGATCGCAAAGAAAAAAACACAACAAAAAGAAAAATAATTAACTCGAAAGAAAGTAGCCCGAAAAGGCGTAATCGATTTTTAAAAACACGTAGAAACTTTTTGGAGTCCCGTCTACCGCTCTGTTATACAAATTATACTCTTTTCGATTTGTTCACCCTGTATATTATCCTTTCTTTTGTCATTTTGCTTTTCCAATCTAACGAATAACGAAATCGTCATTGTTAAAAAAATTACATCACATTAAAGCTCTTCTTGTAAATTTAGAAAAATAAATTTTTCTTCAGTGATCTTTCCTTTTTTTTTTTATTTATTTATTACTGTAAATTTTATATACTATTTTTTTCTTTTTCAATAACAAGATCGTAAATGTCACATATTTCCATTTGATTTTTCGTTTCTTTTCTTTCTTTATTTTTTCAAAGAAATTACGTCTGTGCAAACAAACAGAAAGAGATGTTCTTTAAAAAACAAAAAAAAAAAGAACAGAAAAAAGAAAAGAAAAAATACGAAGACTATATGATTATTTTTTTTTTTTAACATTGTTTGTGTGTTGTAAGTCAATATTACAAATAAAAAAATAAAAAAAGTGAATTGTTTCCTTCCGAAAGAAGAAAGTCGTATCTTTCACGATTTACTTTTCATAGAAATCAAAGTGTCTGTTTTCTTATATCGAGTGACGAGAGAATTGAAAGAGGGAGAGAGAGAGAGAGAGAGAGAGAGAGAGAGAGAGAGAGAGAGAGAGAGAGAGAGAGAGAGAGAGAGAGAGAGAGAGAGAGAGAGAGTTAGAAAGAGATAGTAGAAAGAGAGAGAGAGAAAAATATACATATCTTTCTTTCTCTCTTCCCTTTCAATTTGTTTTCTCAAAAGGTAAGAAAAAAAGAAAGATGGAAAGATAGAGAAATTATTCTACAGGAGGCATATAAATTTGAACGATGAAAAGAGATAGAGGGACTCTACTAATTTTTCTTTTCACCTAATACACACACACACACACACATAAGGACTGATACGTTGTTAACATCACGCACAATCAGTTGCCATTGAAAAGATTTCGAATCTACCCTTTCAACTCTTCTTCTCGATATTTTTCCTTTCTAAGCGATAGAGAGTGACGGTCGAAGACGTATCCTGTTATTTCGACGTCCTCTTGGTTAATTTAAAAAAATTAAAAAAAAAAAAAAAAAAAGACAAAAAAAGAAAAAAGAAAAACAAAGAAAAGAAATAGACAGAGAAGAAGAAAAAAACGTGACGATATATTAAGAGCAAAATTAAGATCGAGTATAGCGTAAGTTTAATATCAAACCATTTATTGTTACGTCCTTTTATATTCATTTTATTTTCTTCTTCTTCTTCTTTTTTTGTTAGGTGTTTCTCGCACGGCAGCATGCTCTATAATTGTAATTAAATGTAATTAATTTTATCAATTAGGATGCCTGTTTCCCGAATATCGTATATCTTTTTGTTTTTTGCTCGTTGTAATGCGGAACACATCTTAAATATTAAATTACAAAGGGAAACGGATCGTCTGACGATGTTCTTGTTAATTGTTCTTTTCTTCGTTTTTCATTAATTTTTTCATTTGTTCTAATTTTTTCTTTTCAACTGTAACAAGAAGATCTCTACGCCTTTGTTCAATTCGCTTTCGATTAAAAGCATTCGATCGATTAACGAACTTTTTCAAAAACATTTCTATTTTTATTTCTTTGATTTGACACTTTGTATAATACTGTTCGTAATAACATGATTGATCGATCACGATATTTTCTATCTCCATTTGTTACTTCCGTTTAATCCTTTTGTTGAAATATACATTTTTATTCGACCCCATTCGCATGCGAGAGATTAAAGACAATCGAATAATTTTTATTTGTCACTTTAATGTAAATTAAATTGTATCGCCAAAAAATTAGTAGTAGTAATAGTTAATGTAACACAGTAGTGGTATTACATTTTAAATCAATTTTTATACGAATTAATTTCTCTTTACTTTGATTTTATTTTATTTTATTATTTCTTTTTTGTTTTTCGTCAATCGAAAAAATATTTTCAATTTTTAAAGTATGCGATGAAATTAAATTTTGGCAATGATTAATGTACGAATGTATAAATAATTTCAGCATGTCACCGCGCAACGGATCCTGCGTGGCAGAGGTAAGCTCGGTAAGGAGTCTATCGTCGGAGGACGTTTCGGCAAAGACAAATCGTAAGAAATCCTGTTGGGCACGTGCCACGGATCCTGCGAGTCGTCGTGGCCGTAGGATTCAATTGTTGCAAATGTTGGTACTACCGTTCATACCGATCCTAGCTTTGATCGTACAAACTGCCAATACGCTCCACGACATATTGATTTATCGACAGGAAGTATCGGACATCGAAACACAGGTTTGTAGTTTCTTCTTTGATTTAATTTTTTCTTTTTTTTGGTTACTTGAAAAAAATTCTTGAATTTAGTTTCTCAAAGAATCTTTTTTTTTTCATTTTTATTTTTATTTATATATATATATATATATTTTTTTTAATTCGCAACGCAATCAAAAGGGAATGCATGAAGGGAAATAATTAGTTCTCGCTGTTTAACCGTTCTTCTTTTTTATTTATTTTTTTTTTATTTTGTTATTGTTGTCGTCAAGCGATTTTATAAACAATTCATCGTGAACGATATACATTGTCGAAATGAAATTAAAGAGGAACGGAACGGCATTCTTTGCTTTGGTATTTATTTATTTATTTATTTATTTATCTTATTTACATTGCCTTTAAATTATTTTTCTCAAGCGACTTTATAAAGAAATAATTATGAACGATATAAACTGTGATTACTTTCAAAATTATTAATATATGAAATAAATAAATTCTTAAGCGATATAATGTACGACGTTTCGTTACGATTTTACAAGCGCACGTATAAAAGCGATATTAAAGAATTTGAAAAGATTTGAAAGACACATTTTTATATTTTCTCATCATTGTCGAGAAACGAAAACGAATTACTTTTTCTTTCTTTATTATTTTTTTTTGTTTCTACTTTAATTATAAGTCAAATTGAAAAAAAAATCCCGTTTTGAAAGCTCCGTCCAAATGTTATCAATATTTCCTTTCTCTTTTTTTGTGTTCATTATCTTTTCTTTTCATTTTTTTTTTTTTTTTTTATTCATTCGCAATCGTATCGAATTTTAAATCCTGTGCGTTAATGGATGATAAGAAGAAGTAGAAGAAAAAAAAAGGAAAACATAAAAATATGAGACAAACTTCGCAAACAAATTGATAATGAACCAACTAAAATGGCAATTATACCTAATTACTATTATACACGTAGAGAGTATCTCAACGAACTTATGTGGACGTGCATGCACGTATGTGTATGCATGGTGTCATATGATACAGGCGAAGAGGAGACGAAGGGTGTAGATAATCGTGTATATAAAGCATACAATTAGGCAGAATAGGAGTAATTCCTAGATATCGATTGAACCAACTAAAAATAACGAGTGAACGGTAAATATTCCACGCCTATATATGTATGTGTACCTACTCGATAGAGTGGACATAATACAACCAACATTGGTTCTAATATTAAAGGACATTTTCATTCCTCATCCGTTCTTACCTCTATAATTGTATATTTTCTATTGACTTATGATATACTTCTCTTGTCGAAAAGAAGAAGAAGAAGAAAAAAGGAAGGAAATACTATTTTGTTTTTTTCGTTTTTTTTTTTTTTTTTTTTTTTTTTACTAGCGAACATACCTGCACGCATAAGCCTTAACGATTTATTCAAAAAGTTTCGTTCGCTTTTAAGTGATATATCCTATCGGAGAATAATTTTTACGTAAGGATAAAAAAAGGGAGAGAGGATAAAATGAAAGGAGAAATGAATTTTATTGTTTACAAAAATTCCATATTATCGGTATGAATGAGGTTGAAAAACAAAAAAGAAGATTGAATAATTTCGTTATCGCCGTGTATTGATTACGGCGATGAATAATTTTTCGCTGGAAGTATTCCGTGCTCTGTCGGTGAGTGATTTTTATTGAATGAAAAAAAGAAAGAGAAAATAAATAAAAAGAATAAGCAGAAGAAAGGGAAAATTGTATAAAATTAAAAAAAAAAAAAAAAAAAAAAAGAGAAAAAAAATCTGATTGTAACGGTTGATTTAATTTATTAAATTCTATCGATGTTATAATTTTAAAAATAATATTTCCATAAAAATAAAATTATATCATCGAATAACGATATTATATTGTCACATTTTAAAAGAAAAATAATTATTCGTCGAATTGCATGGTGTTTTGTGCGCGCGCGCATGTGTGTGTGTGCACTTCTCTTGTATCGAATTACTATTTAAGAAACATGATTACTAGGAGTAAAACAGGAAAGGATAGGAAAGCATAAATGCATCGATGTCCTCGTTCTCGTGCTTATCAAACTTAGTTACCTTCGTCATCGGTATCATCAATGTCGGTCCACGCATAAGTGCCCCTTCGAGTTTGTTGTGCTACTCATCCTTGGATAATTTAACTATGCACAAATTCGAAAACTAATTTCGTAAAATTTTCCAAAAGGAAAAATCACTTCGATGACAGGCAATAACTTCGTTTGTTTTTTTTTTACGCGTAAAGCATATAAAATCAAGCTTAACGTAACAATTTTTTTTTATTATTTAATTAATGTTATTACTTATGTTTCCTTGCGAACGATTTTATTCTTACTTTTTAGTTCTCGAAATATTTAAGTGTTTCGATTAAAAAAAAAAAAAAAGAAAGATATTACCCGTGTATGTGTAGGCACGTGATTTATGATATAGTGTGATATATTATACATTATATATATATATATATATATATATATATTATATTATATTATATTATATTATATTATATTATATTATATTATATTGACGAAGCAATTTTACTTCAACATGGTACTTCAGCCTACCATAAAAGTATCCGGTACTCTGTTCTGTCCGTTCTCTCTCTCTCTCTCTCTCTCTCTCTCTCTCTCTCTCTCTCTCTCAATATGTGCTTTACAATTAGTTCCCTTCCCTTTCGGAAGTTACACCGTCTCGTGAATTCCAGCCATTAGTCGACGATGCTTTCCAAAGTGCATGTAGCACGTACACAAACATAGTTAATTTCACAAAAGATCCATTAGAATACAGACACACCGGTTATGGACGTAAGACCTGTCGAGATTTTTGTTTATTTTCCATTATTTTTCTTTTTCTATTTGTTAATACTGCAATTTTTTAATTTCTCTTTCTTCTTCTTTTCCCCCTTTTTTCCTTTTATTTATTTATTCTTTTTATTTTTTTTAATTTTTTTTTTTCTAATTTAATTTCACTCACACCTAGATCAGTGCATCGATGAACAAAAAGAACAATACGATTAGGCCATTATGTAATTGTACGGAGATTCGTTTAGTTTGTAATATTGTCGTAAAAAAAAAAAAAAAAAAAACAAGTAAATTCGATAATAAATGCAAAAGGAGAGACAAAAGAGAACTGGAAAGAAAGTAAAAAAATTTTGTTGTGATACAATTTATTTATCAAAAATATAACGAATTAGAAATCATTTCAGATAACCGTAAAATAGTAATATAGAGTTACGTATACATTTATATATATTTTTATGTAAATTGAGGACGTGATTTTTAACAATTGTTTTTTCAACAAAAATAAGAATTTGTTTATGAATCATTTATCAATTTATATAATTTTATAAATCAGTACTAATCTGAATTTCTCGAAAAACAAAGTAAATTAATTTAGTAAGAAATTGTTTATGAAAATTGTCTATAACAAATTGTTAATTAATTATTAACAATACGCTTTAAAAAATAGGAAAGATAGAGAAAACTATCCATTTTAAAATGATGTTTGATTCGTGTCTCTACGATTTTTAATTCCGTAGATATTCCCATATTAATGTGAAACATTTATATTGGCCCACTGACCTATATATAATTTCATTCAACTTTTCTCAATGACACACTGACCTATATAAATTTCGAGAATTTAGGTGGCCTTACTACTGCTACTACTGCTATTACTACGAACAGTTGTAGTATTTGAATTATGAATGAAATCTTACGACGGCGATATCTTCGAAACGAAAAATCGTAGAGACTTGAAACAAACGTTGTTTTCAAGTGTAATTCATTCTTCATTCATTTAAACATCGTAATAATATCTTCATAATAAAATCGATTTTCTTAATAATTTTTATGATTGAATTTTTTCTTTTTTCTCTCTCTCTCTCTCTCTCTCTCTCTCTCTTTCATAATAAAGATTTAAATATAATGAGATCATTTAAATTTTTATCACAATCATATAAATTTTATTTTGTTTATTTAAAATAAGAGATACAAATATTTATATTAATAATCGCCAATTTACGAAAAACTCTATTTTTTTCTTTTTTGTAATAGGGATATAATTAAAATATCTCCCAAACAAATAATTTTTCAACGTGCATGGGTTAGTACTTCTTTTTTTTTTATATAGAATGTTAAGCTACATCGATCAATGCAATCAAAAACACATGATTCCATTTTTAAAAAAACTCGATTGACCTTTATATGACCTTTATGAGTCCACGTAAAAAAAAATGATTATTGCATTTTATGGTCTCTTCCGTACCGTAAGGTTTTTTCAACGAAGTTTTTTTTTCATACTTCTAAAAGGAACGGAGATATTCAAGATGATTAAAGTTATTTTTCCACCTTGTATATATATATATATATATATATATATATATATATATATAAAATATTATATTAAAATTATATATATAATATTAACTTAAAACGTTATGTAACAAAATGTTAACATACTTCAATCAATTATATTGCAATATCTCGATAGAAAATTTTTATTTAATACAAAACTTTTACGTATATAAATAATATTATAAAAATTAGATAACACGTGAAACGTTTATTTATAGAGCAAAATATGACAATTATGCAACAAAATTAATTCGCACAAAAGTTCATTTCATACGTAACATTATTATAAACTGAAATAACACAAGTCGATAATAATGAAAGTTAATAAATAATTATAGCATACATTTGTTGTATAATGTAATATAATTGTGATAACGTAATTGTAATTACGTAGTTGCAGTATCGACCGACTTTACCCCCCCCCCCCTCCACACACACACACGTACATATATATGTATATACGTACGCATACGCACACACGCAAAAACACACACAATACTTGTATTTATATAAATATAATATGCTCATCTTTCGTTATAGGTAACCATAGCTACAGATTTGGGCAAAGTGGTGACCAGGATGCAACTTGAAAGATCCGAAGTAGCATTCTTTATTTATACCAATGGCAGCACTTTAAGGTATTTATTTACATACGTTCATTGATTTACATTAAAATTAAATGTTTCTTATGTAATCGTCCAGTTATAAATTTGTTCGAACGACTAACAAATTTGGCGAATGTATATATATCTGGTAAACAAGTATAGTTCAAGGATAGTTAAAAATAAATTTTATCGGAATTTCTTTCCTTTATCTTTTTTTTTTGACTTTATAAAAATAATTTCTTTCTTTTTTTTTCGTTTTTTGTAGAAAATTCTGAAAAATTTTTATGAGGATATGGTTATTTCTCCATTCAAGATAAATCTATATTTTAAAACACGATAAAATATATATATATATATATATATATTTTTATTTCATTCTTTACCAAACACAAACTCTGTGTGTGTGTGTATGTGTGTGTATACATGGAGTATAAACACCTGTTTTCTGTTTGTTTTTTTCGACAAATTCTTAAATATTCAGAACATATTATTGAAAGAAATGCTTTATCTCTTTATTCTGATAGATCTATATTGTTAATAAAAAAAGAAAAATGATAAAACTTTTCCTTCCCGATTTTATTTATTCATTTCTTATTTTTTCAAATTTTCTCTCTTTCTCGTTATTTATTAAACGTACACACGTATTGTAGGTATATACGGAAAAAGTAGTAAAATTTTTTTTTCTTTTTTTTTTTTTTGTAAATTCTTAAATATCTTACAAAAGAATTCGTTGAAAGAAATATTCTGATTACGTATTGTTAATAAAAAGAAGAACTTTTCTTTTCGCGTATACCTTCGTATCTTCCTATGTTTCACTTAAAATGTTACTGATCGCTTGATCTCTTCCGTATATACGTGACTCACGTGAATTAAAGGAATACTTTCATCCGGATAAAACGAAACCTTTAATGTCTCCGCGAATGAAAACAAATGGAACCTTCGATGAACTTTAATCGACACATCGACGTCGTTACAATTCCTTTTTATTCTCGAGTTTGATTTCCTTAAAAAGAAAAAAGAAAGAAAAAGCACTATTAACCGCATTAATTATTAACTAAATTGATTTTTCAATTTCTTTGATATTACTTTTTACGAATTATTGTATAAAAAATAATTACATCATTAATTACCATTACCACATTCGTTTATACTACATTTTATACTTTATTATACTAACACTTTAGTACTTCAATATAAAAAATATATTTAGTTATGAATTAACAGATGTAAAGGGAAGAATAACAATTGTTTATAACGAAAAAATTCGTCGATAACGTATTAACAAGAACAAAATCGAAAATGTAAAAACGGTTTCCTTATCGATCGATTTCTATTCAAAGTTGAATTTCTATCTTACAATCTGTGAACATTGGATTCGCATGAAATGCATATTGGACCGTCGAAGGCCCTATACTCGATTAAAACTTCACGATCAGTGAATCGTGCTTTATTGACCCGACCCTTCTGCTTCGATTCTTTCGCACGAGCAACGTGTTAATCATTGAGATTGGTTAAATAATTTACGACGTCAATTGAAACGAGAATATTTACGTATATTTTTTTGTTTTTTCCTTTTTTTTGTCGAATTCTCTCTTCACCAGTTAGTCAATTATCATTATGCCTTTTTTTATCTTTTCATTCTTTTCCTTTTTCTTTTTTTTTTCTTTTTTTTATTATGCATCAGACCATACAAAATGTCGTTCAGATTTTATTTAACAGTTCAGTGAGCTTTGTTTAAGTGAGAAATATCAGTTTTTTGTGTGTATGTGTGTGTGTACAGTTATTGTTTATATTTATTGTTTTCATAGATATCTTAATAGTTTCTTTTATTATTATTTTTAATACATAATAATATAATATATATATATATATATATATATATATATATATATATTTATATTACATATATTAAAAATTTTATTTCATTTCTGTTTTATTACAAATATATATTATACATATTATTAATTAAAAATTATATAATACGATTATATTTTCTAAAGGTTGGGCCAAAAGTTCCAAGGTGACATTAAAAATCAATAGTTGTTTATTGAGACTTTTCAGAGTTATAATTAAGCTTGCAGTTTTACAAACTAGAGTTTCAGTTTTACAGTCTAATTGATTCTTAAAATTATGTAAAAACTTTTGGACCATGTTGTATTTTATATATGTATGCGTGTGTGTGTGTGTGTGTCATTTATAATATAGGACATATGCTATATGTATTAAAAATATTATTTGAAATGTATGTATTTACGTGGGTTCTTTAAAATAACAAAGTAAAAAATATTATTCCTAAACAATAACAAATACACGATACGAGTAATTACTATTATATAATATAAAAAAGAAAAAGAAAGAAGAAAAGTATAAAAATAAAGTGTTCCAACTTGAAGAAATGCAATAAACGCGTAACTGCAAAAGATTAAATTACAACGTGGGAGCAAACAAAAAAAGTTTTCTAAAAGTTATAATAACTATTTTATTTTAATTTTTTTCTCTGCAAATTAAGGCAGATATTCTCTTAATTTAAGTACGTACTATATTAAAGGACGTATTAGGGACAATATATAATCCTCCCCTATAAAAAAGAAAAAATAAATAAATAAAAGAAAAACTCAGCCGAGTGGAAATGATAAATCACATACACACGCGCGCGCGCACCTGCACACACACACAAGTTTTGTCCGCTTAGTGCAAAATTATTTAGAAATTAACTTATGTTTTTATTAAAAGACAAATTTTTTGTTAATAAAAAGGGGAAAGAAAAAAAAAAATATATATATATATATATATATATATATATATATGTATATATATAATGAGAATAACTATTTAGTATACTTAAAACATTGTATATCATTATTACAGTTATTCTTTTATTTCTTTAATTTTTTTTTATTTTTTTTAAATCGACACGCCTCAGTCCCTTTCGTTCTTCTTATCGCTATACTCACATTAACTTTCTCTTTTCTTTTTTGTATCTCTTTTCTCGAAGGTCCAATCTGACGCAAAGATTCTCTATTACCGATCATGCTCTGCATAATATGACAACTTGGCCCTTGGTTTCCGTCCCGAGAGACGAAAGCAAGACGCAAACATACGATGTTGTAAGCAAAGAAGCCTTTCAAGCACGGCTCGAGGATTTCAGGTAAATCAAAGTCACTAAATTGTTTACAATTGTGTATTACGGAATTAAATCGTTTTTTCTTTTCTTTTTCCTTTTTGTTTCTTTTTTTTTTTTTTGTTTTATTCAGAATAAAAATGTTTTTTTCTTTTGACAAGATAGAAAGAAAAAACCTAAGAGAAAAAGAATTGACCAAGATCGTAAATGATATTTGATAAAATTCGAAACCAGAAGGAGACAAAAATATTAAAACTTTTTCTTTCTTTCTTTTTCCTTTCTTTTTTTTTTTTTTTGACATAAAGGATTGGCGGTCAAAAGTTTTCAAGCGATTTAAAAAATTAATTAATCTTTTCCGAATAATTCGAGGATAATTTTGTTATTTAGATTGTAACAAACGTTAACAAGCCTGGCTGGTAATATTTCGAAGAAGAAAAAGAAAAAGAAAAAAAAAGGAATTAGCCTGAAAGGTCTCGGTGAAGAGTAATGAATTTTTTAAATCATCCAGAAACTTTTCGCCGATCTAGGATCTTTTGGTCCTGTTTATGTGTGTATAATTGGTTATGACGTCAAAGAAGAGTAATGCTTTAAGGGCCAATTCGAGTAAGCTCGATTAACTTTAATCGACGATTAACTCGATTAGCAGTACATCAAACAGTCATCCTTTTAGTTGCGTGTCGTTTTTGATCTAGATTTTCGTGATATCACAATAACCATTGAAAAAATTCTATACGTTATATGTAAGAAACAAAATAATAATGAAAATAAGCTAGGAAAATATATATAACCTATATTACCATATTATATGTAAACATTTTTCTCAATGATTATGGATATTACGAAATTGTAGGTTAACAACGTTATACGATTAAAAGTTTTTGTTGTTGGCTAAACTTTTGATCGAATTAATAATAATTGATTAAATTTAATCGAAGTCGATAGAACTTCCTTTAAAATGTTTTTTAATTCGAATCTTATTTCTAGACGTACTTCTGTGTAAAAATAATGCATTCATGTGTATATATATATATGTAGAGAAACTAATGCGTGATACTCTAATCGTACATAACTTCTAATTAATAAATTGCTTATTATGGTATTACGTGGAATTGACAAATGAGTCATGTGATTAGGGTTAGATTTTTTATCATTTTGATTATTAACCATATTTTTTATAGTATTATTAATCATCGCGTTAATCTTCGTGAGAATACGATTCTAATCTGATTATATGTAACATTAAAAAGGAAAAAAATAATCATTGGAATAAATTCGTAAATCGTTTCGTTGTAGAATTAAATAAGTCAAAAATTTACGGTTAAATTTTTGTCGTTTCGATTGTAAATAATCATGTCTCGTATAGAATTATCAATCATTAAATTAATCTTTCCAAAGAATACTATTCTAATCTGATTAAATCGAAGATTGTAAAAGGGAAATGAAAGAATAATCATTGGAATAAATTCTTAGATTGTTTCGTTGTAGAACGAAATGAATATTCGAGAGTACGTGGAAAATTACGAGAGGAGGTAGCGTTCCCTCGAGTCATCGTTCCGACACTTGTTGAATTTCCATTCACATAGTACGAGTGTGTGTACACTTCTCTCCTATACCATCAACCATTATGGCGGACATTAAAATACGATCGAAGTTAGACCTCGTTCGAGTACTCTACTTAAAATACTTCATAGAAGGACACGATAGCATATCTCTCATTACCATCTCATTACCATTATATTCGTATCTCCCTACGGTACTTTTCTGTTTTTTTTGTCTCTTCCCTTTCGGAAAATTATAATTTCTAATTTGCGAAACGTCGTTGTTTTTTTGTTACGTATAAAAAAAGAAAAAAAAACGTAATTTGAATTTTCCCGGACTTTTCCATCGGATCGTGTCGAATTCGTCGTTTCCAACGAATAAAAAATAATATAAAATAAAGCTCGATATTAATAACAAAAAAGATGTATATATGTATATATGTATATGTACAGTAAAATATAATCGATAAAAATATGAGAAGTAATTTCGAATAGTTTATAATAGAGGTACTCAAACCGGACGAGTTACGCGAGATTTTTGATTTTATTTTATAAATCTTAATCGACGAGATCTCTTATCGAAGTTCGATATAATATAATCGATAAAAATGAGAAAGAATATAATACAAGTAAACGAGAGTGGTTATCAATCATTTTATATACTTTTTGTGAAATAGTGATTATCGTATTTTGATTAATAAAGAAAATTAATTAGATAATAGAGCATGACATAACATTATTTAAAAAAAAAAAGAGATTGAAACGAGAATATATATATATATATATATATATATATATATATATATATATATGGAAAGCTATGCTAATATAACGTAATCTAATATTATATATTAATATATAAATAATACTATATATATATCACATTTGTATATTTGTCAGCCATCCAAAGGATAAGAATTAACGAATAAAAATTCGTTTCTAAAACAATACGTAAGAAATATGTATAACGTATAACGTAAGTGGTCGAAGAGAAATAATACAAGGGTCGATAATAGTATAACCATAGTATACCCCATAGGAGAATATTTATAGAAAGCACGTTTTTCATTCCGCCGGAATGAAAAAGCTGCTCGGCTTCACAGCGGAGGCACGTATAGCCAATAAATCGATAGGACGATAAAGTATCGATATGGAAAATTCTGCCTATCATAGGCGACGGGGACGAGAGCTCCGAATATCATCTTTCACATCTTGTCAAACACGATCTCCATTTCGTTGGCAACGAGAATACAAAATTCATTCGTATCTCGATCACAGTGGTGTCACAATCATCAGTCAATTTTTATTTTTATTACGTAACTGTGTATTGCGTATCTGCCTATACATAAATACATGTATACATATATCTTATCTAAAGTTCTTTTTAATTCTATTTTAACTTTCCATTGTATCATCGATCGATGAATCGTTTTTATTTACTGAGAAAAATTCGAATATTCCGTTGACGAAATATTTTGTATTATTTATATATTTATTCATATAATTATTTTCATTGATAAGATATATCACAGAACAACATTATTTTTCATCTTATCAGGCCTGTAATATCGATAGATCGATATAATTATATTTTCATCGACGAAATCTTTCGTAGTTCGAAAATTAATTTCATCCGACGTAATTCCTCCGTAGAACGTAATTATTTTCATCGATTAATAATATCTCTGTATATCTGTCTGTATAAAATTAGTTTTACCTGTACAAAAAAATATTCTGCACAGATCGATATCAATTTCACCGAACGATATTCTCCGATATCTATCCGACAAAATTTTTCCTTACGTTAGAATTTCATCGTAGATCAAAGGAGATCGATTATCGTCGATCGAAATTCAATCATAAATCGAAATTATTTCTACATCGATAATAATTCATCGTAAAGATATCGAACTTCGTTGTTGTTGACTAAATTTACCTCGGATCGAAAGTTATTTTCGTTATTAGACGTCACACTCGCCTTGATAAATTTTGTTTATCGATAAACAAAAACAAAAAGAAAAAGAAGAAGAAGAAGTGAAAGAAAAAGAATGAGAAGAAAAAGAAGAAGAAGAAAAAGTAAAAGAATAAGAAAACGAGAAAAAGAAGAAGAAGAAGAAGAAAAAGTAAAAGAATAAAAAAACCAGAAAAAGAAGAAGAAGAAGAAGTAAAAGAATAAAAGAACGAGAAAAAGAAGAAGAAGAAGAAGAAGAAGAAGAATATAAACAAGAAAAAAAATGGTCAACATGGCGTGGGACGGGTTATTATTTTCCATTTAAGTGCATATGTGCATAGATAAATATCTGCATACATATATATGAACATATGTACACACACTTACCTACATACACATATACGTACATATATACATACTTACGTGCATACACACACGCACACACACATACATATACATATGTAGAGACATATCTATGCATGCATCATACATATACACATGCACGCGTGTATGCGCGCGCGCGCGCACACACGCACGTGATCAAGGGAAAAAAGATAATGGAATGGCGTTGACGAGGCCGTAAAGAGAGTACAACTCGGTGATAACGGATCATTAAGAATCTTCAAGCTTCGATTCGAAAGGAAAGAGAAATAACGATAAAAAATGAGAGAGAAGAAAAAAGAAAGAAAGGGACGGTACGAAGAAATGATGAGATCTCATTGTTAGATACGACAAGAGAGAAGACGGTACATATTGACGGTAGATCAGGGCTAAGTACGCACGAAGGTGTAATAAATTCCCTCAAAGAAACTCCTTCGGGAGCTTTTCTCATTCCATTTTCCTCACTATCCATACAAGCAATATATATACATATATATATACATATGCATATATATATATGTATGTATATATATGTATATATATACATGATGAGGTTGTCACGCATGAGCGCGTGACCGCTCATTTGGAGCACTTGGATGTATTTTTAGACTTTCTCTCTCTCTCTCTCTCTCTCTCTCTCTCAACACATACATATACATACATACATACATACATACATATTGCTCTTTGTCCGTTCGTAAAGAGTTTGGCAAATAGCTTTCAATATGGCGGAATAAAGGACAATATTGTATCGTTGATGGAATTTCTCTCTCTCTCTCTCTCTCTCTCTCTCTTTCTCTCCCTTATTCTCTCTAACTCTCTTTCTCTCTCTCCGTCTCTCTGTCTCTCTTTCTCTTTCTATTGAAACGAAACGTTAAAAAAGAAAGAGTATAACTATGTTCGAAGAGTGACAAAGAGAGAAAGAGAGAGAGAGAGAGAGAGAGAGAGAGAGAGAGAGAGAGAGAGAGAAGGAAAGAAAGAAAGAGAGAAAAAGATATATGGTTTCTTTTTGCTTTCTTTTTAATTTTTTAATTTTTTTATTATTATTTTCTTGTTTATTTATTTATGTTCACATATTACAAAAGAGAAACGAATGGAAATGTATACAAGGAAAAATTATATTTTTATATTTCAGACAGAAAATAAGCTCGGAGGAGAGCAGTATATCGGAGGTGCTGGCTTGGTACACAAGCGTAAATGCCGCCATGCTAGATCATTTGACCAATCAGATCAAGGAAACAGATAACAGCGGTGTATGGAGGCGAGTTTCTTTCTTTATTTTATTTTATTTATTTATTTATTTATTTTTTTTCTTCTTTTCTATCTTTCCTTCTTCGCCCTTATTTTTGTCTTTGTTTTTCTCTTTCTTCTTTTCTTATATCTTATTATTAGATTTAATAACCCGCATTTATATTAAATATCGGATTAATTTTTTTTATTGTTATTTTTATTTATTTATTTATTCTTTGTTCTTTTTTTTTTTTTTTTTTTTTTTTTTTTTTTTTTTTTTTTTTTTTTTTAATATTGACTCCGAGATCAGATAACGGTTCTCAATCGAAGCGTCACGTCTTTTTTTTCTTTTTCTTTTTTCATTAAATTTTCGTAATATTCAAACGATCTTTGTATTATTTAATCGCAAATTTGTAAAAAATATTACTACTACTACTACGATTACTAATACTACTACTACAGTAGTCAGTATTGTGTCGAAGATTTAGTACTATTGATTCAGAAAACATAAAGAATTCTATTCCGTTATTAATAAAAAGAAAGAAAAAAAAAGAAAAGAAAGAACCTCTAATTGAACGAATAAACAGGGTGGGCCAAAAGTTTCTAATCTGGACCAAAAATTTCTCGATGGTATTATAAAAAACCGATCAATCTTTCCTCGAAACTTTTTGATCTTCTAGTTAAGCTTGCAGAGTCGTACATCCTGAAGAAAAAAAATTAGCTTAAAAAGTTTGAAAAGTGTAATTGATTTTTAAAGCCACCTACAAACTTTTGGCCCACCCTGTACGACCAAACTGGCAAAGTAATAAGTTTTTTATCATTATTCCTCTCATTTCTTTTCTCCGTTTTTTTGTTTTCTTTTTTCTTTTTTTTTTTTTTTCTTTATTATTCGACCCATCTTCGTCTCCTCTATATTATAAATTATTTTATATAAAATCTTATATCAAAATTATTTGCCATTATCCTCAACAATAGTATTAAATATATTTAATAACGCTAAAAAAATCTACTACGAAGTAACCAACAGTCACAAATGAATGTTTCTTACTGGTTATTTTTCTTTTTCTTATTTTTTGTATTGGTTTACTTTTGACGATCATTGATTGTACATACAATATATATGTAATTATAGATAATAATTATGTGTAGTTATATAAATACGTACATATCTTTTTTGTATACAGATATTTGATAGCCTTTAAAAATCTATTACGAAGCATCGAGAGTCTCGGCATCGCTTCCGTTTATGGGATCAATTATTTTGGACGTGGAATACTTGTAGGTGATAACTATGTCAGTTATGTACGTCATGAAGCTCTAGGACGAGATTTGTTGAACGGATCCCTCACATATGTGCCTTCTTTAAAACACTTTTATATCGAGCTTACTCGAACCATGTCCGACTATGGCAGGATCAAGTCTAGGTATGTATAACACACACACACACACACGTATCTATATATATTTAAATCGGACATATACTGTGTATATATATACATATAATTATAATTATTATTTATCTTCCTGTCTAGCTACAATTTGTATAAATTCTATACACACACACACACACAGATAATAAATATATTATTATATTATTATAATTAATAATAATTATTATATTATCAATAATATTTATTCTCGTTTCTCAGAATCATTTAGTAAGAATTTCTTTAAATTTTCTAACTAATTTTTAAATTGTTAATTTTCTAATAATTCTTATAATTATTATTATAAAAATCAAAAAGGACTCGTTATAAAATTTCATATTTTATTTGATAGCAATTGAATACCTATATATATAAATATATATATATATATATATATATATATATATAAATATATAATTATTATTATATTATTACTATTAATAAAAATTAAGAATTTTTATTTTTTTCCTTCTTTGTTTTTTTTTTTTGTTTTAATCGCAGGCGAGATGAAATTCTTCGAAATAAAAAGCGAGAGCCTAGCGTGGATGACGCCATTGCTTATTTCGACTCAATGGCGACCTACGTCGATGAACTTCGTAAACTTCAACGCGAATTACGTCACATGATACGGTACATTTTTCTTTCTTTATTTATTTCTTTCTTTTTTTCTCTTTTTCTTGTCACGATCATTTATAGTAATAATATAATGAAATATATATTTTATTTTTATTTTAGAGATTATGTTAATTCAACTCTGCAAGATGCCAGCAATAAAGAGGTTGCTGGTATAGCCATTGTTGTTTTGGTCCTAGTTGTTTCACCCATTATTATAATATTAGTACGCAATGCAGTGGCTACCATTCAGGTAAGTTAGTTTTACAAAATGAGAGAGAGAGAGAGAGAGAGAGAGAGAGAGAGAGAGAGAATGTGATTCATAAAGAGCAAAATTAATTGATAAATTAATTTTTTTTTCCTCTTTTTTTTTCCTAAATTTACTTTTCATTTCGTTAATACGTATTAAAACAAAAAAAAAGTAATTCTATACGTTTGGACTTATAAACTTCTCGAACGAAATCAATTTCGTAGATGTATGCTGCCAATTTAGCGCAAAAAGCTCGTGAATTGAAGAGAGAAAAAAGAAAGAGCGATACTTTGCTCTTTCAAATGTTACCACCAAGCGTAGCCCAACAACTAAAACAGACTCAACAGGTATATTAGTTTGACTCGTTATAACGAAAAAAAAAAAAGAAAAAGAAAAAAAGTTCAAAAATATTCGATTTACGAATAAGTTAATAAATCAAGGTTTACTACGTACAAGGTGCCAGCTGAGTATTACGAAGCAGTGACCGTTTACTTCAGCGATATCGTTGGGTTTACCGAAATTGCCGCTGAGAATACACCGCTCGAGGTACAGTGCTTACAAAAAAAAAAAAGAAAAAAAAAATTCTTTTAATTAACGTGTGATATTGATTTAATTTAAAAAAGACGATTACGTCCAAGTACGATTATTCGCGTGATGATCTTAAAGCTCTTGATATATCCAATTATTCGAGTGCTTTCAATTAATCGAATGTGACAAATCAAAATTCAAATCCAAGTATCCGTATATTCGGATTTAAATCGGAGTACTCGAGTGGCTCCGGTTTCGTCCAAATCTTTTATCTGATGATTATTCCAAATATATACACACAAAAAAAAAGCTTTCCTTCATCCGGATTCTTATTACGATGAGAGGGAAAAGTTTAAGTAAAACGATCGAAACAAGATATTTAAAGAGATTGATATATTAATATTTTTTCTAACTATTATTATACGTCAGGATAATAACGTACTATTTTAATATAAGAAAACAAGTTTACTTATATATTTTCCAGTGATGCAAACGTGATATAATTACGTTTACAATATTACTCCCGCGGTTAGAGTAAGCGGACTTGCTGATGATATTATTTTACTAAAGGTAAAAGGTTTTTGGAAATTTAATTTCTCTTAATTTTCGTCACATCAGACGATCCAAATTGTCCCCAATTTCCACGGTTCCATTAAATACATCTCAAATTTGATAAATACTTGTGCGTACTTTGCGATATTATTTTCTTGCGAATATGAAATCTAAAAAAAACAGGTTTTTTAGATGTATCATTTGTTACAGGTGGTACATTACATGTTATACATACATTTATTTTTTCTTTTTTTTTTTTTTTTAACTGTTTCTCCGATTTCTCCAGTTTAATTTTATCTGACTCGAATACGAGATCCTTGTAACGAGGATACAAGAATGGGAAGGAGATTAAATTAATTAGAAATATTGATATGCGAATTGCATTGTCGTATTACAATCGTTTCGATTTAATTAATCAGATCTTCGTCGTAAATTAGTTATTTGTTTATCAAGAATTTTGATAAGTTCGTTTTAATAGTAAATTTTTCTAAATTTACGTCGTAAAATGGTATCGATTGCTTTCTCATAGAGAGATCTTGCTTCTCGGTGTTGGTCGATCAATAAATAAATATCCGAATATAACCGGATACTTTAATATAAATTTTATGAATATTTCAAGATCCAAATATTCATAAAATTCGAACAACAATAATAAGAGATCCCTAATGATATAATCAATATTTCACGTTTACGTTTCATTTTCTCCTTAAAAAAAATTCGTTCCCTTTTTCAGGTTGTCACGTTTCTCAATTCGATTTACAAATTGTTCGATGCCCGTATCGAGTGTTACGACGTTTACAAGGTCGAAACTATTGGTGATTCTTATATGGTTGCTTCCGGTTTGCCAGTTAGAAATGGTACAAAATATTATTTCACGAGATCATTGGTTTTCTTCCTATTCAAACTTTTTTTATTTTCCCTTTTTCTTCTTCTTCTTCTTCTTTTCTTATCTCCTTTATTCGTTGTTATTCCCATAATTTTTGTTCGTTCGTTACTTTATTCTTTTTTTTTTTTTTTTTTTTTTTTATATGAACTAATAAATAACTCGTTCCTTTCCAATTGTCTTATGAAATGAGATTATTTTGATTTCTTGTCGCTTTTATTTTTATATATCTATATATAATTTTTTATTTTTTTCATTTATTCATTAACCGATAAATGATTCGTTTCTTTCGATTTGTCTCATGAAACGAGATCATTCTCACTGATATTTATTTTGTTTAATTTGACAGTAAATTTAATTTTACTAACGAATCGTGTGTAACAACGAAGTGTCAGAATTATTGTCAATTATTTGTTTGTACACGAAGGTGATAAGCATGTCACCGAGATTGCAACGATGGCTTTAGACCTATTGGCTGCTTCTTCGGTCTTTCAAGTACCAAAACGTCCCGGTGAACGGCTTCAAATACGAAGTGGCGCCCATACAGGACCAGTTGTGGCAGGTATCGTAGGCAGTAAAATGCCACGGTATTGTCTGTTTGGTGATACGGTAAACACGGCGAGTCGTATGGAATCAACAGGCGAAGGTAAAATTAACAATGATAACTGAAAATAAATTTTGTTTGATGAAAATAAAATAAAAATGAAAAAAAATGTGTGGAAGAATTCTTTTTTTTTTTTTTTTGACGCAGATTTTTTAAATAAACGATGAATAAAATAAATGAGAAAACACGTTAACGTGATATTTTTGCAGCTTTACGGATTCACATTAGTTTAGAAATGAAAAAGGCCTTGGACGCTGTTGGAGGATTCAAAATCGAGCATCGCGGTTTGGTAGACGTTAAAGTACGTTTTCATTTATCTATCGATTCGTTCCAATCATAAGTGAATCTTTTTCTTATTTTTTCTTTTTTTTTTTTTTTTTTTTAATTGTATCAAATCATAAATATGAAGAAAATGTTTATTTGTTTATACATACATACGCAGGGAAAAGGCCTAATGGATACGTATTGGTTGGAGTGTAAAGATGGTGGTATCGCAAGAGCAGCCGAGTTGGACTTGCCGTCATTCTTTGAAGATGTACGACCAGTTTTCATGCGCCGTTTACGAGAGGAAGGTAATGAAAAAAAGAAAGAAAAAAAAAAAAAAAAAAAAAACGAAAAATTACAATACTTTAATCCAAAGAATTATAAGAAAGAAAATATCTGTCGTGCGTTTAATTCGATTAATCGCGATTAAAGGTTTATCCAATGAGGAATTAAATATTTTCTTGTTAAAATTCGAACGATCACAGGTACCCTCTGATGCGAGCCCTACTCCCGGCGAGACCTGTGGTACATAAATCGTCCTATACGACCCTGTATACGCCTATCTCAGCCAAATCTTATCGACCACTTGAAGAAACCTAGCCAAGGTCGTAAAAATCGACTCTCCCAACCGAACCTTCACATAACTCCAGTCAAAACTCAACCTCAATCGCAATCAAGTATAGAATCCCAGGATTCAGTTACTTATGACGGTACGCACTCAACTACACCCTGTCCACCCAGTTACTCGCCGGCGAGTCAAAGGAGTCGATTGTCACAACCAAATCTACCGACATTATTGATATCATACGAACGCCGATCCGGGGGTGGTTCGCCCGATCGTCGTATAAGAATGTCACAGCCGACCTTGAATTCAAGTTTCAGCGGTATCAATTTCGTTGGTATGAATCGTGGCTCGCGCTTATCTTATACGAGTTTGAGGGCACCATCGGGCGACAACAGTATAAACGAAGAGGAGAGACTATCAACGCCTAACGTCCATCGACTTGGCGGTAGCGCCGGTGAGAATATATCAACGGCTGACAATGGCTCGAGATTCTCGCAACCTGACGTCAGACGTTTCGCCCTACGTCAGGACGTATCAGGTAAACGTGAAAGACTGTCTCAGCCTACTCTTTTATCTGGCGATTATTATCCAATTCGTGGACAACAGAGATTGTCCCAACCGTGTTTGTCCACGGTTAGGGACTCTGGTATACCAACGATGATACTCCAATCGCCATCGCCACCTCCCGTCAAACACAAAAGATTTTCACCGATTTCGGCGACCACTCATCGGGAACGCCTATCGCAATTGGATATTGGCGGGAAGTACAGAAATTGGAAGGATCTATCTAACTCTACGGTTAAATTCAATCGCGATAGATTCTCGATACCCGAATTGGAAACGCAGAATGATTTGAAATTGATGGCCGGTACGCCTAAACAAAGATTCAGCCTTGACAGTCAATTGACGCGTAATCAGGATAGCGGGAGATCGAGATTATTACCGATAGCTAGCTCCCCGATCTCTGAACATCAACAGAGCAAATTCGAAGAGATTACCGGTACGGTAAATGCCGGACCTAATAAACTTAAGACTCCCACCCTCGAATGTTTGGAAAGTGTCATCGTCGCCAGCACAACGCCTATATTGCCACCGGGTGATCGAAGATTATTAGAATCTACGATACCGCTTAGATCCATCTCACCAACGGCCGTATCATCAATAGCACCTGGAACAAAAGCAAGGTCCACGTCGATAACTGCAACCTCAACGATGGCCATGATCAAAGGTATATCAACAACCGTCTTACCGCCTAGAGAAAGGATGTCTGTACCGGAGATAAGAAACTCAAGCTTACGCCGTTTGTTGGATCCACCGACTAGACAGAGACACAGCATAACGGGTAATCTCAGACAATGTCTACTTTCACCTAGCAAAGTCCATGACATCACGAGGAAACCATACAAATTTTCTATCGACGAAGCTTTGGAAAAATTAAAGAAAGAAAAAGAGAAAGAAAGGGATAAGGATAAGGACAAAGATAAGGAGGACAAGGACAAAGACAAAGAAAAGGAGAAAGAAAATATCATGGCGAACGAATCCGATCTCGATATAATCCAACCACCGAAACACATTCAACGTCATTATTCTTATACCTACGACATAAACGACGAAGGTAGTTCAATCGGTAAGATCTCAGTGAGTGGTATACCTAAGAAGAAATTTTTAGAGAGTAACTTCGATGAGAATGAACAAGTGATTACAACTGTAATAGAAACTGATGTACCAGTCATATTGGGTACGCCGAAATATTTCAAAAAGATGCAAGCATACTCGAGTGAGACACCTAAATGGATAAGAAAGTATTTGGACAGTAGCGACGGTCCTAAATTTGGTAAGAAAAGTACAACGGGGTCTGGTAACAAGGAGAGCTCGAAATCCAGCAGAAAAGGTAGCAGAAGGAAAAGTTCGTTGGAGTCGATCGAGGCAGAAAAAAAACCGGAGAATAAGACTCGATCGAAATCGGTAAGTAGCGGCGAAAGGAGTCCGATGATGAAGAGTACCGGTATCAGTCAAGAATTCATGAACAATATTAAAAACACTTACGTTAGGATCGTGCCAACCAGTAATATGCAAGAGAACAGATATGAAATAGCCGTAGGATCTAGTTGGACACAAGGTAATGTTAATCGTGATTCGTATGGTGTTGTCGATGGTGATGATACAGATTCGGATGATTCTACCTCTATTTAAATGCCAAAGATATTGTTATTTTTCCAAATGACCGCCAATTAACATCGGAATGACTTGAGAGAATCTCACCATTGTACCGCTTATATCTCACAACTATCGCTATACGCATATATATATATATATATATATATATATATATATATATATATATATATATACATACATACACATAATATATTATATATTGTATATTATATTAAACTGTATATTATATCATATATCATATATCGTGTGTCACGTTTCATACATTATACATATATTATTATGTTTCTAAATGTCGAATTTCTTGGGACAAAAAGATGATACCAGGATACCAAGTGCAACTGATCAGGAATCATTAAAACGTACTTTCGAAACTTTCGTTAGATTATTTTTTCTTTATTTTCTTGAAGATTTTCTTCTTTGTTACGATCAAAATGTTTAATGTTTTAAGATGGGAAAAATTAATAAGTGAAGTTGCTGCACTTTACGTATGTCATTTTTGATTGAATTTTGTACTTAAATCGTATTTTCAACGCATGATCTAATAAAGGTAATAACGAAGCATTAATTCACACAATGTAATAATTAATTATTGATTTCTATAATGATGATTATAGAATGACGAGTTGATAAGATATAATTGATAAAAATGTTGTCAAACATTGTACATATGTCATTGTTTTATTAAAAATTAAATTATTCTTTAGTTATACGCAAGTGTATAGTGGATTACTTATTCAATACTTTCAAATTTTCAATTGTATTATCTTTATTTCTTTAACGAATTAAATAACACAATTTATATATATATACATTTTTTTGTCTTCCTTTTATACTAATATAATTTTCATTGTTATATTGATGCTTCATCATTACGATCTTTATTATTGATAAAGATTGAATACAAATGAAATCGATGGTTCCTTGTATTAAAATAGCTGAATTATTTTTTAAACTGATACTAGTCATCCTATTAAACAACACAAACGTGGTTTAATAATTTTTTATCTCAATCAATTACCGAGATGATTTCCAACTGGTATTAGAAATATTTGAAATACTATTTTATATATTATGGATGCCAAAGTACGTGAATGTAAATAAAATAATATTTCAGATATACATATAAGAAAGATTATAAAATTAATTAGTTAAATAATTTCTTTTAATACTCAAAAGTTAGAAATAATAATTGTGAATAAAAGCGTTTTTGTTGTAATTTTATATTTTTCTCCTTTATATATATATATATATATATATATATATATATATATATATATATATATATCGAAAAAGTAACGCTAATAAACAAGTAATATTGAGTTATATTTTAAACAATGCAAATGAATCTTTGTATTAAAAATGCTTTGAAGGAACGTTTGTTTTATATAACCGAAATTGTTTCATATTACACTCTCGCATAACATTACTTATGTTGTATATTATTTTATAACAGAAAAAAAAAAGAAGAACAAAAGAAGAAAGATGTTAGAGCTTTCAAGACTATAAAATAACGTAGATATTAAATGTTGTGTAACGTGGAATAATAAATGTTACTGTTGTCGATAAAATACATTTATTACCTATAAACACTAATAGAATAAAAAATAGATTAATAGAAAATAAACGACAATAAATGATTTCATTCATGGAATTATGTACGATTCTGTTAATCGTTAAAACCCAATGAAATAAAATGTTAGTCAATGAAAAATATTATTAGTTTATAAAAAGGTACGATTGTTTAGGTATACTCTATAAACAAACAATATAAATGAAGATAACAAAATGCAAATAAAAAATAAAACCTTGATTAAACTATTATATAGTTCATCATGTATGAAAAATATGACTATACATATAATGATATACTTCAATGTATTTAGGACCGGAGAGATGAGGAAGACAAATGGAAAAAGAAATTAAGTCCAATGAATTTTTAATTTTTTAATTTAACGCGTTTAAGTCCTATTTATGATCGCATATATATAAACAAAAGATTATACTTCTACATCAATTTTAAAATGTCACAGTCAATATTCTTTCTATACTATAGTTTTAAAACAAATTATCAAATTACTTTTTTAATTTTGTTTTCGTTTCATATCATTATTACTATCACTATCATAATTATACAAATATAATGAAAAGAACACAAAATAAAACTATTTTTTATAAACTATCTCATAAAGATTCAACGCGATGATGTTATTTATATTTGCATGATAAATGTTTACTTATTTAAATACACTTTCATTAACAATATTTAAGAACTTAATATGATGATTATACGTTTCTATCGGAAAATAGAAATAAGAAAGCAGTAAAGAGTAGAAACTTATTTCCTAGAGGTAAATTTTGAAAGACCTTCTAATAAACTGACATAGGCTGTATGTTCATAACTTGTACTAAGTTCGATGATTTTTTCAGCGAATCCATTTGAAATACCCTTCTCTTCGAGATAATTCATCAAGAGGTCGTATAGATACTACAAAAGAACAAAAAAATAAAATATATGTAGATTCATAGAACCAAAGTATTAAATCCTATAATACAAAGATGCTTACACCATCGATAATTTCACCAGCAACTGCATACACTTTATCGCTATGCTCTCCTTCGTAAAAAGTTATTTCGTCTATACCAAAAATGTCATCTGAAAAGAATAAATCCAATTTAGTATAACATTTACTTTATTAAACAAACAACAAATGCAACTTTTCTGTTATAATGTAAAAGTGTCACATTCTCATTTAAATATTTCATAACGAACAATCATGAAAATATAACTATAAGAATGCATTTGATTTTCCAAAGAATAATAAACAAAATGATTCTGACCATCATTTTGTACTCAACACTTTGGTTATTCATATAATGTTTTTATATATATTCTTTTTTTTTTTTTCATATGAACTGTAAATAATGTATACTTACTGTAGCTATCATCTGCTCCGGATGCTCCTGGTTCGTTATTAAATGAACATGTAAATCCTAAAGTTTGATTTCCTCTTATTATGTCAACGGTAAACGATGGTTTGCTTTTCATTTCTCCAATATCTGGATTATCATTTTGAGGATCAATTTCTGGTTCGGTACTGGCATCTACCGTATGATTTATATTAAACGAAATTCTAATTCTGTTTAGGATTATAAAATTGAAATGTATTAGTATTAGAAATTAGTATGTAGAGCTATTACTTTATATCGTATAATATATATATATAAAAAATATATTTAATACATTATATAATATAATATAATTATATTTAGCCTTACACTTCGCCTTGGTTATTCTTCTCAAGAGTAACTTCTGCACTATCCAGAGATACCTTGAAACCGTCTAATTCTGTTGGGATCGTTTTTAATTTTTGAGCTTTCTTTTCTGCAACTATTTCTTCAGCCAAAAACTCTACCAATTCCTTCTCCGCTGATAACATAAATAATAAACACATTTCGAATAATCTTAAATAAACGAAATTATATACGATAACACTACATAATGCTAATGATTAAATTGTTATATGTTGAAATATTACTATATAAATACTCTGCAAAAACTATAAAATTGTATAAAATTCTGACTATATTTAAATGTGCAATATTACCGTAAAACATAAAACATTAATTAATAAATAAAAATTAATTTTTCGCATAAATAAAACTGCGCTTAAGTACAAATTTTGACATGAAAATTATTTACCTTTGGTATGAGCATTTCTATTGCATTCGTAATTGTAAATTTGCAAATTCTGAATCTTCGGAACGGCAAACGATATTATAGCATCGTTCTGCCGGTTGCACATGTTCCACAAAGTTCGATATAAATTGCTATTCGTTGAAGCATTGTTAGAGGTTGAAGATAATATATTTTTAATCGTAGAACCACGAAGAAAATTCCTTACTAAACAATTCATCTTTCTTTTTTTCTTTTTTCTTTTTAAAATTTACTTAAAATAATTCTTACGAAATGTAATCCGAATAGCGTGGATGCAAGAAGAGAATCTACAGAAAGATAGTAATAGAAAATGGTTGCATCACGATCTACCAACCTTATACTATTTCCTATTTTATATAACTTTCGAAACGGAAGTGGATTAATTCAGAGATGTAACATCAGAATATCCTAGGTGAAAGTAACTAGCATGTAATATAACTTTCATGCTTTTTCGTTTTAGTTCACTTTTAAGTTGGTAGATGGCAGTATTACTGTCCATTATGAAAATGAAGTAGTTTACGTACGACATATATGTGATTATTTAACAGTCCTTTGTAACATTCGATTAATTCGATTGTTTCATAATTCATTTAAGTTAAATTATTCGGGTAACAGTGAAGTGAATTATTTTGAATTGAATAAATTTTAACAGACATTAAAACGTTTAAATATGTTTAATTAAGGATCAATACGTAATTACGTATGAATATTTTTATGATCGAAGGCCGATGTTTACTCAATGTCAAGTTTTTCTATTCTAAAATTTGTATGTTTTGAAGGATTCGTGGGGACACTGACGCCACGTAACGTTCAAAACGAAAAGTACACGTTCAGTAGTTAAGTTAGGTTCAGCACCTTTTCAAAAAGTTTACAAACGACTAACGAAATTTACGAGAAATTAAATTTTATCAGTTACGCGATCAGATATTTCCTCATTGACTCAAACGATAGAATCTTTAAATATCCAATCTGTCCGATATAAAATTATTTTACTTAACGTGCTGTCGATTTTCTTTTTTTTTGTAATTTTTATGGTTGTCCTTTAAAATGCATACTAATATACGTCTTTACTCATTTCTTTTCTATTTCAATTTAATTGTCTTTACTCGTTCGGAAAAAAACGAAAGTGTTTTTGTACCATCACGCGAATGGCAAACTATTAAAAAAGGTAATTAATACGATAATTGAAATTAATGTTATGTGATAATATAAGACATCTCGTAAGACCACGTCAGTCGAATTGACCGTTCGATAATTTATCATGATAACAAAAATTTTAGTTTAGAAATGTTTCAAAATAAAAATATTTTTCCTCCCCTTCTTTCCTAACGCAATTCTTATTTAAGTATAATATAAAAATATTTTCATTTATTTTCTTTGACAACATTTATTATTGTGAATTAAAGATAATGAGAATATATAATGATACATTAGATTGGATTCATTTAATAATTGAGATATATATAATAAGAAAATTGAAATATTTATGTACTTTATGTATCCTTCATATATACAAATATAATGAATAACTAATTGTAAATTTTTCTAGGTGAACCAATACCTGGAGGATTACATGTACGGCATAATTTTCAAACTGGAGTTACGGAAGCTAAATTGATGGATGACGAGGAAACAAAAGAAAATGATTTCAGTGAAAATACCAATCAATCTCATTCAAAATCTTTGATATTACATCCGGACAAAAAGCTGTTGGAATCTGAGGACGATGAATCTGCGAAAACTACAAAAACTAAAGAATCAGAAGAATTGGAAATTTCAATTAGGGAATTAAAAGCTAGATTGAAGAAAATTAAAGAAAGCGTAACTGATTTGCCATCTAAAATAAATGTAATAAAAAATATCTTTCCCAATAATTTACATTCGTAGATACGCTATAATTCGTATATTATAATCTTATTATATATTTGTGTTCTTAAGGATGAAAGTACACAAGCAAAAGTGATGCAGAAATTGAGAGCCTATGAAGCATTAAAAGAAGAATTAAAAACGGCCAAAGTTAATATTACCACGGATGCCGAAGTTCTGAATACTTTATTTAAAAAATTTCAATTGTACAAAGAACCTATGCATACATCTACTTTATTGAATATAGAAATTGAAATCATTTTGGATATACTTAATGGTTTTGAATATTTGATTCATCAAATTGACACTGCTCGTTTATTTGCTGATATGGAAGGGTAAGAAATCTTATAGTTTTATATTTTTTTTTCTTGGAATTAAAAGTTAAAAAGCTAATTGTTGGAAATATTTACAGAATAAGTAACGTCATATTACCATGTCTGAATAGTACGTACAATGAAATAAAAGCAGAAGCTTTAAGGCTTTTAGGTGCTGCTGTTCAATCAAATCCAAAAGTACAAGCGAAAGCATTAGAGAAAGATTTGATGCAAAAACTTCTACACATATTATCAACTAACAGTAAAATTTTGGTAAAGTCCAGATGTCTTTTTGCATTGAGTGCCTTAGTACGTCAGTTTCCTGCCGCTCAGAAAACTTTGCTTGATCATGGTGGTCTAGAAATTTTTGGAAAGATCTTAAGCAACAATCAGTTACAAACACAATTAAAAGTTATGAGACTTATTAATGACTTGATCGTCGAAAGGCAAGATATAGAGAAAATTTCTGATATTAAGCAACGTGATGTGAAAGCAAAAGAATACGCTGCCACAGATCTTGAACAAAAGTTATTAATGCATAAATATTGCAAATATTTAAACGATTTAATGATCAAAAGTTTCAAGTATGAGCTTCGTGATCAAAGTAAAATTGACAATTATGAATTACTAGAAGTTGTAAGTGAAAGTATGATTATGATTAATCCCATATGTAAAAACGAAGTTTACATCGACAAACACATGCTCCTAAAAGTTATAAACGACGTTTTAAATCTTTATCACAATTTAAGCGGATTTGTAGAATCAGATGACACCGACATATTCAATAATCAGATACAACTGATTCAAAAATTGAAGGCAGTCCTTGAACTGTCGTTGCATGAAGAATTGTAAATAACTTTAATGGAGTCTGTATACAAGATAGAATATAATTATGTATCATAAATAAGTTTAATCCAAGGAAAGAGAGTACCATTTTCGTATTAATATTTAATGCTAAAAAGCAGCGATCCTTGTCAAACAGAACATGAAATTGTGATCCTGAAACAAAAGATTTATCATTATGTTTTATATTTATAAAAATTATAATGTACATTATGAAGGCTGTAAATAGGTTATTATTCTATGTGACTGATTATTTTATATAACGTAATTCGTATAGTCTAAATCAGAACAAGTTTATAAAAACGAAAGCAATATATATTATTTATTTTCAATTTGAAGCTTCTTGTAAACGTGTTTTGATTATAGACCAATGTAAAAAATGTACTATATAATACATACATACATACATACATACATATATATATATATATATATATATATATATATATATATATATATATATATATTATATGTATATATGCGTATATAAATATATATATATTACAGGGTGATATTCTCTTTCCATTTAGTAAAAAGTTAGTATAAATTGCATTAAAAAAAAGGAAAAGAAGTTAAAACCTTAATTTTGCAACATTTTTCAATTGGATTTAATTTCTTGAAATTTGTAGGTTAAAATTGATATCACTCTGTTTACACACATATATACACACACATACATATGCATATTTAATACATATTTATATATGTATTCAAACAAATGTATTTTTAAAACTATAGGAAACTAGAATATAGAAGAGTACCACATTTTTAATATATAATTGATATCAAATTATATTAGAGTAAAAAAAAAAAATATGCACAAATGTTATATTTTTACTGTTTAAGAGCAATTATATATTAAATTATTTTGCAGATCTAGTTATATCGACTACCTCATTATATATATACCAATTATATAGACAAAATCGTTTTCAATATAGGATACATTATTATGATACAAATATGATCGATAGAATATAATAGTTTATTTACAAATTTTAATGATTACATATATTATATTGGACTCATTATAAGTCATAACTTTCGAAAAATATTAATACATGGAGGAAATATATTTTAAAACGGTGTTTGTATATACAGGTGCTTTGGAAAGGCACTCATGTACCATGTTAATTATTTTCCCTTTTTTCCTATTTCTCTTTTTGTTGTCTATTCTTTTTTTTTTTTTTTATTATTACGTTGTTTTTCTCCATTTGAAAAGAATACCTTGTTTTCTACCTTTTAAGTACAAGGATTGTTTTAGATCATATGATTACAATTAACATATAAACAATAATATATACATTTCGCATGTATCGTCTTGAATAGAAGTAATTTAAGTTACCGTTTGGATATAAATGAATTTGATTACATTGAAAGAAAACCTCTTGATGTCTATCTTTTTTTCTTCCTTTTTCTTTTTTTTTTTTGTTTTTAATCTTGTGTTTATATATGTAAATTTAGAGAGAACGATATTTATATATACTCTAAGCATTATGATGAGAGACGACTAGGCCTATTATCTTGACTCTGTGTATACATATTCACTTGCTTACTTATTAGTAACAAACGATAACGTGATAATCATATAATTATTTCGTCAAAAAAATTCAATGTAAAATTATTCGATAATGATTATTATCGGTTTAAATAATTTTGTTTTCTATCGATAGATAACGAAATTGTGTGCGTGTGGGTTTACGTATGCGCGCGCGCTCTATATATCCAATATTATAAAATATTACGTATTGAAATTTATTTCTCGAAAGATCGTACATATCTACATCCATCAATTTTACATTTCTTTACATAATTATAATTTGTGTATCCATTAACTTTTCAATTCGTTTATTTATTTATACAATTTTATTTTCCCCACCATCGTAAAAAATATAACATCAACGCAATCGTTCGTTCTCACTTAAATAGACTATAGGTTTTTCTTGAAAACATATACTCACATAAAATTTTTTTTAGGAACTCAAGCGTATGTCCTTTCTCTTCCTCTCTCTCTCTCTCTTTACGGGTAAGTATATTTATTATAGTCGTATGTACTCTCTCTTTCTTTCTCTCTTTCTCTTATATCCGGAAAATTTATATAATATGTGATCTCATGTAATTTAGAAGTTTTATAAAATGCCTTTTTCTTAATTTCAATGTCAAAGAAGGGGAAGCATTAAAAATTATTTACACGCCTTCGCCTTTTTCATAACATGAAATGTCATTCGTCAATTTGTTACACATCTCATATAATAATAATATTGTGGATACAATTGTACAGAATTCAATTGAAAGTGTAGTTTGTGATCAACACAATCTATAATATATATAACATTATCTATTTCAATTTGCCAATATAAATAATTCATTTCGATTGGTTGGCTTATAAGAGGAAAAATATTAAATTTATTTAGATACAGAAATGTTATTAATTTTGGATATTATAAAAATAAATTTACACTCTTCTCCTTTGATTATAAGAATACTATTAACATTAGTTAGTTTAAATGATACGTATAGTAAACACATTCTTAATTTTTGTAAAGGATCACAGAGTCTGAAAATTAGTGCTTTCCTAAAGCTTATTTAAACTGTTTGTAATATTTTTAGGATACTTTATATATATATATATATATATATATATATATATATATATATACACATACATACATATATATATTCATATACATAAACTCCTATAATTTTGTAAGATACAACTTATGTGTTGGAGCGTGTAATAATGTATCCATATACAACAGTATGGTCATCAGTCGTTAAATTAATTTCCAGTTGATTACTCAACTTCCTCTGATGAAATTTTATCTTAATAGAACAACAAAATTATGTGATTTTATGGCAACATATAATCTCTCTCTTGGGATAGTATAATAACTTGTATTTGCTTGATGTTGTGTGTGTGTGTGTGTGTGAAATTTGTTGTACTTCAAAAAAGTAACATCATAAAATGATCAACAAATTTTAGTGCTCCATATAAATTTGTTCAAATTAATTACTTCCTTGGATGAAATATCCTTTAGTCGCAAAGAATTGTTAAAACTGCCATTAATACAACACCAAATAACAAAACAGCGAGTTGCTTTAAAGATTCCTTTGGACTAGATTCTTTAAGCAGTTCTGGTAAAATTGTAACTAAGCCGATATGGAGGAAACCACCTGCCGTAAATGGCAAAATCCAACTTGTCCTTGCCTCTGTAACAAAACGCGATAATAAAAAAAAATATATTATATTCATTATTAAAACAATAGAAAGAATAACTTAATTAATAAATCTCGGATACTGAATTACAGATTGTCACAAGAGTGAATATTTTCTGCATAATTAATCAAGGTCAAAGAAGTTATCAGTAAAGATACGAAGTGTTGACATACGCAATTTATAAATAGTTCACATAATCATACAATAAAGTCTGTTTTTCAACTTCATCTCATTATTTTATTATACAGGATGATCCAGATAAAGTAATAAAAGGCATACTATTGAATATAAAATTGAAGTCTACTGTTGTAACGCATTGTATATTACAAAAAAAAAAAAAATAAACAAAAAACGTTATCTTTAAATTGTACTTTCATTAATTATCTATTTCTATAAATCTATTAGTAAGAAAACTAGAAATGTAAATCATTCTACTAACCAACTTCACCGCCAGAAAAAATAATGGCGGCCAAGGAACCAAAAATGCCACCGGTTGCAGTTAAAAGTTGTGCCTTAGCAGCATCCCATCTGCTGAATCCACTGCGAAGTAAAATAGCGAAGTCACCAACTTCATGTGGAATCTCATGGACCAAAATAGCGAACGTTGTTAGAGCGCCTAATCTGAAGGACATGAGGAAGGAACCTCCTACAGCCAATCCATGAGTAAAATTATCAATACAATTTGCCATAAGATTGAGATATCCTGCTATGTGTTTTGGTTTAGTTTTTGGGACAACAGTATCAACAGATTGCCGAGTGACTTTTTCCTTTGTATTAGACGATACATGTTTTCTGTCAATGATATATCCATTCAACAATGAAGACGATGATGATGAAAGACCATTGTTCTTGGTAAGTCTCTTCAAACAATCGCTGACTTCGTCTACGGACATATTATCAGACAGAACAATGCCATTTGTATATTCAGACTTTAAGTAACCATTTCTTTTTGGTTTCTTTAAGCCATTACCCATCTCCATGTATCCGTTTGTCATTAATTTATTTTCCAAAAAGGGTTCCACCTAACAACCATAAACGAAATACTTCTTTATTACTTTATATTTATCTTTCTATTAAAAGAAAAAGAAAAAGAAAAAAAAAGAAAGAATTTTAAAGAATATTTTTATTAACAATTTGAAAATAATCATACCTCCAAAAGTTCATTATCCTCACAATGTTGAGCATAGCCATTCTTTTGTTTAATCCCAATCAAATTAATACAATTATTGTTTTCCATTTCTTCTTTTCCTTCGATTTCAATATGTCTTATATTATTCTCAGATGTTTCCTTGTTATCATCTGTTTGTTGTTCCTCTGGGTCATAATCGAAAGCAAAAATTTTTTCAACGATGACAAAAACCAAAAAACCGGTGAGAACCCAAAGACCACAGGGCATAGATGGAGGATTTGCATTTTCAACTAAAAGCATCATTATTTCACTGTTAATAAATTATAGTAATAATAATAATAACAATAATAATAACAATAATAAAAATGATAATAATAATAATAATAGTAATAGTAATAATAATAATAATAACAATAATAATAACAATAAAAAATAATTAAAAAAAAAAAGAAATGATAATAATAATAATAATCGAAGAAACAAATAGAAAAGAAAAAAAAAGGAACGAATAGAAACGAGTACTTTTTATTGAGTTTCTCCGAAAGGATAGATAATTGCTCGAAGAAAGAAGAACGTTAGCGTAAAACGAAGAATCGTAATCGTCGTGTCCATTCTCGGGACAAATCGGAATTGTTCGTCGCTATTGGTCGAGATAGAGAAGGTTCAATTTATCGGGGCACAGCTGGTGATTCAAATCCGTAACCGACGTATAATAGAGTTCGAAGACGTTCTACAAAGAGTTCATAAAAGCCTCTTCCACCGGATGGAAGAAGCTTCTTCTAATATACATAGATACACACAGGGCTTTTAATTCAGAGTATACAGAGCGTTCCAAATCACGAATTTGTTTCTACACGTGAAATTATCCACGTGTTAAATGTTAACGCACACGCATATATATATATATATATACATACAGAGAAAGACGATCCGATCTTAAAACTTAATCTAAAATCCCGCGATATTTTGTCTTAATTCGCAAATATGAATCTAATTCGAATCTTATTGAAGTATTTGTTAACGGACAATAATAAATCTATTTGGTTCAATCCAATTCGCAATGTGTCATTTATCGCATCATTTTTATATGGCTCTTTTTTTTTTCTTTTTTTGTATGTTTACTTCGAACGTTATTTAATTTTTTCTTCTTACCTCGTTTCAATGAATCATTTTCCCATGCTTCTGGTAAAAGATGTAAAAAAACGTCGCCCAAAAGACCACCAACGGCAAAGCTCAAAAGCATCTTCAATGTTCCTGCGCTGGCTGAAAAAGAGGGAAAAAAAAGAAACAAGAAGAATAAGAAAAAATATAATAAAGTTTTCTTTATTTATTTTACTTTTTAACTTAATGAATAATCGATGATACTATATCGAAATTGAATAAACGTAACATGTTTCATTTCACGATGGAAATAAATGTAAATATATATTCGTCATATTGAACATGTTATTAATTTTGTTTGATTTTGATTTTTGTAAACAATGATTTATGTAAGTACGTACATACTTCGTCGATTAATCATCTTGTAAAAAAAAAAAAAAAAAAAAAAAAGAAAAAACCGAATTAATATAACAGATAAGACAGAGAGAGAAAAAAAAACAACGACGAAGTTGCACTCAATTACGACGGGGTTGATTCGTCGTATCAGATGATATGAAAATATTTCAAAATAGACATAGAAGAAACTTATATACATTTAAATGTATATAGATAGGTATGTATGTATACCGCGCGCGCGCTTATATATGTTACACGTGTATCTGCATATAATATATACGTGGACAAATAATGATGTACATGAAATATATATATATATATATATATATATATATATATATATATATATACACGATCGATTAGCGAACGTGTGGCAAACGAAGATAAGGTCAAAGTTAACCTCTTTTCAACGAAAAGTCGTTTATCACGAATTATTATATGCTTTTTTTTTCATAGTCGAATCAATGAACATACAAAATTTATTCGATCGATCCACAAATCTTCGAGAAACACGTTTTTTCTCTACCTTTAGGTTATATGACTTGTAAATAATTAATATTACTGTACGTTGTGTGTGTGTGTGTGTGTGTGTAATAATGAGGGACTTAAGTATTCATACAATAAGAATATGGAAATATAATAGATACATATGTACATATATCGTTGTACGAATACTTTAGTTTTCATTTTCCCTCACAATCACTTCATTTTCTTTTTTACGAGTACGCATCAAATATTTTTCTATCAAAATGGCCGCTCCAAATATGAAATACGAGCTAAATTATTTTGGCAAGTACACACGCGCGCGCACACACACACCCATACACACGTTCTTTTTATATTAGTAGTATTACTATTAATATATCGATTCATTTAGTTTATAATGTTATTTTAATCTAAAAAATTGATTCTCCTTTTCTTCCTTCAAATAATTCGATCGTAGAAAGTTCGATTGAGAAAAATGATGTATTTTTTCCCCTTTATTTAAATGAAAACGTTTCAAAATTATATTACGAAAATGGTCGCTCCGATGCGACATTTCGACGAGTTAAATAAATTCACGCCGATTCTAAGTTCGTAATTTTGTTTATAAACATTATTTTAACTCTGACTTTAAACGTTGATTTCCTTTCTTTCTCTTAAAATAAACTCGACTCGTAGTCCGAATGACGAAGGAAAGAAAAAAGAAAACAAAAGAAAAGAAGAGAAAAGAAAACCAAAAATAAAACAAAAAAAAAAAAGAGAGAATATAATCAGTTGCGATATATAATACACGATAAATCGATAAAAGCCCGAAGAGTGAAGCGTGACTTTACATGAGGGTATTGCATTAATCTATTCTTATTATCGACCATACATTGCAATACGAAATAAATATCAAACTCGTAGCAATGTAATAATTGATGCAAATATAAGTTGACGTATGTAAATCATTCTCAATGTGGCGTTTTATTTTCTTTTTTTTCTTTTTTATTTTGGAATATTATCATTATTGCAACATATTAAAACGATTCTTATTATAACATCCGTTCAAAGGTCTTCGACGAGTAAACGCCATATTGTCTATGATACTTCGTTGATGTTTTATATAACATATATTATATATATATATATATATACGTAAAACATTATATATATATATATATGTAAAACGGGCATGTAACTCTGCTTTCTATATGAGCAATTTGCAAAACAGAAGATACGATTATCAGCCGATGCGAATATTCTAACGAATTTAACGAATTCCAAGAAAAATGATAATGAAAAAACCCGAACAATTGAAAAATGTGGGGTAAAAAAGAAAAAAAAATAAGAAAAAGTAACCAGATTTGAAAACGAGAAATTCTCTCTCGTCAAACTGGATACGTATTATGCATTTTATCTCAAACTTTCTGGATGATGATGATATATGGGTAGGCGTATTCTCAACGTTACTGGTTGTTCTCTCGTTGTTACTCGTAACTATACAAAAACGCAATGTAATCTCAATGGGGGAAAAAAAGAAAAAAAAAAAAATTATCTCCCATTCGAACGTATGTAACTTGCCGCAATGATAAATGTGCATCCTATTAGATGCGATTATTGTTAACTTCTTTGTTATAATAATAGTAGCGACGAATAGAAAGAATGAGAAAAAAATCAAAGAAAAAAGAAAAGATAATTATAGAAAATTTAGTTTCGTTTTTTTTTTGTTTATTTATTTATTTTGTTTTTTATTTTAATTCTTTTCTCGTTTAATAACTTTTCCAAATGATTTATTCGCGTTTAATGCACCATCCAGAGAAGCTATCGTAAATGATTATGAACGGAGGAGTCATGTGCCTCACTATCTATAACGTATAACTATCTTGTTATACTTGACAATCTTAATTGTTCAAGATCTCAAAACATCGATTACGACTAGCAGAATAATTGCTAATAATAGACATTTGCTTTTTTTCTTTCTTTTTTTCTTCTCGAAACACGAAAATGTGACCGTTTATATGTGACTGTTCCATGTGTAAATGTGTATATAGGACGAAGACGTTTAATTATTTCGAAGAAATGGAAAACGACGAAAATAATCGTTACGTCATTTAATTCGGCCATAAAATCGATATTGTTCGAGAATCGTTTGCAATTCTAATATAGCGAATCTAATTTATTCATTGGTCGAATAAAAAAGATGACAAAAAAAACGATGTAAATAATTAACTAGCAAGTAAAAAAATAAATAATATAAATTATCGTATTTCTATGCGTTTTTTAGGATAGAAAATTATTTATATTATGTTTAGATATATATACACACACACAACCAATGTGATTGGAAAATGGCGTGATAGATAATCGTCACAACAATATTTTTCATAAAAAGATATTGAAAGTTATTTCTATCATAATTCCCCGATCGTGCATTTTGTCATGTGATTAAAAACATGCATAAGAGTTCGACCGACCTTGTGCGAACTAAACGAATTGCGTTGGAGAAAATTTTACAATTTTCAATTCGATAACGAGTCTAAAGTATCAAAAGATTCATCATAAATGTGTTTGCTTGTTAAACGATAAATATGAATACTTAGGTTTTCCCGTTGATGATGTGTTGAATTTTTCTGTATTAATTATTATTATTATTATTATTATTATTATTATTATTATTATTATTATTATTATTATTATCTATTGGATTTGTATCTACATTAAATAATATATATATGTGTGTATATATATATATATATATATATTATCATATATATATATTATATATATTATATATTATCATATATATATATGTATTCTGTTTTCTTTATCATTTTTCATTCTTATATTTCATGCGAGACATTTCAAATTTGCCTTTCAAATTTATTCTAAACGCGGAAAAAAAGAAGAATAAAGAGATATGCGTTAACGTCGACCTATTCTTGCAACATCTTATTATAATAGATTATGTTTCTATAAGGACGGTGAAAGATCAAATATTCTTGCAGTATCGTTTGACTTCACTTTTCTTGTTGCCTATTAAAACCCACTGTCGTGTATTTGTTATCGCACCGTTTGAATTCCCATATTACTCCTTCTCTTATTTTCTACGAATTAAATAATTATTATAACTGCACTATATGCGTATATACTTATACGCATGTATAATAATATAATATTACTTTTTTCTAAGAGCAAAAAAAAATAAAAGAGAAAGAGAGAGAGAGAGAGAGAGAGAGAGAGAGAGAGAGAGAGAGAGAGAGAACTTTCATTATTACTGTTAATATAATAATAATAACGATAATAAATATATAATAACTAAGACATATTATAATGTCGATAATAAAAGTAGGCTGAAGAAATTTGTCAAGTATATAATTAATACGGTACGATAATCATTATTCAGATTTTATTCCTACGGATATATGTTAAGTCAACATAGCAAGGCGATGGATTAATCTTTTAACGGAACAAGACAAAGAAAAAAAAAAAAAAGAAGAGAAAAGAAAAAAAAGAATACGTTTATGATAATTAAAGTCGCAACGAGAATCTCACTTGATCAAAGTTCGTATATCAGCATTTAATATGAAAGACGAAAATATGTAATATATCTTGATTTAGTTGCCGTACAATTTTACAATGTTAAATTAAAAGAGAAAATATCTGATAAAATGATTGATAAACGTATTTTTTTACTTTATCGATCGATTAAAATTTTTTACCATTACATTGAGAACGTTAATAATATCACGCGCAAATATATATATATATATAAATTGTTCTCTTTTTTTAAATCAATATTAAATCGTTTAAAAATTTCAATGAAATAATTAAAAAATATTAAACGTTTCTAAACGACTATAAGATACGGATCGCGAACGTAAAAGCTTCGTGGCGCCATTTAATATTTCAATCTATAATAAAATAAGCGACTAAACGTCACCGTGATATTATATAATTATAATACGAGTACATTACTTTTCCTTCTAGAACGATCGATAGACTTATGACATTGTCGAGGTATTAAAATTTTTAACAAGTAACGATAGCATTGACAAGTAGCTTGAAAAATGAATGATTAGAGTCTTGGTTAACTGCATAATTTTAAAAGGTTAATATATACCTATAATGACTATGATCTATTTCTCTCTCTCTCTCTCTCTCTCTCTCTCTCTCTCTCTCTCTCTCTCTCTTTCTTATTCTCCGACGACAATATCCTTAGTTATCATAATTTATTATCTCAAGGAAAAATGGCCAATTATTATCAACGAAGATATATATATATATATATATATATATATGATTGTCATTATTAATAACGATTAATTGCAAACAAAATACAAGAAAAAAGGAAAATAAATAAATATAAAATAACCAATTCGATCAAACAGGCTCGTAATGAAATATAATTGTAAGAAATAAAGAGAAAATAAAAAATATTCCATCCCAAAAATCATTTTCAATCATAATTCTGTAATAGGTGTTATTGTTCTTTCTAAATTCAATACAGTTTCGCGTCATCATTAAATAGGTAAGATAAGACGATTACGTGCAATCTTATCGACTGTAGCTAATCTCTCACGATGTTTACGATAAAAAATAAATTAAAATATATGTGTGTATATATATATATATATATATATAATCAAAAAGAAAAAAGAAAAAATAACAATAAAAGAATTGACAGTAATTAGGAATTACTTGCGATATAAGATTCCTATTTTCTACGTACTTTTTTCCTCCTATCTCTTTTCCATTAAATATCGCAATATCATCGATTATTATTATTATTATTATTATTATTATTATTTTATTTTATTCATTCTTTCTTTTCCATATCATTGGTACCAATACCATCTCAACAATACTCGACAGAAATTTATCAAAATTTCATTTTCGATTTTATCATCGAATTATCGGCCAGCGGATTAAATCGAGATGGTCTGTTGTAAAAACAATATATATATATATATATATATATATATATATATATATATATATAATAAGAAAAGGAAAGAACGGAAGAAGGAATAAAACGATTCGGAAAGATCGGAAAAAATATAAATATATAAAAAAAGAAAAACTTTCCAAGAAAATTTTCGTTGTTGAAATGTAACATTCTATCAATTCCGTGACCTTGCATTCCGCCATATGGGCAGGTAACAAATTTTATATGCATGCCACGCGGGAAGACTTCGGAACTAGTTTCACGACCTTGCTACTACGATGGTATTAAACATGTGAGTAAGACAGAGAGATGGGAAGGGAGAGAAAAAGAGAGAAGGTAATAAAAAAATCCAAAAGAGAATGAAAAAGAGAACGATATATTAGTTCCATCGAACAATTTCACTCCAGTATTAACCTAATTCTTTCCTTTCGTTTTGCTTACTTTTGTTTTGTCTTTTTTCCTTTTTTATTTGTTTCATTCGAGTTCATGTTAATTATCTAATTCATGACGACAATGATAAGCCTATTGGTAAAGTGAATGAGAGCGTATCTCGTAACACTTATTCATTATTTGACCATTTCTATCTCTATCCTCTCTATCCCTATCTCCTCTATCTATCTCTGTTTCTGGACATCTCTTCTGCTTGTCACCTTCGAACAAGAAACCTCATCTGAAACTCGTGTTGTTTATGAAAACAAAAAGAAAAAAAAAAAAACGAAAAGAAAAAAAGATCAAATAAAATAAAATAAAAATGCCAACCCCTATATACATGATATAATAATAACGGATTAATGCAGAAGTATGATATTTTTGACAAATCGACATCTAAATATTCGGATAATGCAAGAATAAAATAATAATTTATAATTTATCATCGTGTAATCAAATATAATTATACTGTACAAATTGATATTCAATTTCATACACGATAAAATTGTTATAAGAAAGTCTCGAACACTACGTCTCGTATCTAAATATAAAATATACTGTGATAAAAAAAGAAAAAAAAATTATTATTGCAATAGTAAATAATAAAATATCGTATTATAGCAAATTAATATTTACTTTTATGCGCGATTAAGTAATTATATAAAAGTCTCATAATGAAGTATTACGTTGATAGAGCAAAAAAGAAAAAAAAGGAATAGAAAAAAAGAAAAAAAATTGCTAACTATTATTACGAAAGTAAATAATATAATTATATCGCAAAAAATCAATATTTAATTTTATACAGAATATATATAATTGTATACAAGATTTGAACATTATATTGGGTCGGAAACTAAGTGATTGAGGACTTTAACTAAGAATCTATCGACAAAATTCGCTATCACTTAGTTGCCAATCCAATATATCAGATTTGTGTTACTATGTGTGTTGTGTGTGCGTGAGTGTATGGGTGCGTGCGCGCGCGCGCACGAGCGCGTGTAACTACTTGGCAAACGAATTGCATTAGCGAAACATCGTTTCTGCGCAGTTTAAATTTCTCGACGTAAAGAGCGCTATCGCGTTTCCAAGTATTGATTATATAGAATAATCTTCTTCCGCAGAAACTTTCACTAAAAACAACAGAACTCGAAAAAATGGATCATACACGAGACGCTTTTGGTTAAAAACAAAACGTAACAATTATAGTATCAGTTGAACCGATACACAGATCGGGTCAAAAGTTCGGAGATTTTTCTTTTCTTCCTTTTTTTTTTTTTTTTTTTTTTTTTAATCAATTACTCTTTTCCTAGAACTCTTGAGAACTTTTTTACAATCTTAAAAAGAAAACAGAAAAAAGAAAGGAATATTAATCTGAAGGAATTTTTAGACCAGCTAGAAACTTCTGATTTAGCTAGAAACTTTAGGCCCACCCTGTATAATCACTAAGAAGAATCTACCTTAAGTTCATAATAATAATAATAATAATAATTATAATAATAATAATAATAATAATAATAATAATAATAATAATAATAATAATAATAATAATAATAATAATAATAATAATAATAATAATAATAATAATAATAATAATAATAATAATAATAATAATAATAATAATAAGAGTAATAAAAATACAAAAAAGGAGAAAAGAAAAAAGATAAAGAAATACAAAAAAAATAAAAAAGAAGAAGTAGAAATAAAAAATGAAAATGAACATTAAAAAAAACGGATATAAAATAACAATTAGGTTTGTTGAGGCAATAATATGATGTATAAAAAAAAACATATATATATATATATATATATATATATATATATATATATATATATAGTTTATGAATTTAAAGTTACATGGCGTTAGAGAATTAAAAAACATAATAAAAAGAAAAAAGCGATCGAAAAAAACTCAGACAAAAACGGTATTCTGTCGATCGTGAAAAGCGAAATCATTTTATTCCAACGTTATCGTTATTAACGTTAGTCATGAATTTCAGGTGACATTAGATTACAAGAAACTTCGTCGTCGACAACATCGATTGCAAAACTTTTTTTTTGAGATAAAAAGGATAGAGAATGATATGCTGGGCTACTCAACATCCCACAACCACCGTCACCATCACCATCCGGTGAGCTTGACCCTAGGAATTGCTTACGTCAGAATTCGCGAGAGAACAAAGACGTCTCCCCGCCAATAGAATTTGGATTTCTCAATCTGGCAAATATGCGTGCTCCGCGAGGCGGCAATTTTGAATTGAAAGAAATATACAATATCAATATTGTACATTATTTATTAATTCAAGAAAGTATATACGTATATATATATATATATATATATATATATGTAGATATGTACAGGGTGAAGAGGGTGGAGAGGGGGTGGGATTGGAATCTGACGATTTAAAAAAATTGTCAATAAATTGATAATGTTAAAGTACAAATTGACATCATATAATAATTAGTGCCGTTCTATTTGATATTAATCTTGTAATAAGGTAATAAAGATTTATATTACATTTCAATATCGTCAAATTTGTTTTGGAATAATCGTGGTCAGATTTTTCTATATATATATATACTTAAATTAATAACGAATTTATAACCGGATGTAATATTTTAAATGATACCGCCGAATATATATCTCCGATCTTATTGTTTTTATAAATAAATCATTCATATAAAAGTTTATCGTAGATTTTCAACGGGATAAATATCATATTTATTCGAAATTATTTCACATAGGAGGGCGGTGGGGTGTGAGTGTCGCGATGTTGTCGTCAAAAATCCGCGATACGTTGTGGAAATTTTTAACAAAATAATTTTAGAAAACATCCAATACGTAATCCAACGAATACTTCTCATCGATGTATCATCGAGTTAAAGAGGCTTGATGTTTAATCAATTGTGCAATCGCAATGACGTTGTTTACGATTGCTAAAGCGCGAAGTACGTTGCGATGGGCATTGTCATAATGGTTATTTTACGGGGAGCCGTAAATATTTTTTGGAGGGTTCATCTCGACGCTGTCATTTATTTGAATTTATCTATTTCTTTTTTCTTTTCGTTTCGTTCTGTTTCGTTTCGTTTACAAATATGAATTGCCCAATTCGACTGGCGAACGACGTTGATATTCATCAATTCGTTATTTTCCTTAATACTTATTTTGATCGACACAGCTCGACGTTTTATTTCGATCGATATACATTTGACCTTGCGATCGATCCGACTGCGCGACCCCCACGATACCAGATCTTTATCTTCGAGAAACAATTCGAAATATTGTTCGTTTCGTACAGCCATAACAAGTATCACGCGTGAGAAAGGAAGACGGTGAAGCGCGGTTCATCTCACTGATATTTATTCAAATATTTTTTCACCCTATTTTTTTCTTTTTTTTTTTACCCATTTGACGTTCTTTTAAATATTCACGTATCATTCGTGAGTTCGATGGGCGATGGTTTTTTCGAACGTTCGTTGAATTAATTCAATCAATTTTTATCTTTTATTTTTGTTTTATTTTTCCATATCGACATATATATACATGTCGAATAATTTGAAAAATATTCAACGGTTCAAAACGCGGAAATTAAAAATAAAAAAAAAAAAAAGAAAATACAGCATCCCTCTGCGAGATATAAAGCTGCGATGAATATTACACTCATCCCCTGTTAAAACCTTGCAAATCTTTTTCATTCGAAACATTTATTCATAAAATCAATACGATCGGAAGCATGCATGTGTATTCCGTCTATGATCACTTAACGGTAGAAAACATTCGATATAAAAAAATTTCACGAGTTTATTGTTCTGAAAATGTTAAACGCGTTAAAATTAAGGATACGTTACATACTTTTCCAAATTTAGGAGGGTCGAGGGTGGTTGTGGTGGGGTGGAGGAGGGGATAAAAGAAACATTCTATTGTTATTCTCACTTATAAACGAATTGCGATGTGCATTATTTATTTCGACGTATTTCCAATGACGGAGTTACTTAGTCCTGCCAAAATTTAATGCCAAACAGTTCGGCGAATATAGCTTTATATGTATATACATTTATAGTTGTTCTATTTATTGTCTGTCTGTACTAATTTTCCTTTTTTTCTTAAATCGAAAATTCTTACGTCATTTAGAACGTTTCAATTTGTTCGAGAATATTCTTTCGTTCAATCTCATTCCATTTATCGCAAACGTTTCTCAACGTTTTTTTATTATGCGGCCATTTGTTCGTAATTTTATCGAAGCCCCAACGTTCATAATATAAGATTTTTAATTTAATTTTTAGATTATTTTAAAGATACGGCTCGTCGGATTAACCGCGATATTCTCGTAAACTCGGAAGAACATTTTACGAGATAATTTTCTGAAGATATTTTGTAATTAATAATCGTCTTTCATTCTTTCGCGAACCATATTAAAGAAATAAAAAAAAAAAGACCTGGCGAACAATAAGCTGAGAAACGCTGTTTTATCGAACGAAGATACAGATAAATGCTTCATTGAGATCATTATCCATCCTTGTATAAGGTTCAAGTCCATATTTGATACGATTTGGATGTGAAAATGTTCAACGCAACGCATTATGAGACATCTTACGAGTGCGTGCAAACGTATGACAATTTAATGAACGATTGCACAACTATTTATTTATGAAAGGTTAATGTCATTAAACGTTAATTATAACATCATACAAGAAAGAAAAAGCAGAACGAAGATAATAATAATAATAAAAATAATAATAATAATAAACAAAAAAAGAAAGAATAAGGAAGATAAAATGATCGTTCGTATGACGATTTCATTATGAAAGAAATACGAAAAAGTTTTAATTGAAACGAGAAAAATATAACGATAAGATTCTTCGGTGTTGCATTCGAATTTTAACGGTTTTTAATTTCGATCCTGGCCAATCGTGGCGCTACGTTCGTCGTTCGATAAAATGAATTTCCCTTCGTAACGAAATTCGACGAGATTTTTTTACTTTTCCCGTTGTTTCACGAACGCGTTTCATAAACAAACAAACAAAGAAAAACAAGAAGAAAAAAAGTACAAAGTAAAACGTCGAATGATTATTATAATCTTTGTCGAAAGATTAATATTTAAAAAAATTCTCTTCGAAGTACGAACGAGGAAGTTGAGTCGTTGATACGAGAACAAATTAAAAAGGACTCTCGACCGTTGCGTTGAAATAATTATGATTACGACGAATCATCTGTTGCCGCGTTCGTCGTCCGATAAAGAAATAATTTCATCGAAATGGAAAATTCGAAATGTTTTCTTTTTCTCTCTTTAACGAGGCTTTTCTCGTTGTCATTTACGAATGGTTCGTAAGTAAAAAAAAAAAAGAAATAGGAAGAGAAAAGCAAGAAGAAGAAGAAGAAGAAGAAAAGAAAAAAAAGTCCTTGCGTTGATTATAATAATAAATTAAAAATATAATAAAATTACCTCCATTCTTGAGATCAGCGCCTTCTTCAATGGGGATGATCAAAAGTGGTAATACTCCAGCAAGACCGACCATAGTACTGCCAAGTATTGAGAAGAACCAAGGATTGTAAGTTACATAATAGGAATATTCGTTCCAAGGCAACGAAATATCGCCGTAGATCATCTCGAAAAAGAATCCAGTTGTGTCCTCGGTGCAATTTCGCGCGCACATGTTCACCGCCATGTTTGTAATATATAGCCGCCGGCGAGTACGTTTCTCGACGGCGTTATGTGCGTGTACTATATGTAATATGTATATATATAATATATATATATATATATATATATATATATATATATATGTACGTATGAATGTATATATGTATGTGTTATTACCGCTCTCCCTTTTTTTTATTTGTTCATTTATTTCTTTCTCTCTCTTTGAACTATATTATTATGATTATTATTAATATTACTATTACTATTATTATATCACAGTAGGATCGACGTTCTTTCACCGTAAAAGAAATTACTCTTATTTCATCAGTCGATATTTCTAACTCGATGTGACGTTGAAAAGAAAAAAAAAAAAAAGAAAAAAGTAGAGCGGACGAGGTATCGAAAGAAGAAGAAATTGAATAAGAAGTAGAGAAAAAATCAAAACAGAAAAAGAATAAGAAGAAATAGAAGTGGTGGTAGTGGTGGTGGAAGAAAATTTCACAAGATTCTCATTTGTCGTCGTGTTCTTCTCGTTCTTGTTGTGCTATGTTACTTTTCTGTATCTTTATGTAGGAGGGCAAGGAACGTAAGCCTAAAAAAAAAACAAAGTAACATGGACGTTTGTAAAGTGCGGCAATTCTAACGAAACTTTCAAACTAATTGTAAAAAGCTAATATATAAGAAAGAAAGAAAGAAAGAAAGAAGGAAAGAAAGAAATAAAAGTAGGTAAGTGAGTAAGTGAGTGAGTAAGAAAGTGAGGTTATGTTGGTATCAAAAAAAGATTGAAGGAAGAGAGAAAAAATGGGTTACAAGAGAGCAAAGGAAGAAGATGTAAAAAAGAAAAAAAAAGAAAGAAAGAAAGGAAGAAAGAAAGAAAAAAAAAGGAAGAAAGAAAGGCTTAGTCGAAAAGAGAGAAAGGGTGGTGGGAGAGAATACAAATAGTGGGAGTGAGAGGAATGTTCTTGAATGAACACCTGCAACCCCTCGCGCGCACCTTTAAAACACTAGAGCACCGTGAGCGAGCCGACTAGCCTACACTGAGGACTCAGTTCGGTCGCTTCGAGCCAAGTTCGTTGCCGCGCCTCTTGGCCGGCGTGTCTTTTTCTCTGGTCTCTCCTCAAAAAGAGGAAGGAAATATGTAACTTTGGTGGTCGTCCCCTTTGGTTCTCTTTTTTTTTTCGCGCGTGTGTGTGTGTATGTGCGCGCGTTTTGTTTTGTTTTGTTTTGTTCCCTTTCTTTTACTTCATGACTTCAGGAGCTCCCCCAAAGGATCGACGATTATCGTCGGCGTTACGTTCTTTTTCATGTACGCCCGCTCGTTCCTCCCGCCGTCTTCTCTTTTCTCACTTTTGAGCGCATATGTCGTGTCGTTCTCTCTTTCTCTTTCTTTTTCCTCACTGTCCTTTAAACGAAAGATTTTCTCTCTCTCTCTCTCTCTCTCTCTCTCTCCGATATGTATAATATATATATATATATATTATGTATCTCTATCCTCCTTTTCTCAAACTATTTTCCTTCGTCGATCGGTTGAAATGAAACGCACGAAGAAGACAAAAACAAAAGATAGGAAGGAACGTTGTTGGCACGAGGGATGCACTTGAAAAAAGAACAAAATAATTCCGAATCGTTTTAAAATGGTGGACGTGAAAAGTACACCGTTACGAGATACGTTCTACACTGGTCGCGTTGCGCCATAGGCAGGTCCCTTTATACTATCCGCCATGTTTGCGCGCATGTTCACTCCGAAACGAGAGAGAAAGAAAGAAAGATAGAGTGAGAGAGAGAGAGAGAGAGAGAGAGAGAGAGAGAAGGATAAAGAAAGAGAGAGAGAGAAAAAGAGAGATAGAGAATGTGTGAGCGAATAGAACGAAAGATATATATATATATATATATATATATATATATATATATATATATAAACAAAGAGAGAGAGAGAGAGAGAGAGAGAGAGAGAGAGAGAATGACGGATGGAAGTGAACGAATGAGCGAGTGATGAGTAAGTGTGAGGCATGAGGGAGGGGAGAGGTTCAATAAGCGACGTAGAAGAAGGAGGGAAAGAATAGAACGGAGTCTTCTTTTATGTTTCTTTGCTATTCCTACTATACTACGACCGTTTACGAAAAAGATCGATAGAGGGGCGCTGCTGTTGCCGCTACACTGCTGCTACTACTACTGTTGCTGCTACTACTGCTGCTGTTACTGTTGCTGCACCTGCTCTATCCTCTCCAGCTCCTGTTCCTACTGTTGTTGTTGTTGTTGTTGTTGTTGTTGTTGTGTCGTTGCGTACAGCTATTCTCGTACAGTACATACGTATATATTCGGCACTTTTTGATTCGAAAGGAGCGAGGAAAATATTAGAACGAAAAAAAACGTAAATAAATAGTAATAATAATAATAATAATAATAATAATAATAATAATAATAATAACAAAGAAAACGTTTGACGAATGAAATGAACGCCGTGCAACACAGTAACGTAGACTAACTTTCGTCTCTTAACGGACAGCCCTAACCGATTCGATTAAATCTTTTCTCTCATTCCTTCTTCTTCTTTTTCTAAGATTAATATGTACATCCTTTTTACACCAATGGATACTACCTCTTCGCTCGAATTTATCGGGAGATAAATTTTATCTCAGTTACGCTCGAAGAACTCTCGTCGATAAGATCTTTTTCTTTCGATCGAAGATTTCGAAATGGTGCAAATGATCGAAACCGTACGGACCATGCGAATGATCGATGATGAAGTCTCTCTCTCTCTCTCTCTCTCTCTCTCTCTCTCTCTCTCTCTCTCTCTCTCTCTCTGATATTTCTTTCATAAAAATATAACCACATCAATCTGGAGAACATTATCAATATCATTATCGTTATATCGATCGTTATAACAATCGATATGTACTTTCTCTTGTTATTTTCGTGTTATTTACGATCGATAAGAAAACAAAAACATGACCACTCCTTTTAAGATCAATATTTTTATCAGAAAGATACAATATATAATATATAATACACGATATATAATATACATAGGCATTAATATAATTTTTTTTATATGTATATGTTATATTAATTATACATAACGATCGTATATGTGTGTATATATATATATGTATATATTGGTTTTCTTCCTTCAATAAAGAACTACGATTGAACAATAGCAAATTTACGTTCGCCAAGAATAAATGTACACTTCCCCAGGAAACAAAGAAACTGATAATACGATTATTCGCAAAACAATTGAAAAAAAAAACAAAAGAGATTTATCGTAAACGATATGTTATATTCAATAAGTATTTCTAGAGACACACAAAAGTATAGATTTATAGCGTAAAAAAAATGTTATTTAAACTTTCAACAATGTTTTAACATATGTATTTAAGGTTATTACATAGCCGACAATTTGCCATTGTCGAGTGAAATATCCCATTCGACAATGATTTGATAAATTTGATCGATGTTAGTATCAACTTTTATAGGAATGTTTATTATCGACCGTCGGTAAATCATTCGCAATTCCATCTCTCGTTTACGAAAGAAAAAACATTTTAAATTTTTTCTATACACTCGTGCAATCCACGAGAACTAATTTAATCAAATTTTAAATGGCTATCTGCCTAAAAGCTCTAATTTGATTTCTGAACAAGTAGTTATAACTTTATCCGTAATAGAATATACGACGTTAATTCTATTTATGTCCGTTTCGATCAAAATGTCATTGAAATAAACTGTAGGATATATTGATTGTAAAATGTATGACAATTTACAGAAATTTGATTTGAAATTAATTCATTTATTTATTCATTTTTTTTTTTTTATAAGGAACGTAGCAAAAGATATCGACAATTTTTCATTATAATTTGTGTATTTAAGCTTTACGGTGCACAATCCATAGAAAGTTTCTTTATTATTGATTAAAACGATCCGTTCAACAATGATTGATTGAGGTACAAGCGATTAACGACTTTCATAGGAATGTTCATTATCGACCGTCGGTAAATCACTCGTAATTCCATCTCTCGGTCATAAAAAGAAAGTACGAAAGTTTGTACTTTTTGTATACACTAGTGCAATGCACGGAACTAATTAATCAATTTCTAAGTGGCTACCAGCCAAAAGGCTCGAGTTGGACTCTCGAACAAGTAGTTTTAACCACCTGTAGTAGGACGCTCGACATTTAATTCTTCCGATTGCCCGTTTAATCATAGAAATTATTAAAATAAATTAAATATATATATATATATATATATATATATATATATATATATAATGTTGATTGTAAAAATTTTTAAAAAATTTACATAAAATTGTATCGTTGTTCAATTCTATTTTATTTTATTCGTTTACTTTATATATATATAAGAAACGTAACGAATAACGTTTAAAAGAATTTTTGTGTAAAACATTTTCGAATTTAACACATTTCGAAAATGATGTTTTCGAAATTGTCGAAATAGTTTTTGTGTGATGCCGCGATTGCCCTCTACTGGCCGTACAACTCCCACATGGTATCCACAGCCACTCCAGTAATTCTATTTCGAGGAAGCAGAGAAACTTTCGAGATTATTTTAGTTACATTTTTCTCCTCTCCTACTGTCGGTTAACATTCAGGCTGACTTATATTAGATCCGTACGAGTTAACGTCAAGATGACCGAGTAGGTCCATTTCCGTTCAGTCGCGAACATCTTTTTTCTTGGATTACCAAAGAAAGGGAAGAAAAAAGAAAAGAACAGAAAAGAAAAGGAAAGAAAAGAAAAGAGAAAAAATAACAAGAAAAAAGACAAGAGTCGATTGTATCAGGCCTCTTAAAAATTCGACATTTCATTTATTATATATAACATAATTCCGTGCCCGATCGAGGTAACATCGAACGAGAATAATTGTCGAAAGTTAATAATCAGAGTGATTTGAAATCAATGAAAAAGAAATTCTCTTTTTACGATTCGTTTTTCACGCGAAACATCATCGTTGACATCTCGAAGATAAAAACTAATATCTATTATATTAGATTAATATAATCATCGTAGAAAAAGTCGATTTTTTTAAACGGCAGTATAAAAGTGAACGAGAAGTATATACTAGAGTAATATACGTTTGTTTATCATTTAACTATTCTCCGTTCGTAATACTAATACTGTGTTGTGAGTTAAATTATTAGTGATAATATTTCGATCGATCGAACGAAGGATCGAAAGATCGATCGATCGATCGATCGCTTGAATATTAAAATCGTGTGTTATATGTGCGTACGTAATCGTCCATTTCTTTCTTTCTTTCTTTTTTTGTTTCCTTTTTTTCTTGGTTCGTCGTGTGCAAAAGTATCGTTTTCTATAAAAGAAAGAAAATAAATATAATAAATAAATAAATAAATATTGATCCAGAGACACACACACACGCGCGGACACGTCAAAAAAGAAAGAAAACATTTCTGTTGCATTGAAAATCTTAACAATACTCATTATTATTTCATTTATATACGTTCGTTTTCTCGTGTACCCTCGCGTATTCTTCCTTCTTGTTTCTCTGATCATTTTCAACGTTCAACATTACATACATACGTGCGCCATCATGGATATAAGAAGAATGTCCAATTGGAATGTTCTGAGCGTGGAGGCAGCACTGCAACAACTCAATTGTCTCGAGGAGGATGGAAAGGAGAAGATCATCAAACGTTCTAATACGGTGAGATAGAAAAATCAATTATTACAAATTATATTTAATATCAAACACATTGTAATAAAGAAATCGTTGAATATAATCGTTGATAATTATCGGACGATTTGGATTTTTAACGATTGGACGACGATCGAATGAATTTCTTTTCTTTTCAATTTTTTTTTCTTCCTTCTTCCTTTCATGAACAAACGAGAAATGTTATCGTTCGTTGAGGCTCGGATTAGATTTGTAATATAAACATTTTCTTTTTAATTGAAATATTGTTACATCGAAGGTATTAAAACTTATATTCAAATTTTTAATATGATAGACCAATTATATATTTCTTTGCGTGAAATATTTAATCGATCTTTGGTGGAACTACACCGAATCAAGAAGAAAAATCAAACAAAATCAAAATTCCCTATCCTCCCCCCTCGCCCCCTCCCCCCACGGACATATTAATATTCCCATTAAAAATGAAATTGTAGATGAACAACTATGTTCCATCGATTCTTTGGATTATTATCAGGATATTTTCTCTCGCTGAAATATTTGACGTCTTGATTTTCTTTCCAATACGTCTTTTGCTATTTTCTTCTCTCTTCTCTTCTCTTTTCTTCCGAACTATTCGCGAAACTTCGAGCTCTTAACATTTGAAAAAAAAAAAAAAAGAAGAAAAGAAAAATTCACGAGTCGCTTATAACTTCCTCGCGATTTACGATGTTCGCCATCGTTTGCTTAGAAGGGACGAATGATCTATCGATCGGTGGTAAAATTTTTTCGATCGTACAAATACCACACCACGTATACATATACACACATACATATATATCGTACAGGAATGTAAGAGTCATCTTTTGGCAAGCTTGATGATCGTCAAGGAACGTTGGGATGTTCATCGGCATGTTTTTAACATCCTCCTCTCTCTCTCCCTCTCTCTTCTCCCTATCTATCTATCTCTCTATCTATCTCTCTTCCACTTTTATACCGAGACGTAACGTATTCATCGATGATGCCTCTTGAGTATGTCAATAAGAGAGCTATCTATTCTGGCACACGAGTCATCCATCGGTTAGCTTGCGTTAGCTTGTCTTTATTTATAACTAATTAAAGTCAGACTCACAGTTGGTAGTCTGCTCTCTTCTAGATCGGTCAAACGATTAAAAACATTGTTACGATTACGGTCATTATCCGTTATTTGATCATTTATATATATTACCAGAACCGATTTCAAAGTTGTTATCGTAATTCCTAGTGAGTATTATATTAGTCCCGGGATAATGAGTACTTGGACACATTTGAACGTTGTACACGCTACAAGTGCAATATCGAGAGAAGATATTGGATATAATACACGTAGAAATATAACATCAAGTAAAATAAAGGTAAATTGTAATATATAAATATATATATATATATATATATATATATATATATATATATATATGTATGTGTGTATATATATGTGTGTGTGCGCGTGCGTGTATACGTAGGTATACAAAAAAAGAAGGAAGAAATAATGTTTTGGAAGTTTTAACAATCTTTTTTTTTCATTCTTTTTTGTAACATTTTTGTTACAAAGAAGTTTGTTCATTAAGTTTTTTTCTTTTCTTTTTTCCTTGTAATTTCTTTATATTACATTTGTTATTATTATTAATTATTAATTATTTAAGATGTTAGATTTTTAATATACTATAGATTGTACTATATTATATTATTACTATTTTAATAATGTATTATATTATAGTAATGGAATAAATTATATATATATATATATATATATATATATATATATATATATATATATATATAAACACACTCCACTTGAAGTTCATGCCAAGTTCAAATGAAGTTTAAATAGGCCGTTAGTAGGCCTAGACTGTAGATATTTTCTTCGTGTTATTTGATGTAAAAGAAAATGAACAATAGATAATTATCAACGAAATTAATTGAAAATTTCACAAATAATATTAAATCATTACGTTTTGTGTGAAAATTTAAATATACGAGTGTGTATGGAGTATCCATTCTAATTAATAAATATTTATATTAAGTATATGAGTGTATTCAGTATCGTTCAAATTAATTAAACAAATTATTTGAAGTTCAAATCATATTCGTGATTAAATCTTTCCCGAATCATTTCAACTAAGAATTTCGATTCAGAAATTATTAAAAATTAATATAATTAAAAAGTAAAAATTACAGATATATATATATATATATATATATATATATATATATATATATATATATATATATATAATAAAATCGATATAAAATGATTCAAAATCGAACTAGTAAATAAGGAAACCAAACGAATGAATTGCGTCGTGCACTTTTAGAGGCTCTCCTAATCTAATATATATATATACATAGCTATACATGTGTACTTATTATACATACTACATACAGGTTGGCCCAAAAGTTCGTAGATGAATTAAAAATTCTTGAATATTTTAATAAATACTCTTTTTCAAAACTCCTTCTTCAAGATTTGTAATCTTACGAGCCAATTTTGTAGTTTTGCAATTGGAAAAAAAAATAAATAAAATGAAAAATATATTAGCCCGAAAGATGTTGGAAAGGAGTAATTGATTTTTATAATCAGCTAGGAACATTTGGCGACATATAAGAATTTTTTATTCGTGCAGTAAATTTATTTTATACCAATTAACTATCGCAATCTTAATAATATCTTATTCGACGATTAATCTTCGTTTCTATCTTTTATTATCAAATTTTTTGATCCATCATATATTTTCTTTTAATTTCGAATAAATAAATTTGATTTTCTTAAGTTGACTACTATTTTAATTAATTGTTCCTTTTATTGTATTTCATTCAATCAGTTATTATAATTATTCATTTATAATATATTGCTTTTAATATATTTTTTTTAGATACATTTCTTTTTTATTTTGATTAAAATATATTATTTAATTTGTATATACCTATACATATATATATATATATATATTTATTCTTTTTATCTCTATATTTATATTCTTCTTCTATATTTTTATTATTTTTATATATTTTTATATATTTATATATAATAAATTTTAGTTTTATTTAAATATTATTGTTATTAATTATTAATTAAAATGTTCAATTTTCGACATTCTAATCAGCTGGCATGACTCGTTGAAATCTAGCCAACTGTTTGTCTCTCTCGCGTTCCGCAAGTAGCTCACGTTCGTTACACTCAATTATTTATTGGCAATTAATCGAATTAAAATCGAAGATAGATCATGTTTATTAGTTACCATCGTTTAAATATGTAAAGGTAATAAAGTGTGTTAGAAAAAAAAATCGTTAAATTAATGTTTTCGCATTTCGTCGTAAATCCGTAGGATCATCATTTGGCATAAATCGATAAATATACTAGATTTATTACAAATATTAGATCTATTAGAGCTAATTATTGGATTTTTTATTATTTTTTTTTAGTTCTAGAATTTTAAAAGAATTTGTTTTTTGTTAGATAATTGGATTTTCATTTATTGTAGATATAAGAGTAATTGATTTTACAATTAGATTATCATTCATTCAACAAGCTTTACTTAATTATCTCTTTAAATAAAATTCTTATTAGAGAGTTTATATGGGATTTTAAATTGTTTATATAAAGTTATTGAATCAGCAAATATTTTTATTTCAACGGTAAACGAATTTTGTTATTGAGTTATTAGAAGTAGCAATGGAATTTTAAATTGTTTTTATTAAACGAAAATAGTGGAGTATTAAATTATTTGAAAAGGATAATCGAACGATAATTTTCAATTGTCCTGTTACAATATTAAACAAATTTTTAATTATTTAAAATAAAATAATTAAAATTTCAATTAATTTCTTTTAGTGAAATAATTAAAATTTTTCAATTTTTTTTTTCATTAATAGAAAAAGAAACTTATAAAAAATGACAGGTTCGATTGTTTTTTATATAAAAATAATTTTTTCATTAATCTCTCTCTCTCTCTCTCTCTCTCTCTCTCTCTCTCTCTCTCTCTCTCTCACTCTCTCTCTCGTGATACTTATTTGAAATTTATAATAATTGAATAAAACGATGAATCAATTAAACTTTCTTTTGTCTTATTTTATTTGTCTGCTTTTTTTCTTTGTTCTTTTTTTTCTTTTTAATTTTTGTTAACATGTAGAATTGGTCCAAAAAAAGAATACAAACTGGTCGATAAAAATTCGCGATCGAAACGTTTATAAATAAATTATTGTTTGTGACATTTATCCGATTAATTGACATTTTCTTTCATTCTTTCTTCCTTTCTTTCTTTATTCTCCTTTCTCGTGATCAATCTCCATCATTATAAAATCATCAAATTCGCGAAACACAAATACTGGCCCGTTAGCAATAGCTCAGGTAATGATTCTAAAATAAAGCGTAAGCGAGACTAACGTAGTCTTATATTTAGGACAACGCGCATGCGCGATCCGATTAAAAGGGCAGAGAGAAGACTTGTGGCTTCTGCAAAACACGAATCCGAGCCTCGTGTCACGATTTTCTCCGATCGCAATTACAAAGTCCGAGTTTTAAGTTCGTTCCAACTTTTCGAATTTTTTTCTTTTTTTTTTTTTTTCATTTTTTGCCCCCTCTTCATTTCGGTCGTGCGTCGAAGAGTTTCGACGATTAAAAAAAAAAAACACACACACACGCACGCACGCACACGCAGATAAACAGACAGACAGACACAGACAAAAACAGAAAAAAAGTATCTATCTTGAATTTCAAACGTTAAGTGCGATTTAGTGCTTGATTTCTCATTGACGTTGAACTTGACGAAAAAAAAAATAAAAAAAAAAAAAGAAGAAGAAGAAGAAGAGAAGGAGGAGGAGAAGGAAGAAGAAGATAAACATACAGAGCGCACTCATCTTCTTTTTCGGAATTTATAAATATATGTGAGAACGTGGTCAAGTTTTTATTTTCGTTCTTACTTTGTAATTTCTCTTTCGTCTTTCAATTTTCGACCGTTCGTGGAGTTTTGTTATTTATTTATTTTTTATATGTATATATATACACACACATATACATACTTGACGTGTTAATATCGTATCGAGAAAAAATAACACCATGGATCTAGGAGGTGTAGATGTATGGGGTCAGATCGCAGTGGAAACGTCTCAGATGTTCGTTTCCGAAGGTGGTGTTATTAAGAGTCGTTTTGCAGCCACCGTAAGTTGTCGACCATGTTGAAAATTTCTCTTGGAATTGATCTGGATTTCTGTTCTCTTTCTTTTTTTTTTATTTTTTTTTTTTTTTTATTATCTTTTCTCTTTTTTATTTTTCTCTCTTTTTATTTATTTTTCTTCCGTAGGAAAATAAAGTTTATATGAAAGAGATACGTAGGTTGAAATGTAAAATCTCAATTTTGTTTAGTTGCTCTATACGTATATGTGTTTTATATACGCATACACTTTTTTTCGTTTTCCCTTCACGGTGCGTGTGTTGAACAATTTTTATTAGATTAGATCGTAAAATTTACGATATTTTAACGATTAATAAGCCATTCATTTGTTCGCATTATTAATGCTTCGACTTTTACTTATTTTTTTTTTTTTTATTAATTGAAAATTAATAATTTTTTGTTTTGTGAATCGGCAATTTTTTTGCCTAAATTAGTAATCATTCCCTTTTCTTTTCCAAATTAGCGATTATTTGTTTGATATCTTTTTTCTTATATTTCTCTATTCTTTTCTTTATTTTTTTTTTTTTTTTTTTCTTACAACTTATCTAAACGATCCCAATGAATCGTTTGTTTGTAATTATGAGCTCCCTTTCGTCGTTTAGTTCATCGTAAAAAATTTTCTTCTTAGACGATAGAAAAACTACCGGACAAGGTGATTCTAAATGTCTTCAGTTATCTGTCGCATCGAGAGATATGCAAGGTTGCAAGGGTTTGTAAAAAATGGAGGCAAATCGCGTACGACACGCGCCTTTGGAAACACGTATCATTGAGACCGGAAATCAGTGGGCTCCATGTTGGATCACTCGAAAGTTTACTGCAATTGATAAGGTTAATAAAACAATATAATCATCATCACGTTAGTTAAAACGATCTTTTTTTCATAAATATACAGTCTACGTCTTCGACGTAATATTGTTTGCTGAACGATGCCAAGTGCAAAAATAGGAGGAACGTACTTAAATGTATGTTTCATCTATAATGTCTTATTTCCCGGATTTTGAGTTACATATATGTAATATTTCTTTTCTTTTTATTTTTTATATTTTTCTTTACTATCATTATCATTATTAAATAAATAAATATAATGTCTTTATTATTATTGTTATTATTATTATTATTATTATGGTTATTATTATTATTATTATTATTATTATTATTATTATTATTATTATTATTATTATTATTATTATTATTATTATTATTATTATTAAATAAATAAATATGGCATTCGTATTACTATTATTAAATATCATTATCATTAAAGATTATTGTTATAAATTGTTATAAAATATTTTTAACGATATTGTTAATGGGATATTATTAATTATGATTAATAAGCATGGCATATCGTTGTTATTGGTATTAATTATTTTCCGTTATATATTTAAATTAAATAAATTAATCATTTATAATTTACAGCGTACGTTTCGGTTCATCTCTACGATACATCGAGTTACCGATCGAGCTTATCACTCACACCGTCCTCCATGAATTAGCAAACAAATGTCCTAATTTAACTCACATGCTACTTGATTTTTCGACCGCCATGCAGCTACACGATTTCTCAGAGATGCAAGCATTCCCGACGAAACTTAAATACATGTGTATATGTCTTTCGGAAGTCATATTTATGGAAGGTTTTATGAGAAAGATTTATAATTTCATCAATGGCTTGGAAATACTTCATTTGATTGGTACGTCCGACTTATGTTTGCAAAAGATTTTTTAAAAAGGTTCGAAAATTACTAACTCAGGCAACATTTACAGATACATGTATTACTTTTTTTTCTTCTTTTATATACAACTAATTATCCCATTTTTATAAAAGTAACTTCTTTTATGGGGAAAAGAAATATATATATATATATTTTTTTTGTAAGTTGAGAACCACTGCCATATATCAACATTATATATGTAATAAATAATCCTCCTATTTTTATAAAAATAACTTTTCTTATAAAAAGAAAAAAGAATTAATTAATTAAAGAGATCGAGAATCCCATTGTCTTAATAGAAAGATTTACAGGTGAAGGAAAACGTTTTGTCTATATTTATAAAAAATAAAAAAATAAAAAAAAATAAAAAATTGCAATTAAAAGGTTCATTTATAATCGACGATAAATCGCCATTACAGGAACATACGAGAAAGTTGAGGAAGAGGAGGAAGAAATTTACGAGGTTATTAACGTGCACAAATTGAAATCAGCTACGCCGAATTTGCGGGTGATCAATTTGTATGGGATAAATTTCGTCGATGATTCCCACATAGATGCGTTTTCCTCTAATTGCATACAACTGGAGTGTCTCGCGGTGAATTTTTGTGCCAAGGTAACCGGTTCGACCATGAAGACTCTCTTCCAACGTAGCAGAAGATTGAAGTGTCTTCTAATGCAAGGAACAAGTAAGAATCGACGTTATCAGCGTAAATATCGTCACGACGAACTATCCTAATATAAATTGTCGTGAAAGAAAGAAAATAAAATCGTGTAAACGTTTATTTTCAAGAGATTAAATCGCAATTGAATTGTATCAATATTTAAATGCGAATTTTGGATAAATACTTTCGTCGATACAATTCGTTGATAAAGTTCATTGAGTATCGTTAAATAAAAATATCGACGATGTTTTCAGATTTGCAAAGCGATTACGTTATGCAGGTCGAATGGGAGAAATCCAGTATTCAAGAATTGGACATAACGGCTACGGATATATCAACTGAATGTTTGATCGACATGTTGACCAGAATACCTGGCCTTCGTTTCCTCAGTGCTGGTCAATTAAATGGCTTCAATGATAGCGTGTTAAAGGCATGGGTCGAATCCGGCAATCCACGAAATTTAACTGCTCTGGACCTTGACAGTTCGGACAATTTAACTGACGATGCCTTGCACAAATTCTTATCAAGACATGGCCATCAACTTTGGGGTATTTCGTTGTCTGGGATGCCCCATATCACCGATCAACTTTGGCAAAGTGTTCTACCGATTCTCACCAATGCCAAGTAAGAATTTTCTCTTTCTTTCTCTTTTTTTTTGCTCAATAATTCAAAATGTCGATACGCGACAGTGGTTTTCGATCTTTTCCTTTATTTTGTTATTATTATTATTTTTTTTTATTTATTTATTTATTTATTTTTTCTTTAATTCGTAAAAGCGTTGAATCTGGCAAAATAGTTCTCGTCTTTTCGAATCAACGAGATTTCTCTGTCAATGAATCTAACAATGGTTCTCATTGGCCTGGTTGAATCCACAAATTTTGTAACACGTGAAAAGAGCAAGTTATGTGTCTGTGATGCTTGGGTCACCAGATCTTTTTTATTTTTTTTTTTTTGTTTTTGTAATATCATATATAAATGTGTCATATATTATATATATATATGTGTGTGTGTGTGTGTGTCCTATAGATTCACTATGATTTAGAATAATTGAATTATAAAACGATAAAACGAGTTTATACGGTAAGGTTCAAATTAACAATCGATTACAGAATTCTCGTAATGGGAACCCAAGAGAGACTTGGCGTTAATATTCACGTTGACCAACTAATGGATGGAATTGCTAATAATTGTCCTAATTTGGAACGACTCGAGTTACGTTGGGATCCAGAAAATTTAAGATTTTCCGATAAAAGTCAAAAGGCTATTGACATTTTACGCGTTAAGTGTATCAAACTTAAGTGTTTAGTTTTGAGGTAGGCATTATCAAATACGTAACAATATAAAAACGAAATAAAATAAAAATTAATAACGATTAAAAAAAAATAACATATATTCCTTTCAGCGATGGAAGATATTACGAGATCGTTAAAGCCAATTTCGAACGTGCTGATAGATTGACGGTCGTACGAACGACGACATGTTGCAGAGTGTCGAATTATTATTTGTTACAAAATTACAAAGATTTAATTTTTAATTGACGTCAAACGTTACGTTGTACACAATAATGCTTTCACGCTAAATGGATTTTCGAAGTTGGCCGATATTTACAAAGGTAAACGATATGTAAAAATTTGTAATATTTATTTTGGTCGTTTAAATTTGTTCTTTTTCTTTCTTCTTTCCTTCTTCTTCTTCTTTTTTTTTTTCTTTACAATCGCGTTACCGAACTTTGTAAATAATTGTAAATTATTCGTATAAATTATATTATAAAATTAAGAATCGAGAAATCTGTTGTGTAAAGTATTGTACAGGATGGATCTGAAAGGTTCTTAGACTCCCTTGTAGTTTCAAAAAGTCTCGATAAATGGTAATTGATTTTTAAAATTAATTCAAAACTTTTGTTCCACCCTGTCTATACTACAGTAAATATACTATATAGTACATATACATATAGTATAGACATATATAGTATATAAAATAAAAATGTTTATTTATTTTTCTTCTTTTTTTTCTTCTTCATTCAAACAACCAATCAATCAATCATTTTTTCCATGTACCTTTATTATTTATATCAATAAGAAATGAGAGAATTGAGATCTAATGTAATAATATATTACATTTTTCTTATTGGTTTTTCTTTTCTCTTTCTTTTTTTTTTTTCTTTTAGATACGAGCAACGCTCAAATATATCCAGGACAATAAATTTTTTGTGGTTACCAATGAGGTATCCAATATAATATGCCTCATTATTATCGTCAAGATGAAGTGACCGACGTTCTGGCAATCGATATGATACTAATTATTGCACTTCGAATTATTGAGGGCAATAATATTCGTCGTTTATTGGGATCATAAAATAATTAATTATTGATTGCAAAGATTCATATATATATATATATGTATATATATATTATTTTTTCCTTTTTTTCAATAAACGATTGCCTGAACTGTATATATATATAAAGAAAAACGACGGAGTAAAATTCATTGAAAATTGCAATATATCTTGAAATCAAATTAACGGAACGGGTACATTGTTCTAAGTAATTGATTTTATCATTTTATCCTTTATAAAAATATAGACAAAAATATATATATTATATCCATTAAAAACTACAAATAAAATAAAAGAAAAACGTATGTATAATGGCGCGCGCGCGCGTGTGTGTTTGTGTGTAGAAGTTCTTGACAAGAAAAAACGATTGTTACAAAATTAATTGTAGAACAATTATTTTTAGTATTGTACATTATACAATGATAATATTATCAAATATTTACTTAATATTTTATCTACACAATTTAATAATTTAAATCAAAACCTTTATTAAATAATATGTGTATACACACACACACACACACAATTTCTTTAATTATTAATCACTTTTATAAAAGATTATTCTCGCATTTAACCTCTTCAATATATTTATATATTTACCTTTATCGTCTTACATCTTGATTTTAAATTATATATTTAAAAGTCAACGGAATAGTCAACATTTGATAAGATCTTCTCTTAACGAGAATCGTTTATAGTAACGTGATTTGTCCAATCCTGTTCGAATAGAGAATCAGCCAATGAGTGTAGATTTATCGACCAATAGTAATGAAGCTAGTAGATAAAAAGAGAGGAACGATGAACTGCGTGCATGATACGCTGTATCTTTGTTCATACCTGATTTTCATACTTAACTTTTTCATACGAAAGAAAAAGAGAGAGAAAGAAAACAGATCAAGAAACGCACACGTTGTTTCTCATTTGAAATTACTTACCGCGTAAAAACGAAGCAATCATTTTTGTTTTATTAAAACGTTGTTTTTGTTATTTTTATATATTCTATTTTTATATTTATATATCTTAAGAATATGATACAAGGCGATTTAACAAAAAAAAATGTCATAAATTACAGAAATAAAAAGAGAATGCTTTGTTATCACCATCTATTGTTCTCATCAAAGAAAAGTGTTAATCGCGTGAATCATGTACAAATCAATTATCACATAACCAAACTAATCAGGATTTATTATTAAGTTATGTGAATTTATGTACAGGGTGTATAAAAAATATGTGTAAAGACTATCACAGGGGCATTCTACACCTTCTGATCGATGGACATTTTCGCATCTTTTAAGTTAATTAAGACAAATTATACGACGTCACTCCATCTATTTTATGCACGATCGTGCTTCACCTCATTATATAACTGACCGGTTCGTCAATTTTTAAACGAGATGTTTGGGACACGGTGGATAGGACGCCAACCAACTCCACACTTATGACCTCCTTGTAGGAGCAGTTAAAGAAATTGTCTACAGTTCTGGGAAACAATTCAATTCCTCGAAACACTTGAAACGTAGAATTGAATTCGCTTTTTGTCGTCTACAATTAAGACGAGATATAGGTGAAAAAATCCAACGGAATGTTGTAATGTGAATATAAGACTGCCTAAATCGCAATGGTGGTTATGTAGAAGCAGGTTCCTAGGCTCGTCTATTCAGAATGATATATCAAGATAGTGTGGCTCTTTGGGCCCATAGAAGGAATAGGACTGTACATTGTAAACTGTGAAATGTAAAAATATTAAAAAATACAGACATAAGAACAGGTATTTAATTTTTTGGAAAGAGAAACTTTATTTTTGCTAATTTCCTTAATCGAAGAAAGTCAAGGATCTTTTAGTCGATAGAAGTCTAGCAAATATGGTATCAACGATCGAAAATCCTGGAATAATTTAAGCTACCAGTTCGAAGAGTGATAGCTGGAAACGCAAAGAGGCAATTCGGAAAGGTATAATGAATTTCTTTCATAAAAAAACAAATATAATTAATTAAGATAAATTATTTTTCAAGGTTTGTGTGACAAAGATTTGAAAAAAAAAAAAAAATATATATATATATCTCGTTTCTGAAAAACCATTATCAATTTAAATATTTTACGAATAATAAAATTTATGAAATATTATATTTTAAAGAAAAATGTTTTGATGGATTTGAAGAAGTCGTTTTATTAGATTTTATAAACGTTTAAGGAAATGTTTCTAATCTATAATTTAACTAATCATATGCAACCATTGAATCATATCAGATCTCTGTTAATGAAATTTATGAATATTAAATAATATTAAGTTTTTTTTTTCCAGCACTGCACGAGAATCAAATGGTAACAAAATATTATAGATATCTAAAGAATTTTGGCGGATGATTGTTAATCGTATGCTACAATAATACACAATGTCAGAAACTTTAGTATAGCAGCATTTTCCAATTTCTGTTGATGTAGCCTTGGCGACAAATTACAACAAATGCCTCTTAGTATACCATAGTCAGTGAATTGTTTTTATAAAGATTGAATAAGCATGAGATTGGTATCGAATTGAGTTGAGAGACATGATGTTTCTTAAAACCTGTCAAGACGTTTAACGCATTTATTTCGATTTGCGGAACACAAGAAAGCTTGAGAATCACTACTGAAGGCCGTAATATTTTTGTGAGTAAATCAAACAATCGTTAGAAAAGAATCAAACCGATAGTTCCAATTATTCCGATACATATTATATATTCACTGCCTCTTCTGCCAAGTACAGTAATTTCTTTAGGTCTCCTAAAATGAATCGTTAACGAAGCTGTTAACGTTCGGAGATAGAATTGTCCTTATTGTCATTTTGAAATTTTTTTGTATACATTACAATTTAAGAAACAGTGCTTGAAATGAATAAAAAGATTCTTTGTGATCCGTTCGTTTTTTATATTCTAATATTAATGTCGACCTTCTCCATAATTATAATGCTTCGTCATCGTCGACTAATATGTTACGTTAATCCGTTGGCAACACAGTCAATGGTATAATAAGAGACATCAAAAGCGAATGTAACCCTAGCACAAATTTAATCTTTTCATCGTAAGATCTTGATAATAAATCTTCAACAACAACGACAACAACAGTATCAATAATTCAATTTTAAGAGTAACCAACGTAGAATATATTTTACATCTTTTCATTCATATAGCAGTTCTCAAGCTATCCATGTATGATACCTAATCGGTATGTACTTTTTTCTATAAGGCTATTATCCTCATAGTTATCATGACCGTTATCGCCACAATCATTGTTATCACCGTTCACAAGTTTGACATTGCCTAACATCAGATAAATAGGTGATACCGTTATCGTATATTTTGTCTGTGGTTTTTATCGACAGACAAACAATTAATATCTTTTTTCTGTTGTTGTTGTTATTATTATTATTATTATTATTATTATTATTATTATTATTATTATTATTATTATTATTATTTAAAATTATACAACAAGGATCTAGATCAAAGATGCGCAAATCGGACACATTTAATTGTTTCTCTTCGGACGATAAAATATCGTTGGTTGTTTGATAACGAAGATATATAATTATTGATTCGTTACACACGTATAGTCAGTTTTATTTTTCTTTTTTTTTTCTTTTTTGCAAAAACCGCCCAGCTAATCCAATAAACAAACTCCCTGAACGTTGGACTTTAATTTTATAATAACGTTACAAAAAGAAATTGAGTAATATCATTTTTATTACTAATAATCAATAATAAATCATTATACCATATACAAGGTGTTTCAGCTAAAGGAAGGCGCCTATACAAATATAACATTATACTATGACACACACACACACAGACACACACACACACATTATTCATAACATACCTCTTTTGAAAACATTCAAAGTATGAAAAAAAACAAAGAAACAATTTAGGCGTCCTCCTTTAGCTGAAACACCCTGTATAACGCGTATACATAAATTTGTTTTTATCTTTAATAAATATTCACATTATATTGTATAATATAAATAACTATTAGAGATAAATTGTTCGTGTACAAAAGTGTCATACGTTTCTCGAATATTTATCGTGCACGAACACACTCGCGCAGCCTGGTAAATTTAACATGGTAATTTATAGGGCGAAAAGGAACTGGGGTGATAAAACGTGAGTGGGAGTACGTACCGTCTCCCTTCCCTCTCTCTTCTCCTTTCTCTGTCTCCACTCACCCCTGAAAAATGATCCATATATCTACCTTGCAGCGGTGAAAAAAGTTTCAATACCAAAATGATCTGTAACTAATGAATCGTCCGTTGGTCCGAACGACAATTTTTGTATCGTGACCGTTTTCTCCACGTTCCCACTCCCGAACCACCCCTCTTAAAAAAAAAAATAAATAAATAAATAAATCCTACGAATGAAATCCTTCGATCAGACTACGTTCGTTCAAAAATTAAACTAACCTGACCAACAACGAGCTTGACCAGGGTCATGATAACCCCTTATCGCCGCTTACCTTTTTACCTTTAAGTAAGACCGTTCTATCTCTAGAACGACGTAAACGTTCTCCATGGGTTACTCTAACAATAGATTTATCAGCTCTCCTCCCATAAGACGAAACTGATTTCGTAGATACGGATCCTAAGAGAGATCGTTAAATCAAATTGATCAAATGGATCTCTCAGGGGGGGGGAGATGTCATCAACGATAAATAACGCTTCGCAACGCGCATTCAAGCGTCCAATTTATTCGATTTGGGTGGTGCGACGACCACTTACGGTGTGCGTCGGTAATCTCTTCGATTGTTCTCGATATTGACAATGAAAAAATAGAATGTTTAGATATCGCGTAATAATCTTAATCTCTTTATCACCGTGATAATTGCTCAATTTTCTTTTCTTTTTTTTTTCTTTTTATATATATTTAATAGACGCCTGTTTGAGAACGTTACGAGTTTTCAGGGTGCAACGAATTTTTACCAGTGACAATTGACTATTATCGATTATTTTGTAATAATAATAATAATAATAGTGATTGATTATATTAAAAATTTGATTTATCTTATTACTCATAAATACGAGGAAACTTCAAAATGTCCTAAACAAAATCCCTAATAATTTTCTATAACGGTTTGTAATCAAAAATTTAAAAAAGGAAAAGAAAAAGAAATTTATTGTCGAACCATTTTACTTACTGACCAATAACTATCACATAATCTATATTTTATGCATATTGCAATATTTCGTGAAAAGAAGTGCTGCTCGAAAATTTAAAAAAAAAAATAAAATAAAATAAAAAAAATAATAGAAAATTAAAATCCCCCAAAAATCAAAAATTATAAAAGAAATAATCGATCGAAAAATCGTGTAATACAAAAAAAAAAAAACTCGAGTAGAACACATTTTTGCTTTACTTGGCATAATGAAAGGATATAGGAACGCGTGTATAACGCGTACATTTGAAAGAAGAAAAAAATTTAATATATATATATATATAATAAAAATCCCTCAAAAAATTAAAAAAAAAAATAATCGATCGAAAAATCGTGTATTACAAAAAAAAATCTCGAGTAAATCATTTTTATTTTTACTTGGCATAATGAAAGGATATAGCGTATATAACACGTGTATAACGCGTGCATCTGAAGAAAAAAATATTAAAAAAAAAAAAAAGAAAGAAAAATAGTATAAAAATACAAAAAAAAAAAAATAAAAAATGCACGTCGATCCTTAGTATGCACGGTCATACCCTAGGTAGTGCTTGGTTATCGATTTTTTGTTAATTTATTCATACCGGGCAGCGGTGAATACGAGGAAAGGACGACACAACGTCGACGTCGACGGCGCGTACTGGCCACTCGGTCGACCCGTTCGATTTTCATTGGCGACTTTCATACGAACGGACACGAACAACGCCTACTTTAACGCGTTTATTAGTCGACGCCATACTTTCATATCGTTCGTATACTCCTTCCTCTTCTTTTTTTCCCCATCCTCTTTTCTTCCTTTCCTATGAATTCGAAAATCATATTGTCCAATTTAATTTTCGTTTTAAATCCATCTAATTCGATCTATGTCCGACATCGAAGAGGATCTCGCCGAGAGGCGACTAAAAATTGTTCTTCTCGGTGATTCCGGCTCTGGTAAAGTAAGTTCTTCCAAAGTTTTCATTTTTCTTTATATATGTATATATAAAAAAAAAGTAAAACAACGAGAAATAATAATAATAATAATAACATATATATATATATTATTTTTACTTTTATTTTAATAAAATAATAAAAAAAAGGTTTAGATATTTTTTCCTCTTATTTATTTATTGTATTATTATTATTATTATTATTATTATTATTATTATTATTATTATTTTGTTTTTCTTTATACGATTTTAAACATTCAAAATTTTTATTTATTTATTCGATAAAATTCTCGATAAAATTATGTTGGAAAATGTTCAATAAAATAAAGTAACGTAACGTAATTGCTGCAATCGATAAAAACCTCAACGTTCAGGAACTTTCTCATATCGTTAATAACACTTGCATGAAATGTTGAACAACTTGTGGCATTCTTTTGATCGATCAAGATAAATAGGAATTATTGATTGGTAATGCAGTTTACACGCGATACTATTTAATATAAAAGAGTAAATTATTGATTATTCTAAGGTACGTGATAATCGCAGATATAAAATTGATTCGTGTTATCTTTTATCTCGTTCGACGTATTTACGTTCTAATTGAATTTTATATTTCCCGGGTCAGACGAATGAGAATTATCGATCGGTAATGCAGTTTTAAACGAAACTAATTTATAATTTTTTTATTTTTTATTTTTATTTTAAAAGATAGAAGAAATCAATTTATTCTTTTTTTTTTATTTTATTATCTGGTTCATTGGAAATACTGATCTGAAATTTTGAATTTCCCGCATGGATGACTGCAACGATTAAGAAATAATTTTTGCCCAAATTCATTCGCAAAAAATTAACGATATTAATAATTACACAATTATTGATATTCCACTCTCGATAATTGAAATTTATACATCCTTCGTAATTATATATTTTCTATCTTTCCTTTTTTTCTTTTGTTATTATTTTTATTTTCTTATCTCGGTCGATAAAAGTTCAAAATTTAATTTTCAATTTACTGCATTATATTCTTTCTGAACGATCAAGAATTAATTTTCATAATAGACAATGTAAATAATTTAACGTTACGATATACTATTCCCGATAATAGAATTTCGAAGAACCCATTTTTAGACGAGCATCGCCTTGAAGTTTTGCGCCAACGAATTTACGAGACAGTACACGCCAACGGCCGGCATTGATTTCTTTTTAAAAAATATCACCGTTGGTTCTTACAAAAATGTTAACCTACACCTTTGGGACGTCGGAGGGCTCGCCCTTCATGGTAACATGTTGGACAAATACGTGTTTGCGGCTAACGTAAGAATTTATTAAATATTATTATTAAATATTAATTAACAATTTTATTATTATATTCATCATCTTTCTTATTATATCATTAAACTCAATTTACTACAATAAATTTAGATCGTTCTTTTGATATACGACATTACGAACATTACGAGTTTTGAAATTCTCGACGAATGGGCCAATAAGATTCGTGGAATGAATGACAGTATCGAAGAGCCGCCATTAATGGCATTGGTCGGTAATAAATGTGATATGGAACATCAAAGAACCGTTAAAAAGGACAAATCTCATCGTTATGCAGCAGAAAATGGATTTCCATATTACGATATGTCTGCGAGAACCGGCGAATCGGTAATTACGTTTTAATGTATTTGAATTTCCGCGCCAAATCAATATATATGTTACCTCTGTTTTTCAGCGCGTCATTCAAACAAAGATTCTTTTATATATTTTTAGCTTTCCTTGTGTATCGTAAGCTTGGCCGCACAAGTTTTAGGTGTACGATTGTCAAAAAATGATCAAGATTTTCATAAGCCTATTATTATTGCCGAAATTGGAGATACCGTGGATATGAACACGATTCATAAAGTTGTAAAAAGATTTCCTAATAAGAGACATCATCCGATTTCCTTTCATTCACATTTCCCTACATCAAAATCAACTGTCTGCACTTTACAATGATTATTAATGAATACACACACACACATATATATATATAGTGATATTTAAGAAATGAAAAGAAAAACATATTTGATGGACTAAGGCTAACAATATAGTCGTTTATACTTAGATGCGATTAATTTTTGATTAAGGAATCATTAATATGGTAATTCATATAAATTAATAAAATAATTGAAAAAACAATTTTATTGGTTTTTTCCTAAGGGCAATAATAAGATTAATATTTATATCATAACAAGGTTGAAAATATTTTTCAATGATATTGTACAATTATCATAGAATGTTACGCGCGTGCGTGTGTGTGTGTGTGTGTGTGTGTGTGTGTGCGCGCAAATTTAATTTCATAAAATATGCCATACCATGATTCAACATAGAAACACTAATAAGAACTAGAGAAAAAGAACAAATATTTATTATAGGGTGGGGAGGGGGCAAACTTCTCGTGAGAATAAAATTACATCGACTGACTTAAGTTTTCTACAACTTACGCTACAATGAATATAACTATACACGCACTTGTACAAGTCATGTATACATATTATAACATTTACTGGTAAAAGATATTTGCAATTAAATGAATTAATGTAAATAATAAACCAACTTTGGTATAATACATATTTGCACTTTGATTGTACCACGCACAGAGATTTACTGTATAATTCACTTTTTTGTGTGCCCAACATGTTCTTTTGTTTGCAAAGTAAATGCGAGTAATAAAGATTTTATTATTCATATTTAGACGAACGTGATACTTTAAATCACGGATGGCGTAGTTTGATCAGATTAGTGAGCCATTGTTTTTGCAACGTTGTCGTTATCAAGAATTTAAAAATCATAGTATATATATATATATATATAAATTAATATTCAATTGTTTTCTTTTTCTAATAAATTTGTAATCAGTCTCTTATTATCTATTTCTGTCACCCAGAATGAATTGTGTACTCATGAAAAATAATCATCTTTCAATCAACCTTTATCAGTGGTCTTTTCGGCCATGTATTCTTTTTAAGAATTTTCTCTTCTGCCTCATACAATTGTATGACCTTTTCACTTACAGGCGTAACGTACGTTTCTAACCACTCTTGTATCGTATAATTGTCATAAATACCATTCATTGCGTAATACATTTCTTTTTCAATGTACTTTAACTGTGACTTGTGTCTATTTAATTCTTCTAATATTCCTTCAATATGACTTGGACTTGAGAAAGAGTATTTTAAATTGTACGGCTTCAACCATCCTTTAAAGATGTTGTCTTGTTCCATTTTGTTTATATCTTGCACTATGGAATGAAGTCTTAGAATAAGTGTATATACAGCTGCTCCATGAAAGCCACATTGGGACCATTCGTATTGAGGTTCCGGTATATTCAGAGAGAGTGTTTTTTCGCATCGTAATATTTCTGCTACTTTATCAGGTATCTGAAGAGGAAAACCATTAAGATTTGATACCTGTAAGGCAGCCAGATTAACGGCAAGCGAAGGAAGGGCCGTTGTTAAAAGATCACAAAGTACGCTAAAATGATCATATCTTTGCCATCCTGTTAGAATAACGCCTTTAAATGTAATTTGATTGGAGTATTTGATAATAATTTCTAACCAACGTTGATGATTTTCCAAATGATAAGATATATCCGTATAAAATCTATCTGGTGCAGTAGCTCCTTTAAAAGCTGTCGCAACCCAGACGCTACTCCAAACAGCACCATAGCTCTCCCATAATTGATCTGTCAGAGTAGAACCTGGATCGGTTGTATATTTCCATATGACTGGTTCCACTGTTAAATGCAGATCTTTATCTATTATTTCTTGAGGCGAAATTTCACGAAATTCATCGTCCCACATTAATACTGCCAGATGTGGATATTTTTCCTTGATATAATTGGCTACTTTAGATACATGATCAAGGAACAATTGTTTTTTAGTCCAATGATTTTTAACCATAGTATTTATACACCTTGAACAATCTCCTATCTGATATACTTCATCAGCACCAATATGCAAGTGTTTTGAATTGGGATGAGCTGCTACGACTTGATCTATTATTTCATAAATTAATAATATCGTTTTATTATAAGTAGGGCATACCACTTGCGGATATCTTGGAACTTCTCTATAATCCTTATATTTATCAAGCTTAAGAATAAATTCCAAATGTCCAAAAGTTTGTATCAACGGAATTACCATAAGACTATTTTCCTTCGCTATATTCTGAATAATACTAATGTCATTTTTGGTATAAGAATTGCCAGCACTTATATCTTTTATTTTCCCATCGAATGGAAACATATCCTCATATTCTATAAGTATTCCGGTGGCACCTAACTCTTTGAATAACGGCAAAAGATATTTATAATAACCTATTTTGGGTGGGGCACCCTTCAGATCTAAATGAACGATTTTGTGTCCTTTGAACAATGGATTGGCCGACGAGAATGGAAGTTCAAACATACCATTTCCAAACAATTTATTTATACCAAACATTTCATTTCCTCCATATAGAGATTCAAGTCTTTGTCTCGCAGACATAGTTGTAGGAACCTCTGTGAGCACATCAAGTGAATAAACATCTTCAATCTTCATTCGAGAATTAATCTTACCGGATGAAATACTATCTATTTCATTACTGAGAATATGATATAAAACTACCATCATTGTGAAGATGATCATTCCGATTATCATGAGAGAAGCTCGGCCTCTTAACCGTGCCATGTCAATGAACAATAGAACAGAGCAGCATTAAGATTCAATCACAATAATTTATTTTTTTTTATCGCCGAAGAATCCGTTTAATTACTTGGAAAACAATGAGCCGGTGTTACGTTTCGACTATATTTAAAATCGACACTAACAACACGATGCTCTATTCATACTAAATCTCTCCGTTTCTCTCTGATAATGAGATAACACATTCTGATATTGTCCGTTAAATATATAATCGCATTGATTAAAAGGAGAGATTATTATTTCCGTACCTTCTTTTGTTGGATAGTAAAAAAAATCACTAGGTCTTACAACTTAATAAGACACTTTGACAAGCAGTTCTACCAACGAATAGAATATCTCAAAATGGCGTCATTTTTAAATGCCAAGTTTTTCAAATCGAATCAAAATTAATTTTCTTTATTATTATTATTATTATTATTATTATTATTATTATTATTATTATTATTATAAACCGACCGTATAATTATCTTAATGATAACTCGTGCATTTATTCGATTATGATATTAGAAAGACAGAAAAAAATTTAATTAAACATCTCTCATTTTCTCTCCTCTCTCCCTCTCTCGTTTTATAACTTAAAAATATAAATATTGTTAAATACATATAATTTTCTCGATAGAACAGCTGCGTAGTTGTTAAAATTATGCATAAATTTCCACGATTCGCCGGAACACCCGTTAGACGATTAAAGAGCATGAGTCATCTCATCATGTTCAACATAGTTATGATCGACAGAGGGGAATAATTCGAGACAATAAGCGATTTAATAATGATGGCACATACTTTGCGTACAAATGGGGAAAAATGCGCAAGAGAACGAGAAAGCTTCTGTCGAGGTCAAATTTTTTTTTTATCACGAATATTACTACCAACGAATCAAATAATTTTATAGAAATTTTCTCTTTTTCTTTTATATATATATATATATATATATATATATATCATTTCATATATTCTTTTATATCAGATTTCGTCAGGAAATTGAACAAAAAAAAAAGAAAAAAGAATTGAAATTCCATTCAAGATCTAAAAAATGTTTATTATATGATCGTAAAGATCTGATCGAATAAAGACATGCATTATTGTAATATTCGCGAAAATATGATGATAAAGTGCAATGCATTAATCATTTACACGAATGGCGGGAAATAGGTTGAATTAAAATGTTTTCATTCATAGAAAATTTGGCCGCGAAAGTTAAAACGGATTCGCATCATCGTCTAAAAGGAGAAGCATAATATTAGAACGAAAATAGGCAGAGGGTAAGAATCTATTCGTAGAAAGTAAGAGTGCTTAATCGAAACTGATTCCTATTAAATCCGAACGAATTTAAACACCGCGATAGAGTCAGCACGCTTTCGTGGTAAGGCAAAGTAGACAAAGAGTTGCTTGGTGATTATTCAGAACTATATGACTCAAGTGTCGAACACATATAGACGTTGATCTTTACATCCTCTTCTCCCCTCTTTAGAAGTGATCTCGAGTAACCTTGAACCATCATACATCAGGGACGAAATGAATTTTTAATGAATTACAATCGTTCAACTTCTATCCATTGAAAGGATAGTAACGTGATTTTTCTATTGGACAAAGAATGTCAAAAATTAATTGACATCGATCTTAATATCCTTTTCTCTTTCTTTCTCTTTAGATACGTTCTCATGTGACCTTGAATCATTATACACGAGAGATCAGATGAATTTTTAATGAATTATAATAGTTCAACTTCCACCGACATTTAAAGCATAGCAATATAATTTTTTATCGGGCAAAGAAGGAGATCAAAAATTAATTAACGTCGATCTTTACGTCCTTCCCTCCTTATTTCTCTTTGGATGTGATCTCGAGTAACCTTGAGCCATCATATACGATAGATCAGATGAATTTTTAATGAATTATAGTTGGTCGACTTCTACTCGTATTGAAAGAATAATAATATGATTATCTATTAAACGAACAAATTTGTTTAAATTAAATGAATAAGGATTTCTATTTACTTTCATTTCTATCTAATACAATAGAGTAGATCGTATTTTCCAGTTTGATTTATTGTAAGATTTTTTTTATTCGTCCTGTTTTATATCATGTTTATATACTTTTGTACTTAGTAATAGTATTAAGAATACCCTAGTGACGTTTTGAATAGTTGTAATTTGATTTAGAGTTATTACCAACGCCCTAACGATAACTGTTTAATATCTACAATAGATAAAACAGATTTAAATATTCACAGATGTTAATGTAAATCTGAACTTACATTAATTCCATTGACATCTTATAGTTATCTATCTTTCATAAAAACAAATTACAATGAACTTAAATCTCTGTTATAACCTATAATTGGAAATAAATTCATCAATATCAAAGTTATCAATTATTATACTATTTAATAATAACCTAAAGTTAGACAATATGCAAATTTCTAATTACACCTAAATCATCTGAACTAATGTAATTATCTAACAGTTATATTATCAATCCATTATAAAAAATTACAGATGTAAAAGTATAAAGAATTAAAGTTAAGTACCGCAACTGCCTTTGAACATAGATTAATGTACAAACTATTAACTTATGAATTAATATTTATTACACATATTTGTATATAAACTAACTCTCGATCAAATTATTTATATAAATACTAATACATATGCACGATGTATAAAGAAATAGAATCTCTTAGAATAAGAATTATTGAACATAGGTTAGAAAACCATACGGTAACACATGTATGTACATATATAAAGTATCAATGCGTGTAGTAGAGAAAAAAAATACAAAAATAAAAAGAAAAAGAAAAACAATACCACATGCACAAAGGATTCTGAGCACTTTGCACCTTACACATTCGTTCACTACTACGGCCGATAGGAGAGTCCTCATGGTTGCGACTTTTATACGTGTGAAAATAATATGAATCGCACACATGAATACGGGACACACATACACAGATACAAACACACACAACACTGATATTTAAACGGGCAACGACTGGTAGGTTGACGACGCGTATTGCGACATTATATATCGTTCATATCTTCTATCAGTCTATCTTTATAGACTAATACTTGACATACGTGCTCACACATATACCTTGAATTATTTATCATCGTACGAATCTCAATTAATCTATTTTATTAGATATTACGAATTATTTTCTATCATTCTGTCGTGTTACCTTTTGTACGTTAAATTAAAATAATACGTTTGGTTTATATTGTAAACATAGTGTGCGTGATAATTTCTTAGAATTATTATTCTTTCTATATCTTTAGTTCATTGTACTGTTATGTCTCTTATTGTATAGTACACAAGGTACGAAATATATATATATATATATTATAAATACACATTCAAATGTAATTTAGAGATCTACGGATCTGTTAGGAGGTCGTCGGATTATTAAACTTTTCGTTTTAATTTTCATTGATTGGAAAAGAGTTATGCTATTTCATTTTAGTTATTTATTTATTTAATTACATTATTATTATTATTATTATTATTATTATTATTATTATTATTATTACTATTTATATTATTATTATAATTTTTAATAATTTCAATCGTATATTAATTTGCAATATAATCTTTTATATTTAAAAATAATACTTCTTAATTTCGATGTTTTATTCTAAGCGTTTCGTAGGGTTTTTATATAATAACAATTATAGGTTATAACAAAAGAGAGTTATATCGTAAAAAAAGAAATATTGTAATTATTTATAATAAAAAAAAATATGTTATAAAATAAAGTGTAATTTCTATTCTTTTCTTTTTTTTTTTTTTTTTTTTTTTTTATTGAATAATATATGAAAATCTGTTGCATCTCGTATATAAATGATTCATGAAAAATTGCAATTTTTAGGTTATAACGAGTTACAAAAAAAAAGAAAAATACATTGTACGATAATTTTCTTTTCCTTTTTTTCTTTTTATTTTATAAAAGAATGTTACCTGAATATACAGCTGATTTATATGTGTAAAATAAAATTCTTTCGTTGGACGAAAACGAATAAAAATTTCGAAGTTGCACTTGTGTATACATACATACTATATGTACATACGTATGTATATAAAAATTCTCGAAAGACGGCAAGTGTGTTACACAGACTGTTGACCGCCCAGGTAAACTCATGCGTTGTTTACTTATCATACTCCTTGGAAACGAGAAACATTTTCAAGAACGTTATTCCTTCCTCAGCACTTTCAAAGAGAAGTCGAAACCGATCCTCGCCGTACTTTTAACGATCCTTTAACGATGCAAACAAAACAAAACAAAACAAAAAGAAAAGAAGCTCTCATTATGTTTTTAACTTTATTAAATTTAAACGTGGAAAATTTTAAAAGACCATCCAATATGGCGAACATCCTAACAAACAATTTCCTCTTTCCGTACATAAAAAAAAAAATAAAAATAAAATAAAATAAAATAAGAAAAGATAATAAATTTGTTCTCCTCGTTGAGATTAAATATTCTCGTTCCTTTCTCTCTCTCTCTCTCTCTTTTCTTTTTTCTGTTTTTGGAATATATAAACACATCACAGTCCACACTCCTCGTAACGTTTAAAACCGTGTGGTAATTGAGCGTATCCAAAGCACAGCTTGATTAAGCAACATTACGCCTGGAAGGTTACTTACTCTCAGTGTGTACGTTGCACATTCTCTGAAGGAAAAACCTTCGGCGCGAAGTCAGTCGCACGTGCGTACGCTTTAAACACGTACACGAGAGTGAGCGAGAGCAAGAACGAAAGATACAAAGAGAGAGAGAGAGAGAAAGAGAGAGAGACAGAATGAGAGAACGAGTAAGAGCGAGAGTAAAAGAGAGAGAGAGAGAGAGAGACTCGGTAGCATTCGTTTAAAGGAACGCATTCTCGACGTCGTCATCGTCATCGTCGTCAACGTTGTCAACGTTGTCGTTGTCGTCGTCGTCGTCGTCGCCTGGAACGCCCTCGGACAATGTGAAATTAACAGGGAACACACAGTACGAGCTTGAACGTCGCTCGAAACGCACGCGATTCTTTGTTACTCCTCCGAGAGAGAAAGAGAGAGAGAGAAAAAAGACTGTCGCTTGTGATTTTCAATTTTTATTCCTTTCTTCTATTTTTGTTATAAGTTTACTTCGTCGTGAAAGTTTCTTGTTTTTTATTTTATTTTATTTCGTTTTATTTCATTTTACTTTTGTTTTTTTTTTGGTCTTTTTTTTTTCTTTTTTATTGGTGCGCATCGCGTAGAATACAAAAGAGAAATTTATTCGTGCGTGATCGTTCTTCTTTTTTTTTTTTCTCTTTCGTTTTCCACCTCAACGAGATCGAGAATTCAAGATTACTTTTTAATTTTTTTTATTTTGCAGAGGAAGCGATGCGTCAGACGATCGTGAGTGTAAACATCTGCGAGTGAAAACGCATTTTATTATATTACAATGCTCTCATTGTTTACGCAAATTATTCTTTTCCTCTTTTTTTTTTTCGAGTCATTGCGATAAATTTTGATTTCTTTTGTTTCTTTTTTTTGCGGCGGGTGAGGGGGGGGGGGTTATGAAGCGACTTTCATTCGTTTTTTTTCCATTTTTCTTTTGTCGTTTCTATCTCTTAATAATTTACATACTTTTTGTTCTTTCGATAACTAAGTTTAAGTTAACTGTAACTATAGTTAATTGAATTACATGAAATGTAGCAATTATATAACATGTAGCAACTATATAACATAGTATATATGTGTATCGTTAATACATTACCATAACTAAATTTATTTAGCTATAATTATAATTAACTAAATATATAGGAATAATATAATATATATAAAGTATAGTATATATAAGCAGTAATTATTTGTAACTATATATATATATATATATACATACATACATACATACCTACATACATACATACATACATACATATATATACATATATATATAGTGTTAACATTATACTATACTAACACAATAAGTTTAGTTATCGAAAAAACAAATATAGTACGCAACCTTACATATCTGTTTTTAATTTTTTGTTTATCCATTAAAAAATAATGAAAAGATCGTTCGAAAATGTATTTGGATAAATCGTTAAATTTCGTACGCGTTCGGTCGGAGTTCGGTAAATTCCGGCGACGAATGGCGAAATATAACGATATATGCCGATCTTTAGACGTTCCATCGATCGATCTTTACGATCTTTAGTCGTCGTCTAATAACGCAAAAGAGAGAAAGTGAAGGGGAAGTCGATTCTTGACTTTAGGCGCCAATACGACGTAGATTTTATCTTCGTCAATACAAACGAGAACACGCATCGTTTAACTATGATTTTATAATACTAATGAAATTGTCGTTGTAAAATTATGGGCTACGAAAGAAGGGATAAGGTTCGAGTCGCATGGATTAGAAATTTGTTTTTATTTTCTACGTTCGTATGTCGCGTATTATATATGTACGTATGTATGTATAAACTAGTTTTTAAATGCACGAACGTACAGTTCTAGAATAAGAAAAAAGTAAAGTAGGACGATTGATTATTATAGTATAAAGACAAGGGTAAATCTGTTAACGAAACAGAATAACGAAGTATGATTTGACAACGATCGACTCATAAAAGGCCTTAACTTTTATCTTGTCTTTCTTTTTTTTTTTTTTTTTGTAAAACTTTTTTCTCTCATCAACACAGATTTCTCTAGAATCATAAAAATTCCGAAGACTTTTATGACTCATCTTACATATGTATTTATATATATATATATATATATGGCACGTACTTATACATGTATACATATATGCATACATACATACATCACATATGCAGATTTAAAAAGCTACAAACGTGTAGGAAGCGAGACCTATTGTTTCAAGATAATTACCAACTTAGTAAGCTTTGTAAAACTGTCACCTCGAAGACGTCATTTTTTTTTAAATTACTCTCTTATCTCCGTTGAATATTTTTCACATTGGAATATTTTAGGTTAGATTTGGAAAGTAATTATGAAGCGAAATGAAAAAGGATGGCCGGGTCATTAGTCGTAAGATCATTATCATCATTATCGTCGTCGTCGTCGTCGTCGTCGTCATTATTCATTATTATTATTATTATTATTATCAATGGCACTGAATCGTATAGGTTAAGCCCTTAAACGTTAACGAGTACTCGAGATCGTCGATGTTTCCCGAATGACGTCTCTTCTGTTCCGTTATAATGAACGCGTATATACACATGTATAATGGGGTATATAGTGACGCATAAATTCCAACGAATTAACGTTAAAAGGTCTGTGGGAGACGATGAAGATTATCATTTTGACTCCCGCGCAGCCTGATGACACGTGCTAACTTTGTATATTTTCAAAAGTTTTAGGTTAGAATTGAAATTTTCTTCTCTTCAATTTCTTTTTTTCAAAATAAACATGTCTTCTCTTCCTAAATACACGCGCCATCACACGCGCTCGCTCGCTCGCTCGCTCGTTAGTAAGCGTGCACTGTGCACGCGCGAGTCAATACATCGACGAAATTTCTTATAAAGGGTTTTATGTAACGATTTCTTTATCTCTTTGAATTTTTTTTAAATTATATTTTTTAACTAGAAAAAACAAAAACAAACAACACGTACATACGTACATGGATATGTAACGACGAGATTTTTTTCTTTTCAAATTAGATCTTCCATCGTTTGGCTTAGAAAATTGTAAAAAAGAGATCGAAGAGGAATGATAACGAAAAAAAGATAAAAAGAAAAAATAAATTGAAGGAGGTACCCGTGACCATGATCGCACGTTACATCATTCTCATTGATTAGGCTCACTTATAAAAAATTTTTTATCTATAAGGAAAAGTAGTCTTCTTATCTTGATATGTTAGCGGTTGTAGAATCGAGATTAGTCACCGAGAATCTTTTGACAGTGCTGCTATTTTCAACTTGGCTGAAACACGGGGGTGCGCTTGATATGTATACACATATACATACGTATACATATATGTATGTATATTTTTAGAAAACACAAATGTTATTAACACTTTAGCGGTCATGCACTTTGAGTTTTACTTGAAACTCCTATATTACGAGTGTGTCGAACTTTATCATCTCCATCTAAATTCGTTATTTTGTCTAATTGTATATTTAGATGTATATTTTATACGACGATTTTCAATATTTTCTTTTTTTTTCGATAAAATTTGGGCAAGCCTCTTCATTTTCTTCTTTCGCGTTCAATTTTTATCATTATTGACATCCTTCGTCCGTTCTAAAAATCGTGATATTGATCTATTTCTAATCATTTATTTGGTTTTCAATATATTTCAAATTATAATTATAGACAAAAATATATGAATGAGAATAATATTCTGATAGAATTGATGAATTAGCCTGACATATGTATTTATAATCCGCCATTTTGGAAAATGTAAATAATCATAATAATTTATGAATTCAACTCTTTCGTATATATTAATTAAAAAAAAAAAAAAAAGTAAATAAAATGCATTTTAATTTTATATTATTCTAACGATACGTCAAAATGACGTTAATCAATTTTTATTTTGTATTGATATAATTTTGATATAATTACAAAATCATAGCGTTTGAAAAAAGTTATGACTTAAATCATGTTCACAATCTCATTTTCCCGTATTTGATCGTTTTGATGATAAATAAACGATGAAATAATTTATTGATTCATTTTTTGCATATGTCAAACAAAAATAAATTTTATCGTCGATGCACTTTATACGTACATATGTATATAGTCCATCATTTTTGTTAAGTAATCATAAAAATTTTGTCGATCTTGTTTCTTCAGTGTGTTAAACGATAAAAGAAGCAAAAAAAAAAAACGAAACCAAAACAAAACGATCTATTGCATATAAACGCGTAATATTAAGTTTACTTCCGAATCCATTTGAACGAATTTAATTTAATTTAATTTTTTTTTCCTTTTCTTTGATTTTTTTGTGGTCGAAAAAAAAAGTAGCGATCATGAACAAGACAGAATTGAACATAGTTCTTAGCACGGAACCACCGAGGACGACGACAACAGCAGGAGCAACGAACGTAATTCATTCTCACATTCCCGTACCGAGGATAACGACGAATGCTCAAGTAAAACCACAAGAACAACGATGTTCACCAATAAGAAGAGGCTCATTCGAAAAACTTGGTAGAACAACCTCGGTGGCCGCTCAAAAAGCTAATTTTGAGAAACTCGATGCCTCGGTACAGCTAAGATCAAAGCATAGCAATTTGTCGGCGTCCAGCATAGAAATGCGAAATGTCGATGAGAAGGCTAATCCGTTTAAAAAAAATGATTACACCTATCCGAAATTAAATGGCAATGGTAACAACAGTAATGCCAATAATTGTTTCCTCGAGAACAAATGGAAGAGTAAATACGAGGAGTCCGAAAAAAGAAGAAAATTGTTGTTACAAAAGAGCGAAACTGGTTGGTTATAATTCATGTTTTTTTTCTTTTTTTTTCTTTTCTTTTATATTTTAATTTTTATAGAGTAATTCTAAAGTCATCCTCAGGATTTATTAATTAATAGACTGTAAGAATAATAAGAAAAAAAAAAAAAGAAAAAAAAAAAAAGGAAAAACAGAAATATAAAATGGTTTCCTTTACATTTTTTAATTTTTCGTTCATTTTCAATTTCGAGTATTTTATTTTGTTTATTTTTAATAACTATCCGTAGAGTCTCGTTCTCGCGATTTATTAATTAACAGATCGGTGAAACCAAAAAATAAAAAAGAGAGAGAGAGAGAGAGAGAGAGAGAGAGAGAGAGAGAGAGAGAGAGAAATAATAATTTATTCTCTTTTGTTTCGATTTGTTTTCTTTTAAAAATATTTTGTCTTAATTTATGACTGATTATTCAGTCTTTCCAGTTTAAATATATTAATTAACGCGTCAATGAAATTGTTACAAGTAAAATGAAAAAGAAGAAAGAATAAAAAAGTAAAAAAAATAATAATAATAATAATAATGATGATGATGATGATGATGATGATGATGATGACGATGATGATAATAATAATAATAAGAAGAAGAAGAAAAGAAAAAACAGGAAAATAATTTTTTTTCTCTCTCTTGTTTTTCATATGTTCTTTTCAATTTTATTTATTTTCTTTAATGGATCGAATCGAACCGAATATGGCGTTATTAAGGTCATCATTTCAGCTACGCGGAGAGTAATAACGTCATTCGGAATTCAATTAGATGTTGATTTTTCTCTCGGTGACAAACTTATTTGCAATCGACATTGCATCGATCATGATTATAGTTCACGGTTAAACTGCGACAGTGTATATTGTATATAAAAGTGGTATCGTCCGTTGTGATTCACTCTTGCACTCTTGGATTCAAAGCCAATGACGTTTTATTAGTCACACACGCCTTTAAAACGTGATAGGATTGAAAATTAATAAATATAAATATCCGACCGTTGCATGTCGATCGTTTTCCTAGATCGGATCTATAAATCGTTCGTTCGTATCGCTCGACATGGCGATGCATGTATATACTCGTGACAAAATTATCATTATAATATTTAAATAGAATTGCGTTTCTGTTTAATTCTTTCTTTTTTTTTTGTTTTTTCATTTTCATTTTATTAACAAGTAAAAAAGTCCCGATTTACGTAATGTATTATAAATATAAAGAAAAAAAAAAAATAAATAAACATCTTTTTGTTGAAATAAGAAAATAGCGAATCATTAAAACCGAATTATCCGAGAGCTTAACTATAATACTGTAATGATAATATCGTAACTCGTTGTGCGAGATTTTTCTTTTTTTTTTTTTGTATTATAATGTTTATAAAAACGAAACAAAAAACAAAATGTTTTCTAATTAAACTTTGATTGTTACAGCGAACAAGGAGCACACAGATTTAGAAAAAAAGTATCAACAATTGCATAGGCAAAATGGTACCTTGCAATCGCAGGTTCAGGAAAAGGAAGAAAAGTTAAATAAATTAAGGACAGGTAATATCTTAACAATAATCATGATTATTTCGATTGTTTGTTGATAAAAGAAAAAAAATAAGAAATGCGATTGATTTATACCATTTGTACAGTCTTGACAATCTTGAATCTAAAAAAAAAAAAAAAAAAAAATTCTTATACAAATAAAGGAAAACTATTAAATGAAAAAATTTCTAACAATTATTATTACTTATAGAAAATTATTAAATCAATTGAAATATAAAAATTATTCTCATATGAAAAATATAGAAAAAAATATATTCAAGATGTTTATCAACGAAACGAGACATTTATAATGATCATTATTTATAGGAAATCGTTAAGTTTTGATTAATATAAAAATTATATTTTTTTTTAGTGTCCGAAGCAGTATGTAAGGAATATGAACAATTAAAACGTCAGTATGACGTCGAAACTGGTGCAATGCACAAAGCTATGCAACAGGCATCGGAAGTGAGTATATATATATATATATATATATATATATATATATATATAAATTAATTATATTTTTAAAATATCTATTAAATTTAATATGAATTACTTTCAGTGGTATAAACAAAATCGAGAGTTGAAACGAAAATCTCAAATTATAGCTCAAAAGTATTTGCAAATTCATCCAGGTGGATCGGTCGATCTCGACATAACCGACGAGGTCGATTCTAATTTCGAGGATTTAGATCAACTTCGAGAAACGGTCAGAGGTAATTTAAAAAAAAAACAAAATACATTAATCAATATTATCATAATAATTGTATATGTGTATATATAATATATTGTTACTTCATATATATTATTACATATATCAAGTGAACGAAAATAATATTATTATAAACATAGTGCATATGAAATATTTAACATATAACAGTATACATAATTTTCCTTTTACCAAAATTACATATATTGTTAAAGATACACATATATACACACACACATTCATATTTTTATAAAAAGTATAATTATGTTTAAAATTGTAAATTTAATCAGTCAGTTAACGTTTGAAATTATTGTTATATATAATATAACAATAATAATATAATATAATGTTATAATATAACAATAATATATATATATATATATATATATATATATATATATATATATAGTGTGTGTGTGTAAACATAATTATAATTATGCGCATATTTATAGCTTTTCATAAAAATTAATGAAAAAAAAATCTTTATAGAGCTAAGCCAAGAGATAGCTAAACTCCAGACCGATTTAAATTCAGCACGATTGCAAGAATTCGAAGCACAAGAACAAATAACACTCTTGACAACTCAATTGGAAGAGGAAAGGACAATCAGACAAAAAGGTATTACATTTAATAAAAAGGGTGTTTCATTCGCCGAGAACACAACGATGTCATGTAAAAATGAGTTGACAAACATTTCTTTGATCGATCTATAATATTACGTGACTTTTTTCGAGCAAAGATCGTACGATAAAAAACTTTTTAAACGAAGTTTACCTTATTTCACGTTATTATCCGTTCTCATAAAATTATTAATTCAATTCGTAAATCGAAAATTTAAAAGAGATATTTTTATTATAGTCGACTTTGATTTTTATCATATATATATCGTGAATATTACGAACGTTAAATAAATCTTAATTAATTCGATATCTTCGATATTGTGAAAAAGAGAAAAAAAAAATATATTATTCGTAGCCGACGACAAGATAAACGAGATGAAAATGCAAAAGGAAAATATGGAGAGAGTTACGAAGATGGTAGCAAAAGAGGTTCAAGCGTTAAAGACTCAATGCGATCGCGAGAGAGAGACGGCTAAGATAATGAAATTGGAGGCTGACAAGGTAAATCCAAGGCGCCACACATATACTTTCATTCCTATTCATATATCCGTTTTGTTTTCTTCAAAGTAACAAATTTTATATCTCGACGCGAATAAAACTACTAACTCCATTGATCTAGGCGCAAAAAGAACGTAACGTTTTGGCTCATCAAAGTGCACTTTTAATGGCCGAAGTTGGCGACGATCCAAACGGAAGGTTGTTGACTGTCCTTCAAGAAGTGGAATCCTTGAAGAGATTATTGGAGGAGGAACAACAGAGTCACGCGTCCCAAATTCAGATGCTTCAGGAAAAGTTAGAGGAGAAGGAATCGAACGTAGAGTTTGAGATAGTCGAAGAAAAATTGAAACTCGCCGAATCCGAATTGGATGTAATGCAAAAGAGAGCTGAAAGAGCTGAGAGAACGGTAGACAATTTGGAGGATGTTGTTAGAACTATGAAAGGGAAAATATTTGATTTGGAAGAGAAAATTGCTAGACCGACGCAGTCTATGTTACCATCACTTCCACCCCCACCGCCACCACCACCACCACCACCGCCATTACCGTCCTTATCGTCAACTGGAAATGCAACGGTAAAATTGTTAACGAAGGAAAAATTGCATTCTGAGTCTAATGCGGTTAGCGATATGGAGTGCATGCTTGGAATTCCCAAGAAAACTTCAGCCGTCACACAACAGCCTGGTAGGGAGTAAAAACAAATAACTTTTCTGATAAAGCTTACATTCTTCTTGCTATCTTTCATTCCTTTTTTTTTTGTCATGTTTTAGTCATCGATGATATTATTAATCAAATAAAAGGGGGTCGATTTACGTTGAAGCAAACGGATGTAAGTAATAATTATGGTATGATACACGGTATGATTATTATGAATTATAATTTATGACATATTTATCACAGAAACAAAGAGAGGAGGAAAGAAAAAGACGACAGGAGGCAGAAACTGCACCACCGGCTGTATCAGAAATGCTCAATATATTGGGAACAATGAGAAGAAGAGCCAAACCAACAAGACAATTTCTTCAAGTCACTGACACCAAGACGTAAATTAATGAGGGGGAGGAAAAAAGGAAAAGAAAAAAAGAAAGAAAGAAAGAAAGAAAGAAAAAATGTTTAATAAGTTAAGCGAGAAATGTTTGTTTTTTAAGTTATAGAGAATATCTCTCCGAGGAGGGCTGTATTATTTATATTATTATAAAAAAAATGTGTATTTTTTTTCTTTTTTATACCGTTGTTAGATGCGTCTTAAATAAGAAGTTAACGTTTATAAAAATGCAATAAAGAAAGTATAGGATGAGAGAAGACATTAATATCAAGGAAAAGATTTATATATGTATTTCAAAGTTTGCAGTAAGCAGTACGAAAAGCTCGTGTGTTTACACGTACCAACGTATAACCATAAGTTACATGTATTTTTTTTTCTTTTCTTTTTTTCTCTTTTTTTTTTTTTCTGTAGAAACGTATGAAAAAGTGTTTTCTTCCAAGCTTATTATTATTATTAATATTATTATTACCTTAACAATGAAAAGTATATTGATAGTTTCGTAGAAATCCAAGCGAGTTTTGTTATATATTGATTCACGTCAATTCAAGATTAAGATAATTGACTTTTAATTGTATTAATTATAGTTTGCAACGTCGAAGCTTCAAATAGTAATACTCGTCTGTATGGCTTCATTTCGTCGTCGGTTTCAGTCCAAGTTCCAGATAAACCACTATCCGATTCATTTTCAACAGAAAATTCAAAACTAACCAAAGCTTTCTCAGCAAATATCTCTTCCTCCGGATTGCTCCATATAATCGTTGGAGTTTCGCTGTTATTCTTCTTTTTATTTTTCGTTTTAGTCCCAATCTTTTTATCCTCCATTTTGTATAATTTACAAATAAGTATGTAGTAAGAAAAATTAAATGGCATTTGCCTACTGTTCGCACGTTTCATTTCTGATATTAAGTTTTCGAAAAGGGGTACAGATATTTGGGCTGGTATGTTAATGAACCTTTCGTTAATAAGTAAACCGATTGGTTGCGAGTCGTTCTGAAGTACATTCTTTATCATAGTGTAAGCTGCATCGGTGGCATGATCGCTAGATAATTCTTGCAATAAATCTCTTAATTGTTGTATGCACGGAAGATTCTAGGAATGATTTTTCATTAAACGCTTGTAAAAACCGATTAATTATTTTCTTTTTTACAGTTTACTCACCTGTCTATCGGATATATTAATTACTGTCGTGATACCGAAAACGTCGAAAGTATCTTCCGTATCCTCCTCGTCCGATCCTTCAAAATCTTCGGATTGTTTTACCACAGAACCTATATAATTTTGCGAGACTATCAAATCGGTTAATCCGCCCAGATCTATGTGAGCCTTTAAGAAAAGTTGCTGCAATAACGTTTTAATTCCATGATAATCTGGATCTTGCGGATTGCGTCCTTCGAAATCTACTTGGATTTCCAAACCCTATGAATATAGAAATATAATTTAAAAATAAAATGACATTCGTATTGTTGCAAGTATGTTAAATAAGTATCTTTAGATTCATCAAGTAATTCAGCTCTTATACATCGATAAAATATAAATATATATATTATTACGGCTTAGATCGATATAGCTTGGTAACGATGAATAATACGGCATAAAAGTGATATCATAAATTGCACGTGTCACGATTAGGTTAAGTTCCTGATCGAAATTATTTCTACGGGAAGGGCAAACAAAATATATCTCATTTCTTACCGATTCTCCCACTTGTTCTTGCTCATCGTCCTCGCTATCAGACGATTCTTGTTCCTCGTCATCGTCATGTTTTACGACGACGTTTTCTTGAATTTCCCGTTTTTTGACCGGAGCAGCCATTGTCACACTCCCGACACGTCTGCTGCGCTTTACCATGTTCAGCGGCCACGTGATGAGCAAACGTGCTTGACAGATATTAAAAATTCATAATAGAATCAATAATCCTGTCTCGAATTTGTCATCAAGTTTTAACAATTTATTTTCTATTTAAATAATGTTATATATATGTATATTTATATGCATATATATATATGTGTGTGTGTGTATGTGTGTGCGTGTATAAAACGAAATATTTCCAATATATTAAATATTAACACTTCGTTTAATTTGCCTACGATCGATAATACAAACATCTGCTTTATCAATGAAATCATTTAACAGACGTTCGATGATATAACGTTGGAATTTTATTTTTAATTCGTTATGTCACTTCTTTAAGAAACAATCGCGAAATTTCTGCGAGTGCGTATGAACATTTTGGGTATGATTTCGTGGGGGGAGGGAGGGGAGGAGAGGAAAAAAGGGGAAAAAAAGAAAGAAAGAAAGAAGGAAAGAAAAAAAGAAGGAAAGAGGGAAGGAAAGAGAAAAGGGCAAAGATTGATATTCAAATAAGAATTTGAATGTCCCGCGCAAGATCGCCGTAGGATGTCGCCACGGTAGCCCTTCGGGCCTGAAATCAGTTGGCGTTCGTGGGGAAAAAAAAGCGAGTGAGCAACGGTTCGTTAACTCCCCGAGAAGTATTTTGCATAAATCCACAAGTGTCTCTTACGTACATATAACGCACGTTAGATCGCAACGAAAGAAAACCAATTAGGATTATATAAAAAGGTAATGACATGCTCGACATCCATTCCGTATTATTTCGTTATATTCGTTACCGTGGAATAAGAAAAAGGGAACCAGGTACCAAGAAAAATCTGAATTTGTGGATCGTTTCGACGCGATCGTACGAAACCCACGAGCCTTTTTGCGCGATCCTCTCGTTGATTCGTACCAATTGTATTCCGTTGAAACGGACAGACGACCAGGATAGGGATAAAGGGGAAACGGGAGAAGGAAGAAGAAGAAGGGTTAGGAAAAGGGCGGGAGGAAGATGGGAGAAGATTACTGAAAAAAGAAAGAAAAAAAAAACAAAAAAAGAGAAAGGTAAAACGGTCGCTCGACATGCGCCCTTTGAAGGAACGTTTTCTTAAGCACTGTGGCGCCTTTCGAAAAAGTATCCTAAGAACTATTCGATATCCCTGAAACATCTTTTCTTCCTATCGAGGAATAAAGAAAGAAAGAAAACGACGAAGACAACGACAACGACAAACCAACGGAAAGAATAAAAATGAAACGAGTTTGACGCGTGGGAGAGAAAAGAAGGAAAAGGATTAATCAAAAGAAACATTTCTCGAAGTGTTTATCCACCGGCGTTTCTTTTCCCGCCATTTCTTTCTTTCTTTCTTTCTTTTTCTTTTCTTTTTTTTTTTTTTTTTTTATCGAATCGTATCTATCGAATAATTTCGTTCTTCTCGAACACGCGCGCGCGCGCGCACACATTTTTTTGTTTTTTTTTTTTTCCTTTTAAATACTCCAACTCGAAATCGACGATGTTATCGAGGATTTGGGATGTTTGGGATCGATGGGAAAAATGGCGGCGGCGAGGGGGAAGGAGGGACGTTGGAAGAGAAAAGAGGGCAGACAAAAGTGACGAAGTGCAAATTCGAACTCGAGTCGTATTATTTCGCGCGTTTTAGACCGCGTCCTCCGATTGGTCGGTCCATCATCGGTCATTGGCGTGTTCCAGCGACGGGCTCCCCGGAGGTATAGAACGAAATTCGATTAAAGTTCTTGCGCATGGTCCGAAGGAAGAGGAAATCTTGTTTTCTCGAATTTCCCGGAGTCTGTCAGGTGGCACCACGTCGTATTCTCTGTCCCTGGAACATTTCTCTCCCTCTCACTCTCACTCTCTCACTATATCTATCTATCTCTCTTTATCTCTTTTTACCTTTCTCTTTCGGTCTCCCTCTCTCTCTCTCTCTCTCTCTCTCTCTCTCTCTCTCTCTCTCTCTCTCTCTCTCTCTCTCTCTCTTTCTCGTTTGAGGTATATTACAGAGAACGCCGGCAGCCGTTACGATACGGCGCAGTACGCGAGGCACCTTTTCTAGGTTAAACAGACGCGTTTCCTTCCTCTCTCTCTCTTTCTCTTTCTCTCTCTCTTTCTCTTTCTCTCTTTCGTACGTACGTACGTCGTCGTTGTGTCGTTATGTAGTAGTAGTAGTAGTCCTCGTCGTCGTCGTCGTCGTCGTTATTGTCGTTATTGTCGTCGCTTTCGTCGTTTTCGTCGTCCTCGTTGACACCTTCGTTTCTACCACTTTCTATAAGCCCGTTACATATAACACGTCATTAAACAGATCAGTTCAGAGTTTACCAACTTTTTTTTTTTTTAAACTAATTTTCCAGTCGAATCATTTGATATAAATAATTAATCGGAGTCGTCGTCGTCGTCGTCGTCGTCGTCGTCGTCGTCGTTCTTTTTTTTCTTTTTCTATTTTTTTCTCCCTTTTTCTTCGACAAAAATTAAAACTTATTGACCCCTTACCGATCCGTGGACAATTAATGTCTTATAATTCTACATGAAAACGTGAGATTACCTGTGAGAGTGATATTATTACCTGTGCCGGGGGTGGTGAGATGGCAGCCTCTTTCTCTCTCTCTCTCTCTCTCTCTCTCTTTCTGTCTGTCTCATTCTATTTCTCTGTTTTTTTGTCTCTCTTTATTTCTTTCCTTTTTTTGTCGTTATTATCCTTTTTCACACAAACACACTCTTCCCCCCTCCCTCTCTCTCTCTTTCTCTATCCATCTCTCTCTTTCCATCCCTATCAAATTCCGCCCTACTCCTTTTTTACATCTGGTGTTTATAATTTTTTATTTCGTTTCTTCCTAAATGTGTTCGGCTGTTTAGATGTTTCTCGATTACTATGAATCATTTTATTTTCCTTTCCTTTTTCTTTCTTTGTTCTTTTCCTTTCTCACAATATATTATTTGATAAAGCTAACGTCGATGTATTTATTATATTCATCGATAGTTTCCTGTGTCGTAAATAAACGTTACATACGGTTTAATACATTACCACATGTACATTCGCTTGTATATACATATACAATATGTGTGTACATTTGTGCATAATATATATATATATATATATATATATATATATATATATATATAGAATACATACGATCGTTTGATAGTACACACACGATCGCAAGTGCTTTCCATACTGGCTCGATGTGTATTTTCGATGTTTAGCGCTGTTCTACATTACATATATGTAGCATATATATATACATAGCTGTCTCACCTGCATTGGTCTCTCTCTCTCTCTCTCTCTCTCCCCTCCCCCTGTTTCTCTAGTTTTACGTTTCACCATCGTTTCTTGCGCTTTTCACCATCGTACTATTATTCTCTCTCTCTCTCTCTCTCTCTCTCTCTCTCTCTCTCTCTCTCACTCTCTCTCTCTCTCTCTCTCTCTCTCTCTCTCTCTCTCTCTCTCTCTCTCACCAATGGAAGAACAACGTTCTCCCGTTTTTTATACGAATAATTGCAAAGAGCTATCTCTTTTCCTTTTTTTCTTTTTCTTCTTTCTTTTCCGTTTCTTCTTTTTTCTTTTTCTTTATTTTTTTTTATGATTCATTTCCTTTCCCGCTAATTAAAAGAAAGACGGTATCGCTCGATAGATAGATAGATATGCTAGTTTCCTCTTTTAAATGTTCTTATGAATGACATTGTTATCGAATTTATGCGTTTCCTTTCTCGAGAATGATGACCTGTTCGCAATTGAAAAAGTAATGGCCGTAATTTTCTTTTCCGTTTTTCTTTTTTATTTTTTATTTTTTTTTAATTCTTTTCGCGTTCCGACATTTTTCGAAAGAGGACGATTATCGTCGTGGTCTTAATTCTTGTCCGATTTTGTATTTTTCCGATCATTTGAATACAATAAGAAAATTGCCGGTCGGAGAAGTGATGATCTTTCTTATTATTTATTTATTTATTTTCGTTTTTTTTTCAATAAACATTTTTTAGGTTATGTTATTCGACGAAAAAGTATTTTTCGTAGTTTTACGATTAGTTCTTTTTCTTCTTTTTTTTTTTTTTTTTTTTTTTTAATTCATTTGAATCGAAGAAAGGAAATTGGCAATTGGAAAAGCAATGATCATAATTTGTTCTTTCTTTTTTTAATTTTTTCCTCCGCGACATCTTTCAAGAAGAAAAAGAGTATCGCTACGACCTTAATTCTTGTATGGTTTTCTAACGGTTTGCATTGAATAACGAAATTATCAATTTTAAAAGTAACGACCATATTTATTTATTAATTTATTTACTCACTTATTTATTTATTTTAGGTTATATTATTCGAGGAAAAGTAATTGTCACGGTCTTAATTCTCATTTAAATTTCTAACCATGCCAACGAAATTGGAAAATTAACGACCATGCTTTTATCGTTATTATTATTACTATTGTTCTTCTTCTTCTTCTTCTTCTTATTATTATTATTATCATTATTATTATTTTTTCTAATGACACCATTAGAGAGTTTATTTAGCTCGATGAGAAACTATTGTCACAATCTTATACCTCTCTAGCTTTCTAACAATTTTAAGTAAATTGGAAAATTATTGAGCTTATATATATATATATATATATATACACACAATTTTTTTTTCTTTTTATCAAAACGATACTAGTCGAAAAAGGACACAGTCGTAGTCTTAGTTATTTCAGTTTTCTAAACGATTTCGACTTTCTCTGTTAAAATAAGTTGTAGTTGTTCTTCATTCCGTTCGTTTCGTCATCGATGATTGCACATTGCTGTCAGCAGCAACGACACTTTCATTACGTGCCGATAATTAGAGTGAGAGACCGAGAGCGAGAGAGAGAGAGAGAGAGAGAGAGAGAGAGAGAGAGAGAGAGAGAGAGAGAAAAAGATAGAGATAGAGAGAGTTACTCTAGCGTACGACTTTGTACTAATTATCTGTTGCATTGTATATCGCTTTTTCTGTATATGTGTCCTCGTTCATTGAAATGACATCATCGACGACGCTTCTTCTTCTTCTTCGGCTGATTATTTCAAGACATATTAACTACACTTTTATTGATCGATGTTTACTTTTATTTAGATGTGGACGTCGTTTGAAAACAAAAAAAAAAAAAAGAAAAGAAAACATAAAAAGACTTTTTTTCAATACAAATTTATTCGCGTTCTGTTTTCTTTTCTTCTTTTTTTTTTGTCTAATGACAATAATTCTTTCATTATGTATTATAAATGATTAATCATTATTAAAACAATGGAATATCAACGATGAAATGATAAATAACAATATTGTTAATATTTCTTAACACGTTATGTAAGTGTGTGAACGATCGATCATTTAATGATTGATTATCAGATACGTATTATCGTTGCAATGGATAGTGATTTTACTATCCTTTTTTCAGGCGCGATTTTGATTCTATTCTTTTTGCAAAATAGAATTTTGATAATAACAGTAATACAATTTTTTTTATTGATAATGATTATATAGAATAACTTTATAAATCGTATCGTTTTGATACGATATGTACATAACTTATCGTTTTATGACGGGTATTGAAATATAAATATTGCGATGATTATTAATAATATTAATAATAATAATAATAATAATAATAATAATAATAATAATAATAATAATAATAATAATAATAATAATAATAATAATAATAATAATAATAATAAAAACAACAACAACAACAACAACAATAATAATAATAGTATCAATAAAAAACAAGTTCAATATATATATATATATATTAAAAAAAATATATATATATATAGCTTACAATATGAAATGAAATTGATAAAGCGATTACATATACAATTATACAATTTTTTTACTATCGTTTGCTTTTACTTTCTTTATTTTTTTTTAATTCTTTTTTTTTTTATCTTTTCGAAAGTCCTCGATCGCAGAATATCCGGTGATTTGGACGAATGAAATTAAGCCATACGGCTACATCGTAGGGGCGTGCTAAGGGCGATGCAACCCAGACGCAACTGGTTGATTTATTGGTGCTTTCGCGTGTAGAGAAAACCTAGCGTAGAGGAGGATACCGAATTGGATTACGTTGCGCGCACAAATGACTTTATTCAAATGCGATTTTAGAATATCCCTTCCACCCCCTTCACCCACGACTCCCAGAACTACCCCGGACTTTCCCCCAACTCCCTGGACTCCCCGACTCTCCCCCTGTCACCCTGTTCCTCGTCACCCATTCGTCGCAGCTCTCTCTCTTTCTCTCTCTCGCGTCATTCGCAGATTACAAAGAGACAGATGAGATTAACTCATATTTAGATAAACCGGATCTCGTCTTTAGCAAGATAAGACCAAAGTCTCTCTCTGTGTTCGTGCGTGCGTGCGTGTTCATTGATTTAATCCTTTTTCAATATTAATATCATATATATGTATAAATATATATATGTATATATATATACTTATACGTATATATAGTATTATATTATATACAGTACGTACGATTTAAATGTATACACGCGTTTATTTTCGTTAGGTATAAAAAATGCAAAAAATGTTTCGGACGTTCGTTTTTACGGTGTCAAGGTAGACGCATAATATAATTATTCAATCTTGCGATAAACTTTGTTAGCCCTAGGAAGGTCAAGTCAGTTTAAATTTTTTCATGCAATCCTATATTCTTAATATATGTGTGTGTGTGTGTGTGTGTGTGTGTGTGTGTGTGTGTGTGTGTGTGTGTGTGTGTGTGTGTGTGTGTGTGTGTGTGTGTGTGTGTGTGTGTGTGTGTGTGTGTGTGTGTGTGTGTGTGTGTGTGTGTGTGTGTGTGTGTGATTAATTTTATTATACGTAATAGAATATCATATTTTATAGATAATGATAATATTTATATTAAGTGTTATTTCTTTTAGATTTTTATAATCTTACGTATAATGGCAGAAAATAGAACGTTATTAGATGTAATATTAATAAGTAACAAAAAATTATTGTTTTTCTTTTCTTCACTCCCCGTTAGAAACGTCTCTCGGGAGGTTCCCCTTTCTTCTTTCTTTCTTTCTTTTCTTTATTTTTTTATTTTTATTTTTTTTTTCCAAGTTGACCCTCGAAGAAGGAACCTCAGCGTACGTGGGCGGAGAGCCATGCCTAAGCTGCGATTTATATAAACGGCCTCGATATCCCCCGAGCGACTAATACCAGGCACGAGCACGATTTTGTGCTTCCGTTAGGTCCTACCTACACGTATACTCGTACTATGTAGGATTATCCTAAATCCTTTGCCCGAGAGTCGGGTTTAAAGCGTGGGTAAAACAAAATGCTTTGTTGTAATTGACGTACGTTAGTCTTCATTGATTTTTATTTAAGAAGAAAAAGAAACAAAAAAGAAGAAGAACATTTTTTAGATTCGTCATAAGGTGAATCACAAAAAAAAAAAAAAAGAAAAAGAAAAGAAAGAACGCGGATTTCTTCGAATCAACGAACGAACGTGAAAAAGTTATATTAGAAAATTATTAGATACGAATAATTTCGTAATAGATGGTTCCGTTCGATGGTAGACGCATAATGTCACGATCGATCTAAATCTCGATTGACGACTACATTGTTTTTTCTTCTTTTTTTTTTTTTTTTTTATATTCTTTATGAGGCGGATAAGAGACCGAGACGGAGAAAAAGGAATAAGAGGGAAATAGAAGATATTAGAAAATTATTGATTGATAATAATTCGTATATAAAGAAAAAAAAAAAAAAAGACAAAAAAATAGAAAAAATTCGTTCAAACGCATCATAAGCCATAAGGGTAAATAAGCATAAATTACAATCGATCAAAGGAAAATCCAAACTACCCTATTTCTTATATAAATATATATATACACACACACACACACACTTCCCATAATATCTATCTAACCCTGAAATAAGAGTCATCGCGTATTGAGTATATTTAACGGATAACAAGATATATAGCTTTGGGCGGTATTGCAAGGGAGAGTGAGTGAGAGAGAGAGAGAGAGAGAGAGAGAGAGAGAGAGAGAGATTTACTCGAGTAAATAGTAAATTCATTTCGATCGCCGACGCAGCCTGTGGCGGCCCACGTCATTTTTAAAAACAGACTCTTTATTCCCGCTCGGTCCCTTAGCGTGAGTTAACTTTGTGATAGGGGAAAAAAAATTTTTAAAAAAGGGAAAGAAAAGGTAAGGGAAGAAAGAAAGAAAGAAAGAAAGAAAGAAAGAAAGAAAGAAAGAAAGAAGAGAGAAAAGGAAAAACAATTAATGAAAAAGAGAAATAGAATGAATGATTTAAAGAGAGAAAGATAATCAATGAGCGAGAGGGAGAGAGAGAGAGAGAGAGAGAGAGAGAGTAACGATGAATGAGTAAGAGAGAGAAAGAGAATCAATGAGTTAGAACGAGGAAAGACGATGAATGCGTAAGAGGGAGAAAGAGAATTAATGAGCGTATGTGTAAGAGAGATAGAGATAGAGAGAGAGAGAGAGAGAGAGAGAGAGAGAGAGAGAGAGAGAGAGAAACTACGCGTGAGTAAGAGAGAGAAAGAGAAGGAGCTAGAGAAAGAGAGGAGGGGGATGAAAAAAATGAATTTTGAAATAGTAAGAATGATAAAGATAGATACATAGATAGATAGATAGATAGATAAATAGATAGATAGATAGATAGAGAGAAAGAATGAATGGAAGAGTGAGAGAGAAAATGAAATAGTAAAAATGAAAAAGATGGAGAAGGAGAATGTGTGAAAGAGTGAGAGAGAGGGGGGGGGGAAGAGAGAGAGAGAGAGAGAGGGAGAGAGAGGGAGAGAAATATAGAAAAAGCGAGTGAGTTAGTAAGGTAGAGAGAAAGGGAGGTAAAATTAGAAATAGAGGTGAATGAGGAGGAGAGAGAGAGAGAGAGAGAGAGAGAGAGAGAGAGAGTGAGATAGAGATAGATAGAAAGATACCAGGATTAATTGCATTTGCGAGCCTTCCTTTATCTCGTTTCTAAAGCTTCCGTACTGGATCGAGTATATTGTGCTACTTCTTAACTTGCGAGGACGTCGCTAGAAATTTTTATTTTTCTTCCTTTTTCCTTCTTCTTCATCTTCTACTACTTCTACTTCTTCTACTTCTACTTCTTCTACTACTTATACTTCTTCTTCCTTTTCCCGTTCTCTTTTTCTTTTTTTTAACTCTTTTTTCTTTCTTTTTTCATTTCATTTTTTACTTTCTTTTTTTTTTCCTTTTTTTACTTGGAAAAGGTTCTGCGTTTACACTTTGCGCTTTAATTAGTTATTAGTTTGAGGAGAATTAGAAAACGTTATTGAAGGAGAAAATCCTGGCGGCCATTTTTCTTTCTTTTTTTTTCCTCATACAAATGAATCAAATTACTTATGGGTACGATTTGTTCGTGGATTTAATTTAAATCGATTTAAGTTTCGCATAAAATTTACCCGATCGCAAGAACGACGAGGCCATTACGAGATTTATTTTCGATATGGCGTTTAAAGTTCGTTCGAATTTCTTTTCGATGTGTTAATAACGAGATGCGTCTTATTTTATAACGGGGTTACGTACATTGTTCGAGAATTTTAAACTGTACGTTTGACTTCTTGTAAATATTTAAAAAAAAAATGGAAAAAAGAAAGAAAACAACTCAATTGGATACACGTTCATTAATTAAGTAAAATAATTAATTAAGTATATATATGATCTATTATTATTAAATTATTAAACAATGCAAGGAAAAAGAAAACGTGTTACCAATGCAATCCAATATAATTCAATCATTCGTAATCTAACCCAATCGGATTAGATATCATTCGAAATGTTCGTAGGAATCAGGAAAAATAAAAATTAAAAATTAAATCATAATTTGAGTATCGCTGCTTCGTCTATCATGTTGAACGAAATAACATTTGGCAAATCAAATATTAAAATATTCATCCATTCGTATAATATATCGCAAAACGTTGATAGGAAGAATTAGAAAAAAAAATTATCATATCACGATAAAATAGATATATAACATCGATAGATAAAAATCTATATATTTTAAATACATATTGCAATTTAAATACATAATTCAAATACATAATTTAAATAAAAAACAATGTACACACACACACACACACACACACACACACACACATACATTGTGTATATATATAAAACATTATCAATATTCAAAAGATTTCTAAATAAACGAATGAAAGAATAAAAATAAATAAATAAATAAATAAATAAATAAATAAAAAGAAAGTAACAGTAAAAATAAAAAGAAAGTACAAGTAAAAATAAAAAGAAGGGACAAAAAGTCCATTGAAAAAACATTTCCATTCATATTCTTACTTCATTAGCTAATCGACGTAGTAGATGAACACACACAGACAAACAGACAGAAAGACAGAGAAAGAGAGAGAGAGAGACAGAGAGAGAGAGAGAGAGAGGGAGAGAGAGAGAGAGAGAGAGAGAGAGAGAGAGAGAGAGAGACATATTGAGACTCCGTTAGAGCTAGAAGGTAGATATCGTTCCTAGGATGCATAGGAGAGGGAGATGGAGGAAAGGTCGGGTGGGATGAAACTCGGGGGGAGGGGGGAGGTGCCTTGGAGCTTGGGGGTTGGAAGTCGGTGGCGGGGGTTGGAAATGAGAGGGAAGATCGTGGATGGGGCTTGCAAGGGTTGCATCCGAGGCCATCCGAAGACCGCGTCCTAGTTTCTCAACGTAGCGATACCACGTTCACGCTGGTTGCTTCTATGGTAAGAGTGTGACAGAAGGTCCAACTAGCCAGAAGGGTAGCTAGAGAGAGCTAGAGAAGGGGTTAGAAGGTATGTGTAGCTAGAGAGGGTTAGCTAAAGAGAGAGAGAGTGAGAGAGTGAGAGAGAGAGAGAGAGAGAGTTGAGTTAGAGAGGGGTTAGAAGGTATGTGTAGTTAGAGAGGGTAGCTAGCTAGCTAGGTAGCCAGTTTCTACAGTGATAGAGGTGTAGGGTAGGTAGGTAGCTAGGTAGGTAGGTAGGTAGGTAGGTAGGTAGGTAGGTAGGTAGGTAGGTAGGATAAGAACGGTGAGGAAAAACTCAACGCGAGAGAAAACCGAATCAATAAACCTACGATCTCGGCTTCTCCAGCCTCCTGCCTCCTATCCCTTACCCCTACCCCTGTCCCTGCCCCTTGCCCCTTGCCCCTTGCCCCTGTCCCTGCTCCCTGTCCCTACCCCTAGCTCCTGCACCTACTTATGTAACTAGGCGAGCCAGCTATAAGAGTTTTGTATACGGTCGAGAACTTACGAGGTAGACTTCGATGTTGAAAAAAAAAAAAAAAAGAAAAATGAAAATAAAATTGACAATAGTTAGAACGCCAACTTCTCGTTCTTCTTTCTTTTCTTTTTCTTTCTTCGCGAGGGGTAAGGAGGTAGACCGGGGGTAGACCGGGAGGGGGTATGGTAGGGGGCAGCGGCTCTTTAGGGGTCTTTTTCCTCTTTTTTTTTTCTTTTGCGTTTTCTCTCTTCCTTCTCCCTCGCCCAGCTATTTTTTTTCTCTTCCTCTCTCTCTCTCTCTCTCTCTCTCTCTCTCTCTCTCTCTCTCTCTCATTCTCTCTCTTTCGAGAATTTTCAATTTTCCCTTTTCTTCCTTTTTTTTTCTTTTTTTTTGCCGTCTTCCCGTTTTTGTTTATTTTTGTTTTTTGTTTTCTTTTCATTCTTTTTTCCTTCTATTCATCGGATCGACGAATAAGTTATCGTTGGAATTTTTCACACGGGGACGGGCAGGAAGTTACTGGGTGACTTTAAAAATCGATTATTCTTTTATTTCTCTCTCTCTCTCTCTCTCTCTCTCTCTCTCTCTCTCTCTCTCTCTCTCTCTCTCTCTCTCGAAACTCTCGAAACTCTCTTGGCTAATTTTATATATTCGTCAATTTTGTTTTCTCTCCTTCTTTTTTCTTTTTCGTTTTTTTTTGTTTCTTCTTTTTTGCAAAATGTGAAACCAATACGAGTGCCTGCGAACTTTTTTACAATTTTTACAAATACATATGTTTGCATATATACGTACATATCTATGTATATTAAATATATATATATATATATTTTAATATATTAATATATTAATATATACAATCAAATTACATTATTTTTTTTTATAACTTCTTCATTATTTATATTAAATAATATATTAAAATATATTAAAATATATATATATTAAATGTATATTAAAATATATATTATAATCTATATATTAAAATCTCCGATATATATATATATCAAATTTAATTTTCTTTTTTTAAGATTGATATTTTTTTAAACAAATTACTAAGACTTATCATCAGTCTGTAATTTGTAATCTAACGAATAATCGCTTTATGTATTTACGTATATGTATACGTACATATATACGGATATACGTATATATTATATACGTATATTATATACATGTATATATATATTATATATTATATATATATATGTATATTACGTATATACGTATATACGCATATATGTACACATATTGTATATACGTATATATACACACACAAACACATACACTTACATACATTCATATGTATTTAAATTACATGTAGCATATGCGCAAATATGGCCGCACACTCGACCAAAGGGGATATAGGCAGTCTTTCGCGTGCGCATATACACAGTCTATTATATAAATAACAGTGATCACGTGTCGGCATTACGCCACGAGGAATATCCTGGACAGAGGATATTAAACTTTTAACACGACGTTTCTCATCTCGCAGCTAAACGAAACGTCACAAACGATGACGACGATAAACATCGTTTTAGGTATTCGATAGAAAATGTAAAATATTCAAGAATATCAACGTGAATGTTTCGCGAAATGTGCATTTTTTTTAAATTTGTTTATTCATTCATTTAATCGCTTTTTTTTTCTTAACCCGTTATATTCGCATTAAAGCGTCCGTTTGAATTTGTTCAACGAAGTTGTGACGTCAAATGTATATGAAATGATATTGAAAACCGGTCGAAATATTTTTTTTTCTCTATCGTCCATATGCGTTTCGACGTTTTCTTTTTTTTTTTTTTGTTTTATTTCATATTTGTCGTAAAAATAAATCTACGGGACGGGCCAAAAGTTCCTCGACGATCTTAAACTATCAATTTGCTCCAATTTCGAAACTTTTCAAGCTGAATACACCCTTTTTTTTGTCAGAACGTAAAACTGCGGGAAAAGTTTGCAAAAAATTACAAGATCGTCGGGGAAAAGTTGAAAAAGTTTCTCGGGAAGGAGATTAATCGATTTTTAAAATCGTTTAATAACTTTCGACCAAACTAGGAACGTAGATTCGATACGTCTAATTGGAAATTATAAATCTCAGTCGTCTCTGGAATCCTGCAATTTTATGTAATAATTTTTATCGAATGCAAAATAGGAACGTATAATTCGTGGTGAAAAAAAAAAAAACAAAGAAAGATACGAAAGAAAAGAAAAAAAGTGAAACGAAAAGAGCCTGTAAAACATTTTTTTTGTTTATCAGAGAAAGAAAAAAAGAAGGAACGAAAGAAGATAAAGTAGAAAGGGAATCGATAAGAAAGAAAGGGAAAAGTGAACGTTGGATTGAAAAAAAAATTTTGGGTTAGTTTTTTGTTTTTGTTTATATATACATACATACATATATATATATATATATATATATATATATATATATATATATATATATATATATATAATCACAAACAATGATATTATTTCGACGAGAAGGAAACATCATTCTCGTCGTTCGATTCTATTGAACTAGGGATAAATGAATAGAGTTATATCTTTCAAGGGGGTTATCTCGAACGATATTCATGAAGCGTAATTATGACCGACATTGGATCCCATCGATCTGGTTTTACGTGACCATCGGCAAAGCGAAAGATTCGCGTATCGTATCGTATCGTATCGTATCGTATCGTATCGTATCGAATTTTGGATTAATAGAATCGATGTCTTCGTCATTGGAAGGATTCGACGATTTATCGGATATTCGTAAGAGCGCTTGAAAAGAGAATTTCAAACGTATACGTTTCAGTTTTGACGATATACATATACATACATATATATTATATATATGTATATATATTTAATATATAGTATATATTTATATAGTATATATTATATGTATATATTTTAATATATAGGTAAGGTGTATTTAAATATTTTTTTATTTTATTTATTTTCTTCCTTTTTTACGTTTATATTCTCAAATAATATATAGGCGAAGAATTTTATGATATTATATGATAAATAATTTATAATAAAATAATTTAATATTAGATATATATATATATATATACATATATGTATATTATATATATGTGTATATAGATAATATATAGATAAGGGGTATTTAAATATTTTTTAATTTTATTTATTTTCTTTTTTTTTACGTTTTATTCTCAAATATTATAATATATACGTGAAGAATTTTATGATATTATATAGTAAATAATTTATATTATAATAATACAATATTAGGGATGTGAGTGAATGAGTGATTGAGTGAGCGAGTGTGTGTGTGTGTGTGTGCGTGCGCGCGTGAATGTGTATGTGTGTATACAGCTGATTGGGCACATAACAAGTATACTTGTTCTTTTATTTTCTTATCTTTTTTTTCTAAATAGAATTTTATAATATTGTTTAATAAATGATTTATGTGACACATAACTTAGTTTTTATTTTAATTTTTCTCTCATTTTATATCTATTTTTATTGTTTTTTCTCAGTATTATATATCTTTTTTACTTATTCCATTCTCTTCTACGATTAAAGTGTACAAAATGATTGTTAGATGCTTATAGAATATATACTCTTTTATTATTATTATTATTATTATTATTATTATTATTATTATTATTATTATTATTATTATTATTATTATTATTATTATTATTATTATTATTATTATTATTATTATTATTATTATTATTATTAATATTATTATTATTATTATTATTATTATCATATTATTATTATTTTATTTCAAAAGGAAAAATTTTGTAATACATTTAATACAATTAATCTCTTATTATTATTATTTTATTATTTTGTGTGTAAAAATTTTACGACACAATATAACGGTATATGAATTATATCATGTTGATCATTATTATCATTCTTTTTTCTTTTTTAATTTTTTTTACTTTTATTATAACATCAATTTCATTGCAAGATAGAATTTTATTTGTGATTTCGAAGAGTAATCGATCGATAAGTAGAAAGAATCTTATTCGCATTCCTTCACGCATTTTAAACGCGCATCTCGTTTCGCTCTTTCGAAATTCTTCCCGTATTCTTCTCAAGCATTTTCTGTCGATTTGTGGATTGGTAGAACTATTCGTCGATTATTTACATCATGTACGAGATTTTATAAACTCGTCGAATTTTTTTCAGTTCTTTTTTGTATTACAAAACACTTGTTAATTGATTAAATAATTTTTATAAATGCGTTCGGTCGGTCGAGATTTAATTAACGCGATGGGAAATTCGGTCCAATGATTCGGTGTGATGGAAAACAAAACAAAAAAGAAAAAGAATCGCACAATAATTACGATAATAAAAGAAAATCAAGAGCACTTAACACGTTGACTGCCATGGGGGTCACCGGTGACCGGCAACCCAGCTAATAATAAAAATACATAATTAGAGTAAATCTGGATACTGATAAATTTTTCAATAATACCATTGTTACTATAATGATTAAATAACTATAATGATTTTTCTTTTTTTTTTTTTTTTTTATTATAATGATTTTATAACTCACTTTATTTGCTGCAAATAGTATTTTAACATAATATGCATCGCATAATGAAAAATTCACGTTGGCGCCTTCGGTAAACCATGGAAAATGCGCCTGCCTGCCGGTCAACGTGTTAATTTTCTACGACGATCTTTCTCGTTCAAAAGGAAGAATGTAAAAAAAAAAAAAGGGAAAAGGAGGGAAAAAGTAAAAAGAGGAGAAATAAAAACTAGAAAATCATTACGATGGTCGAGATGATGATTTCGGTTTGGAGCGGCGAGGAGAAGAGGGTAAAGAGAAGGGGTAGTGGAGAGTAATGTGAAAAGAAAGACAGTGAGAGAGAGAGAGAGAGGGAGAGAGAGAGAGAGAGAGAGAGAGAAAAGCGTTGATACATAACGTGGTTCGCGTAATAAAGACCGCCTCTCATTTCCTTTGCGAAATATTATTTCATAATCAGCACTAGGGACGACGCGTTCGCGTCTTCTTCGGAAAGTCATAGATACTGAAGTGGGCAAAAGAGAAAGAGAGAGTGTGTGTATGAGAGAGAAAGAGAGAGAGAGAGAGAGAGAGAGAGAGAGAGAGAGAGAGAGAGAGAGAGAAAATTGAAAGATAGAAAGAGAGAAAATTGAAAGATAGAAAGAGATAAAATTGAAAGATAGAAAGAGACGGTCAAATACAGATAAGAAGAAAGATAGATAGATAGATAGATAAATAGAGAGAGAGAGAAAGAGAGAGAGAGAGAGAGAGAAAGGGAGAAAGAAACAGAGATAGAAGGACAGAAATAAAGGAAAAATAAATAGAAAGATAGAGATAGAAATAGAGATAGACATGGAGAGAAAGAAAGAGAGAGACAGAGAGAGAGAACAGCAGATAGAAAAAAAATATATGTATATATATATGTGTGTGTGTGTCTATATATATATATATATATATATATATATATATAAGAAGGTAAAATGAAAAACAAAAAAGAAAATATAGAAAAGTATAGAACGAGACGAAATAAATAAGACAAAGAGCACGAGGGGATCCTTTTTAACTTGGAAAAGCTACGTGTAGGATAAACGCGAGAGCTTCATGTGCCATCTATGTACGTGCTGACAAAGGCACCCCAGCGCGAGCTTTTTTTTTAATTGTCTGTCTCCAGCCGGTATCTCTTCCCTTCGTCGTTCCGAGCTCTCTATTTGCGAGACCTCCCGAACCCAGCCGAGCCGTGCCGAGCCGGGCCGAGCCGAGTCGAGTCGAGTCGAGTCGGACCGAACCTAACCGAGTAAAATCGAGTTGGGACGAACTTTAACGGACGAAACCGAGCGCGTAACGCGAGTGCTGGACGACGAGTGGCGGCGAATCGTACGTCTCGTTGAGCTTTCGTGCTAATATTCTTCTTGGCCCTTTTCAAGGAGAATTTCGTATATTAGTCCGAGGATTAATAGGACTTTTTTTTCTCTCTCTCTCTCTCTCCCTTCTCTCTCCTCTCTCTTTCCCTTCTCTTTTCTTCCCCCCTTCTTTTTTAAGAAGGAGCAACCTCCTTTGATCATTTTTCCATGAACGGACTAGTTCGTTTCAAAAAAAAAAAAGGAAAGTAAAAGGAACTTGGCAACAAATTTTTTCATTTTTGCAATACATACATGTATGGATTACGTATATATATATATATATATATATATATATATATATATATATGTATATATTACGTATATATATATATATATATATATATATATATATATATATGTATGTATGTATGTATGTATAGTATACAGGCTTATATTGTTTTTTTTTAGATTGATAGACATCACGGGATTAAATGTCATTAAACTGATTAGGATAGGATCGATGAAATTTTAGGTTAGTTTTCGATAATTTTTTTTAGGGTCTTGAACTGTAAAAAGTAAATATTTCAATTGGTTCTGAAGGAGTTTTGATTTTTAATTTGTTATAAATGATCTATTTTAATTTTAATCCTCGTTGTATTTCTATTGTTCATATAATAATAATAATAATAATAATTATTATTATTATTATTAATAACTAATAATAATAATTAATAATAATAATAATAATAATAATAATTATTATTATTATTATTATTGTAATAATTATTATTATTAGATAGGATAAAGACGAGCCGTTGTTTACGATCAATACGATTTGTAATTATTTCTGTATCATCGATTCTTCATCTTCGATCTTCTAATCGATTATTTCTAATCTCCTTTCTTTTCTTTCCATTTCGTTTAGAAAGTACGTCTTTTGTTTTAATTATGCAATTACGTGTGTTTTTCTAGAAAGTGCATTCGTTGCACCGACGATCATTACGCTTTTTCAGCTATATATTATATTTTCTAATCTAATTCATTATTTCTAATCCATTCAATTAATTCGTATCTAATGTAAATATATCGTATTTACGATCTTTTAAACATTGGGATATTTAATTACATTCAAATATTTTCAATTACGCGCATATACACACCGATTCCTAATCTGATTTCTAATCTCAACAAATGAAAAGAAGTAATGTGCGTAATCTCGTTCGTGGGCTTTTTTTTCCCTTTTTACTTTACGACCTGCGATCTCATGGACACACTATTTCGTAATTGAGGCATATTCGAGCGAAAAAAAAACAAGAAAAAAAATTAGAAAGAGAGAAAAGATTCGTTGAAATTAAAATGAATAAAAAAAAAAAAAAAAAAAAAGAAAGAAAGAAAGAAAAAGAAAAAGAGAGAAACGATGAAAAAATGTTGTTATGTGGTATTTCGATTATCGACTTTGTTATCAGCGATATTCACCGTTACAGTGTTACCTAATGGGAGGTTCTCTGTAACGTTCACTTTCTTACATAAGTCAGAGAGAATATTGTGTTTCTTCTTTGAACAGGAATAAAGTCGCGTACGGGCTACGAACATTCTCAGAATATAAATGAGAGAGTGAGCTTTCTCTTTGCGAGCTCGTTTCCCTTTCGATTAAAAACGATGGTAGATTTCGAGTGGGAAGAAAATTACTAAACGTCTGCGAAACGATTTGCATTTTTCTTTTTCTTTTATTTTTCTCATTTCATTTTATATCATTTCATTTCTTTTCTTTTCATTTATTTATTTATTTTATTCGTTTTCTTTTTCATTTTACTTTGTCATTAAAAATTTTTTTCTTTTGTTCTTTCTTTCCTTACGTCCTTCCTTCCTTCCATTCATTTTCATTTTTCCTTTTTTTCGATGTAACACGTATAACGATGTAAATTAATTTCAATTATAATTTGAACGTACGTGTAATAATAACGTATTACACGTATGTTAATTATAATGATATATATTTAAACGTATGCAACGTATGTGACGTTTTTTAACGTATATATTTAAACGTATTTAATTGATTAATTACATAATTATTAATTTTCTGTGGTACATTAATATTTTCTGTGTGATCGAATAAGGTTTCTAATTCGCGAACAGTGTTTTCTTGTTTCTTTTTTTGTAATTTTTTTTTTTTTTTAATTTAACTTCAATTTAAATTATTAGTGTGTTAGCAGGTCGGCCAGCAAGAGTTCCTAGATGATATGAAAAAGACGATATCTTCATTATCGAGACATTTTAAAGATTGTGATTTTATAAGCGTTAGGTGTGTTTTATGATTTGCAAAGAAAAAGTATCGGGGATGATTGTAATCGTTTCTTACAATCAACGTTTTAAGAATTTTTTCGCTCATATCTACGTACTTTTGACTCACACTATATATATATATATATATATATATATATATATATATATATATATATATATGTCCGTCGAGAATGATGAATAGCTAAGGTTAAAAAAAAACATTTTTATACTTCGTCTTATTCGAAATAATATATCAAAAATTCACATTACGTTCAGGATCGTATGTGACGTTGTATCATTCGAATTGTAAAACAAAAGCATTTTTTTGGTTAAAAACCTTTTTTTTTTCCTGAACTCTATCATTGATCGTACTAAATATTAAATATCGTTCATATTTAATTGTAATAATACAATCAAACGTTACTTTATTAACTTAATTCTTAAGCTTAAAAATATAAATATTTTAAATAAAACAATTCTTTAATTGAGAGAACATAACATTTTTATTTACAATTGTGTATTTCTGAATTCAAACACACCACACACACACACACACACACACACACACTCGCGCGCGCGCACACACACACACAGACAGAGAGAGATATACATATATACTTGCTTTATATTACCACGATACATTATCACAGCGCTTTCAAATTACTTACCTAAACATATCATCGTCAGGCCGATCATTGTTTCGAAGACACCCTGTACATGAACGCGTAGCATGCATACGTCAGGATGCTCGTAACGAGAACAGTGGTGAAGGTGGAGGTGGTGGAGGTGGCGGTGGCAGTGGGATGGGTTGGGAGGTTAGGGTGATAGAAGGGGGTGGTTGGAGAAAGGAGGAGGGAATGGGGGAACGGTGGGACGGGGATGGAATCGACTAATTTGAAATTCAGCTTCGTTCTTCCTGTTGCACGAACGAGCTTTCGCAGAAACCGAATACACTATACGTATATTACAGAGGAGGAGAGAAAGAAAGGAAGGATAAGAATAGGGAAAGATGCGATGATAAAAAGTGACAGACTATATAGGGTGTTACGTTATTACTTCGTGATTATTTCCAAGATATTTTCGTTAATTATTATTTTTGTTCTTTTTCTTTCTTTCTTTCTTTGCGTCCGAAAGGAGAAAAAAAAGTTATACCTATAAGAAATTTTACGGATTAACGAACGGGCAATAATTTGTTCGCTGGTTACGACGAAAGCTTCATTTCAAGGTCAATTCTCGTTAACGACGATATATAAATGCGTACGTTTGGAAGAAAGAAAAAGAAAAGAAAAGAAAAGAAGGAAAAAAAGGGGGGGAGAGATTCGACATTTTTATCGACTTTTAACATCGATATATACATATATCTCGCGTACGCGTATTTCATGTTGTTTGATTCCACCTTTTACAAGCTTCAATGTTTTAATATCATTCAGGGTATATCGGTTTGTTTAGAAAAAAAATTAATAAATAAATAAGTAAATGAGTAAAAAATATGCGTAGATAAATAAATAAATAAATATATATATATATATATATATATCATTTTAATAAAAAATATACTTTGATTGTGTTGGATCAAACGACTTTTGTTCCTTTGAAATTTCGTTCGTATCGTTAAATACTAGATAATAATATATATATATATTTCGTGACTATATTGAAACACCCTGTATATATGTCATCACTTTTACAACGCGGAAAGGCAATGCGAATAAAGATGATGCGATTTCCTCATTTCCTTTTGAAACAAATTTACGACTGGTGGGTGCTCCGTGAGAATAGCGTTCGTACCGTTTTAAAGTAGAAGCAGACATTTTCTTCCTCGTCCTCTCTTTCTTCTTTTTTTTTCTTCTTATTTCTATTCTTTTCTTTCCTTTTTTTCCTTTCTCCCTCTCTCTCTCTCTCTCCTTACCCTTTCCCTTTGTAGTATAAATATAAAAGAATCGATCAAGGATTAGTAAGTTTTTTCTTTTTTCTTTTTCTTTCCTTTTTCATGTCCCTCGAACGGGGATGATTCAATAACGTTAAAACGCGGAGACTGAGAAGAAGAGAATATTTTATTAAGTTAATTACGAAATTTCGATTGGAGACCGGAGATAATATGGTGGTGTCGAGAAAATAATAAATAATATAATAATGTTTCAAACCGATGGATAAATTTTCAATATTTCAAACTAATGTGGTGTGTAGTATGCGATCATTTCTTTTATTGGTTTCCCTATTTTCCATCGCTAATCGTTACGTACAATTATATTAATTAGACCAACGTCGTAATTAATCCCTCAAATGTGGGAACAAAATTTTCCCATAGATAGGTAATCCGTAAAAAGTAATGGTAAAAAATCGATTCTATGAGAAAGCTCGACAAAATTTCATACACTTAATATTTTAATAAATATAATGTTTCATTGAAATAATATTTTCATACAAATATTTATGGTTTTCTTCCTTTTTTTTTTCTTTTTATTTTTATTTTTAATTCTGTTTTTATCCAGTCTTTTTATCTTTTGTAAAATAAACATGTACATATATATATATATATACACTATACAGAATAAATATATAATAATATTTCAAATAAATTTTGCAATTGATAAATAACCGAATAAATCTTATAATAATTAATAACATAACATATAAATTTTTAATATATTTATATAATATAACAAAAGACAATAAATGATTTCATAATATTATCATTTATTACATACAGATACATGTATATAATATATATACATATTATATATATATATATATATATATATATATATATATATATATATATAACACCATAATATACAAATTGAACGTAAAGTCGTTTATTAAAAGTCCAGTAGATATATACGTACATAAATACATACTGATACTCTCATACACACATACGGACACACACCGTACATCAAATACACGTAAAGTTTAGCTACTTTGATATTTATATATTCATCATCTTTTCAGCCTTTTGTCGGGGGGGTATATATTATATATTATATAAACTATGTACATAGATATGGTTATAAATTCTTTGGGGAGTAGTTCGACGAGCTACGTACATACATATATACATATATACGAAAATTCAATCCGATAGAAATTTATACGAAAAGGAATAATTCATAATCGTTCTCTTTCTTGAAGCGAGTTTGAAATGAATGAAAATTTAACCCCCTATAATTCTACCCCCTCCGTCCCTCCGTTCCTCCACCGATTTTATTTTTATCGACAAGGGACGACAAAATATTTCAAACGAAAATCAAAATTGTCTTCTCGTTTTTTTCTATCTTTCATTTTTTTATTATATATATATATAAAAAAAAGGGAAAAATTAAAAATAAATCTCTATTTAAACAAAAAAGAAAAAAAGAGCAAGCACACAGTTCTCTTTGAACACTTCGATTGAATGAAAAACGATAAATGTCTACGTTACTTGGCCCTCTTTGAAATCGGATAGTATTTGTACGGATGAAACCTTTTTCACGAAAAATTATCGCGTTGTTGAGATAAAAATTCATTTGAATAGGTTATGTTATAAACAACCGATAATATTATTACATATTATGCGTTGTAATATTGTATACGGTATTATTGTATCGTGTTTTAAGTATAACTTATTGTCAAATTTAAAAGGAACGTTAAATGGATCGTACATTAAATTCGACAAATAATTTTAGAATTATAAAATGTGAAAATAAACATAAAAATATATATATATATATATAATTTATAGTACACACACACACAAACACCCACAAATATCGCATATACTAGTATGTATTTCATTTGTATATTATATATATATATATATATATATATATATATATATAATTATATATATATTATAAATAAATATATATGTATTATTATTATATATTATTATATAAATATAAATTGAAAGTTACACGGCTCTATAAAGGGTTAACTTTGAAGAAGAGAGAGAGAGGGAGATAGATAGATAAATAGAGAGTGAGAGAGAGAATCGTTTACGTACGCGTTAACGTCCTTTCATCAATCGAATATAGCAATATTAATTCCCCTTTCTAATGTATAATAGACCTATTAGACAATATTCTCTCGGGAGGAAACAAAGCACCGCATACGAAGCTTTTCGAAAAGTTTCACTGACGTTATTGAAGGTATCTCGGATCGTTCGTCACTATTCAAGTACGAGGTATGTTATACCATTCAAGAGTTTGACGTAGTACGAGTTATACAATCGGAAGTCAATAAAACGTTATGAAACAAGAGAGAACGAGAGAGAGAGAGAGAGAGAGAGAGAGAGAGAGAGAGAGAGGGTAGGAATAATTAATGAGAGAACGAGAGAAAAAGTTAATGAGTACGTGAGAAAAAGGACGATCTGATTGAAAAGATAACGACTCTTTTTTTATTACTTCTTTATTTTTTTTTTTTTGAATATTGTGTTTTCCAATATTCTTTTTCCTTCATTTTTTGCTTTTATACGATATAAATAAATTTATGTATTAATATAAATTTATGTTTATAAAATGGGAAAGAATTTTTCTTATATTATTATTATTTTCATTATTATATGTATTTATGGATTATATGTATTTTCATGATAAATAAGATAATCGATAAGCTATAAACTAACATGTATTTATATACGTACGTACGTATGTATATATGTATGTAATGTATGTATGTATATATGTATATATTTTATTTTTATACTCGTTGTTGGCCAATAACGAAACGATTTAACAGTGAAAATAAGTACATCAAATCTATCAAAATAGAACGAACGATCGGAAAAGCTTTTCTGGCACTCTCGAAGCGCCACTTGGCGTTTACTATTTTTTTTCTTCTTTTTTTTTTTTTTACAAGCTCCATTTTTCGCTTCTCTCATACGTATGTGCATTTTTCATTTATTTATTTATTTTATCTCTCTCTTTTTTTTTTTTTTGAAATCCTTCTGTTCCCGATTGATTCATTCGATTGAATTAAACTTATTACAATGGATATGTATATATATATATATATATATATATATTCATATATAACAAAAAATAAAATATTATTTATACGAATGTTATAAATATAAAACGTATTAACAAATAATTAGATGTATTATTCCGTTATATTTTTCTTTTCTTTCTCTTTTTTTTTTTGGAAAATTAGAAATAAATCGGATGCCATTGAATAGGCTGAATGTTTATCGTACAGTTTTTCGATAATTATTTAATTCATATAATTATATAATCAATTTCAAAACGAATGATTACACGTATATATGTGTATATATGTGTATATATATATATATAAATCAATTGATACAAGTAACGTCATTTTTTTTTTCGAAGATAATAAACAAAGATGGTTGCAATGAAAATAAAAATTGGATTGGAAGTTTACAAAATAACTGAATGTATGCACAAAATTGATTGAAGGTTCGATTCGTGTGATTAATTAATCCGATATTTGGGGGGAAAAATAAATACACGTAGTGTATATGTGTACAAGCACACACGCGCGCGCGAGATTAGATCAATTCATAGAAGCAAAATTATTTTTTAAAGACACGCGATTAATAATCGATTGAACAAGCAAGCTGAACAATATTTTCCGTAATTAAAGCATAGAACTTAAATGATCGTGTCAATTCATTACAAAAATAATAACATCCTTCGTGAATGATATGATGAGGGAAGCTTCTTGAGATTTGAAGTTGAAAAAAGTCCCAATGAAATTCAAAGTTAAAAAATTGAAAAGCTCAATATAGTGTCGCTGCAAAGCTCGAAAGTTTATTTACTTAACTTTTCAATCCGTTTCGATGTTTAACGAGTACGTAGAAATGAAAGATAATGATCGGATTAATTCGTACTAGCTTTATGACTATAATGATCGCATTAATTCGAGAAACCTTGTTAAAATTTATTGAGAGATGGAAAATTAAATCGTGTACTGATGTTTGAAGAAAATGAAAAAACGAGAAAAAACAAAATCTTTCAGCCGTCGTAGCTGATACGACAGTAATTAATACGAAGTTCATGAATTATAACTTTTTGGCGAACTAGACGAGGTACGTGCAAGAAAAAAGAACAAAAAAACAAAGAAAGAAAGAAAGAAAGAAATAAAAACGGGACAAAGGATATAATCGACTTACGTGCGTACATACGGGAATGACGATAATAATAATTTTCGATAATACGAGAAAAGACTTTTCGCGTTACGATTTAACGATAATAATGAAATGGAAGAGAAAAAGAAAATAAATGAATAAGTATATTACGAAACAAGAACGAAAGAATAAGAAAGAACAAAAATGTTATGTTTATAATTCGATATATATACACATATTCTCGATGAGAATTTAATAATAAAAAAAAAAAAAAAGAGAGAGAGAGAAAGAAAACAGGGAGAGATAGAATGAAAGAGAAAGATATAAAAAGAGAAAGAGAATAAAAGAGAGATGTACGTAAAGATAAAGATAAAGAGAGACAAATATAAAGAGATACAAATAAGGGAGGAGGGAACGATATAGAGAAAGAGAGAAGTCAAGAGAGAGAGAGAGAGAGAGACTGAATATAATGATATATATATATATAGAGAGAGAGAGAGATATGAAGAGATACAAATAAAGAGATAATGATAGAGAGAAATAGAGAGAGAGTTAAAGGTATAGAAAGAGAGAGAATAAAATAGAGAGAAAGAGAGAGAGAGAGAGAGAGAGAGAGAGAGAGAGAGAGAGAGAGAGAGAGAGAGAGAGTAAAGAAAGTTCAACTGATGCGTATATGTAAGATAATATTTCGAAATATGTATGTGAGAGAACGACAAAGAGAGAGAGAGAGAGAGAGAGAGAGAGAGAGAGAGAGAGAGAGAGAGAGAGAGAGAGAGAGAGAGAGAGAGAGAGAGAGAGAGAGACTACACACACACACACACACACACACATATATATATATATATATATAACGCAAGCTCGAAACTTATCTAAAAAGACGTAGGAAGGGGTTGTGCTTGGTGCACGGGTTCGGTCGACGGCGCAAACTCGGGCTCGTCCTTGTTCCCTCCCACTCTGCTAAGGGGAAAGAGGTGGAGCTCTGCCTACTACCCGCCAATACATGTCCCGGCACTCGGTATACGTTTGCCGCGTTACCCCTCGGCCAGATCAGTCCTTATAACGTCCGAAATCGCGCGCGACGTTCTACCTACGCAACCCCCGGCGGCGGTTCTATTGCGGTGTTGTGTGTGTGTGCGCGGTGCGGTGCGGTGCGGTGCGGTGCGTCGACGTTGGGACGTTGAGACGTTGAGACGTTGAGACGTTGTCGTTGCCGTTGCCGTTGCCGTTTGCGTCGCGTTGCGTTGCGTTGCGTGCGTACGTGCGTGCGTACGTACGTGCGTGCGTGCGTGCGTGCGTACGTCCTACGTAAAAAACGTTTTTTATTTGCCACGGCATTCGCGCGTGCTGCGTGTGTACGTTCGTGTGTGTGCGTCTCTCTCTCTCTCTATCTATCTATCTTTATCTTTATCTTTATCTTTATCTTTATCTTTATCTATATCTCTCTTTCTCTCTCTACGTGCGTACGTACGAGTATTTGTGCGTTCGTTCGTTCCTCTCTCTCTCTCTCTCTCTCTCTCTCTCTCTCTCTCTCTCTCTCTATTTGTGTGTGTATCTGTGTGTATCTATACGTATCTGTGCGTTTTGTATATATTGAGAATCAAAGGAATGTAAAGGAAACAGAAATAGATAGAAAAGAGAAAGAATAAATAGGAGTGAAAGTAATCGACGTAAAGAGCAACGCAGAAAGGAAAGAAAGGAAAGGAAGGAAGGAAGGAAGAAAGATTACAAAATTGAAAGGAAGGAAGGATTGAAACGGATGGAAAAAGGAAGGAAGGAAAGAGTATAAAAAGGAAAATTTATGCGTTAACCCATTTTCTTATCGTCCGTCATCATAGGCCATCTTTCAAAAGTCACGGAAAACATATATATATATATATATATATATATATATATATATATACACACACCCAACTGCATATAAATCGCACGTAGGAAGAAAATAACAAAGTCGCTTTTTTTCAGTTCGTTGAATGTGTTAGTTTCGTTTCGTTTAACGTCAACCCCATATCCCGTGGTTTCGGGCCTCATCCTTCTCCCTTTCCTCGTCTTCCTTTTTTGTTCTCTTCTTTCTTCTTTTTCTTTTCTTTTTTCTTCTTTTCTTTCCTCTTTTTTTCATTTGCATTGACGCGGGGAGCTGGACGAGAGAGCGAGGTGCAGTTGGGCGGGTGGTGTGAAAGGGGGACTTTGGTAGCGACGGGTTGGGTCGGCTTGGTTGGTGTTTTTCCGAATCAGAATAAAAAAGAAAACACAATTTTAATAAAATGAAAGAAAGAAAGAAAGGAGGTAACGAGGGAAAAGGAAAACAGTGGAAACAAGTGAGAATGAAAGAAAGGAGGAAATAGGAAAACGAGGAAAAGGAAACGAGTACGAAGAAAGTGCTGTGCGTGTATAAAACAAAAAAGGAAACAATAAAAAAGAGAAGAAGAAAAAAGAAAAAAAGCGTAAAACATTTTGAATGGACGTACAATCGATTAGCATATACATATATACATTTACATACATACATACATATATATATATATACAACGGTGTGTAGAATAAATTCGCAATTGATAATGATCTTTTACGATTAGAAAATTTGATAATATTCGATGAGATTTTATCATTGTTATTGGTGTCGCATGATTAATTAAAAACGTGGTTAACGAGATTTACGAGTTCTAAGTTCGTTCCATATTTACATATATAATATATATATATATATATATGTATATATATACATCATATCCATATCCAATATGTAATATGTATATATAATCATTTTTATTCGTTTTTTCGTATTCGTCTTCGTCCATGGGGGTTAAGAGGGGGGAGGGGGGGGGAGTTAAGAGTTCGAAGTGACTATGAGCCAAGTTTGAGGCAAGGCGAAAGGGGTTGCATAGGTACAGGGGTTGAGGGATGACGGGCAACAAGAAAAAAAAAAAAATAAAAGAAATCAAAGAAACAAACGGAGAGACGCGACTCGTAAACGGTCGTTTCGAATTCAAAGAGAGAGATAATTCTTTTTTCTTTTTTTATTTATCTTTAATTGCTTCTTCTTTTCTTCTCTCATCGGACAATCAGATTCCACGACGTTTGCGTCAAGGAATTGACGGCAATGTTATTAAGTATAGGTAACAACGCGTATTGTCGTAACTCTTGTCTCGGTGTCTGAATTTCTTATTATAGGGTTCTTAAAGTAGTAGGAGGGAGAGAGAAGGGGGTAGGGGAAAGATGATATAATATAATGAGGTATATATACGATAAAAGAGGTCTTTGGAGTAATGCGGGAGTGTGGTGTGGTGTGGTGGGTGGGAGAGGGGCGGTTGGGTAGGTTTGTAGTAGGAGAAAATTGTTCGATATTTAATAAAATTCTTTTCTTCTTAATTCTTCTTTATCCCACATTTACTCGTTCCCCTTTTTCCTCCTTTTTTCTCTGACAATTTTCGTTTCTTCTTTTTTTTTTTTTTTTTTTTCTTAATTATATGAAAATAATTGTTGTATGTGTGCGTGTGCGCGTGCGCGCAATGTATATAGACATTGAAATTGTTATATTGACAAAATTTATATTGGAAATGAGAAACGAAGTAGTATTGATTCGAATTTGATGAAAAAGTTATTACGTTTTATTATTCGTAATCTCGAATAAATTGGGAATTTGTGATGAGCCATATTTTTGTATCATTGAATAAAAAAAAAAAAAAGATATTATAGTTACGGTGAAATGAATTTGCTTGCGTTTATTTTCGAGAGATTGAAAGAGATTATCATCGGTTATCTATATACACGTATACGTATATATATATATATATATAAATATATTATACATATATATATATATATATATACATACATATATACACATATATAATATATACATATAACTGCTGGTATATAGGCCCAACGCGATGCTGCGTCTACTACTATTCACATCGTTCCATTTTTTTCCGGCATAACGAACAAGATCGATCTGGGACAATACGATAGGTCAACCGAAAAACCTCGGCGAAGCTGTCGTCGCCATAGTTGTGTTGAGTAGAACGTTAATCGAATATTTTTTTTATTTTTTTTTTGTTTTTTTGTTCTTCTCCTCCCGCGTAAAATACGACGTGCGTGCATGCCTGCATGACGTTTTTATGCACACATTTTTATTAAATCTTTAATATTCATTCTTAAGAAGGAATTTTTTTTCCTACGAAAGTTCTGAATACAATATATATGTATGTATGTACGTATCTATGTATACATACTTACATTTTATTTCATTAAAATTTGTAATCGTATAAAAATCCATTTTTAATTTTATTTGTTTGTCGAATTATAAATAACGTGATAATCGTTGATTGTAATTGTAGAACACAATTTTTGCGAGTTTATCAGATTCGTTTGTCCGTTGGTTTCTCTTTTTCTTTTTTTTTTTCGTCGCGAGATTATTATTTCGAGTAAAGTATAATCGAGAAATTGTCCATGCATATTTTTATGTCATTCATACTTTACTTCACTCCTATCCGAAACAATTTGTATGGGTTTGTATACGTTCTCTGCAACTTTGACATCTTTTTTTTCCCCTTATTTTGATTTCAATAATAATATCGATGATCATATACGATGACAAATTAACGATAAATAAATATATTAAAAGTAAAAACGTTCGTTAAAAGTTTAATTTTTTTAATTAGACTTTCTTAAATCTCTCTCTCTCTTTCTGTTTCTTGTGTGTCTATGTTAAAAGTTTAGATTTCTTAAATTATACTTCCTTAAATTCTTTTTTCCTTGTCTCTTTCTCTCTCTCTCTCTCTCTCGCTTTTTCTTTTTCTCGTATATCACGTTAAAACTTTACCTTTTTTATTTTTTCAATTATACTTTCTTAAACTCTCTCTCTTTTTCTCGTGTGTTAAAGTAATAACGGGAACGCTTGTGTTATGAAGTTGACTTGATAAGAAATTTAACAAATAAAAAAATAAAAAACAAAGGAAAAGATAAATGAAAAAAGAAAGTTCATTTGTCATTAGCGTAATGTCGAATTATTTACTTATTCGAATAGGAATAATTAATAATTCATTTTCATATAGGTTAATTACAACTGTTAAATTGAAGAAAAAGAAAAGAAAACAAAAGATTTAATTATTATTTGAATACAATATCAATTCGTTCGCACAAATTAATCAAAGTTGAAATTAATATGAATCCAAGAATATTCCGATCATTTTATTAAACATTGTGTATTACAAAGGTCAGGTTTAAATATGTTTGTATTATTTCATAAAATATTCTTTCGGATTTTGTCGAGTAGCATCTACAATATAATGAATTCGAATTAACAATTATAATAATCTTTATTTTATAAATGCATTAATATTTATATATATAATATTTTTTTTATAAATATGTATATATATATATATATATATATATATATATATAAATGTATATATATATATATAAATAAATATTTCTATATTTTATATATTACGATATTTTATTTTTATTTCTAGTTTATTTTTTATTTTATATTAGAACACAAAAAATGAACACAGGATAATTTCTTTCTTGTTTTTTTTTTTTTTTTTATTATATGAGCAAGTTATATATATATATATATATATTTACAATTTTCGATTATATAAAGAAAATAAATTTTTTCCCTTTGATGGTTTTATAAAAGATTTGATAATTTTTGTTTATGAAAAAAGTAATTTCGAATACAATGAAAACTTTTATCAAGCTTATTAGTTTATATGAACTTATTATTTTAAATTTTATTAATCTCAGGATCTGTTCAGAAAGAGAGAGAGAGAGAGAGAGATAATATTATTATATATAATTTAATAATTCCTCTTTGTTTTACAAAGGAATAAAAGTCAAATTGAACGAAAAAAATTAAAATTACATTGATATATGATTTCACAATAATCCGTCGAGTTAAAGAAAGCCAAAAAAAAAAAAAAGAAAGAAAAGACATAAACGGGACAATGTTTCCATTATATTACAAACGATAAGAATAATTTCTTTCGTTTTACGAAGAGTAATATAATCGAATTGAACAAAAAGAGAACAACGAAAGAAAAAGAAAAAACAAAAACGAAAACGAAAAAACAAAAGAATGAAATAAGATAAAATAAGGGAGGGGAAATAAAAATAAAGGATTAAGTAAAAACGAGCGAGGAAGAAGAGAGAGAAATTAATGTTAATTAAAAAACAAAAATAGAAGAAAAAAAAAAAGAGAGAAAAACAGAAATCAATGTGAATGAAGCATAAGAAATTGATGTATAATAAAAAAGCTCATAAGAGAACGATCTCTCGCGAGTAAAAGATAATATTGAGAAAGAGAAATGTTATAGTTGATCCGTGAAACATAACGGAATGGTATGATCTTTCTCTCTCTCTCTCCCTCTCCCCCTTTCTCTCTCTCCCTCTCTCTCTCTACCTACCTACCTACCTGCCTACCTATCTATCTATCTATCTATCTATCTATCTATCTATCTCTCTCTCTCCGATTCGCGGCTCTTTTGAGCGGTTTCAAGATCGCACGTGAAAGGCGAGTGGTACAATATACCGATCGATCGTTTAAAATTTCTGCCAGTCGACGTCGACCCGGTCGATCGACAGCACGTCCGCATAAACGCGCTCCGCATCGGCTCGCTGTCCGCATATCTCTTTCACGAGGAATCCCGACAGACATACGTACGTACGTAGATTACGCGAAGCTTCTCGTTTTCGGAAAAAAGAAATAATACAAAAAAGAAAAAAAAAAAAAGAAAGAAAAAATAAAAAAAAATTTTCTTCTCAATTCATCCACAAGAAAATTAAGGCGTTGATATATTTTTACAAAAAAAAAAAAAAAGAAAGAAAATAAAAAGAAGATAATACATTACAAATACTTCGCGATTAGTTAGAATGTGACTAGGGTGACAGGGGAGGAGTAAGGGGGGATACGGATATAGAGTGAAAGATATGGGGGGAGGGGAGGAGGGTTTATATAGTCAGTTTCAAGGTCGAATAAGAAAGGCCGATCTAGAGAGGCTAACGTCTTTGATCTTAACACGCATACTTTTAATCTAAATTCTCGAAGGATGAATACTTTCGAAATTTTGTTCGTTTCTTAGAGAAAGAATTTTCATTTTTTTTTCTTTTTCTCCTTCTTCTTTGTTTCGATCCTTTTGTGATAATTTGTCATAATTATTGTTATGTTACATTATATGTTAATTAGTAATATGTTAATATATATTTATAATACAAATACACACCCATGCATACACACGAACATACATACATACACACATTTATCTATATATTAACAGTATTATTTGAAAAGATTATATATATGTTTTTTTTTTTTTTATATGCACGTAGCATTATATATTATTAATTTTATCATTAATATTATTAATAGAAAAATTAATGATATTAATATTATCATAATCTGTAACAATCTTCATAAATAATAATAACAATAATAATAATAATAATTACTTTATTATTATAATTTCAACATAATAATTATTATTAGAATAATATTAAAATATATATATAATATATATAATAATATATAAGTATATATATAAGTATAAATATATATATATATATATATATATATATATATATATATATATATATATATATATATATACACACACACACACACACAAACTCACAGAATGATATAAGCAATAATATGAACTCCATAATATAAACTTCAATATTAATCTTACTCATTTTTGGGTTAATAATTTTTTCCTTTTGTTTTAATAATAAAAAATAATAATTATAATAATAATAATAATAATATTAATAACAACAATAACAACAATAATAACAACAACAACAACAACAACAATAACAACAACAACAACAACAACAACAATAATAATAATAATAATAATAATAATAATAATAATAATAATAATAATTTAAAAAGATAATGATAAGTTATTATTATATATATTATTACGGAAAAGATCGATTACATCGAGGGAACTATTTTTTTGAAGGTGTTAATTTATAATCCACGAATTATAATCGAATGTAAATGTACGCGCGTGTTTAACGGTGTAAGTGTTCTTTTTCTGTGTGTGTGTGTGTGTGTGTGTGTGTCTACCTGTCTCTCTTTCTCTCTCTCTTTTTCTTTCTCTTTCTTTCCTTTTTTCTTTCTCTCTTTCTCCATATCTATCTCTACCTCTCTCTCTCTTTCTCTCTCTCAGTGCACATGTGTCACATTCTTTACAACTTACAACACTACTTGCCATAGTAATCGGATGAGAAGAATACATTGGACGTTGGACGGATGAGAAACTACAAAATGGATACTAAAACTCTGCGAATCGTTTCCGGTCTACTTTTTTGCATCTTTTTGGGTCCTCATGTCGGTAAGTCGTAAATAAATAAATCTTTTTTATTAACGATTAATCGAAACAAACCAAAAAAAAATGAAATAGGAACAAGAGAACAAGAATAATATGTGTATATATAATAGCAATCATATTTTGGTTGATTTATTTAATGTTCGAATGTTACTAGAGTCGGTCGAAAGTTCCTAGAATTCCTAGTTTTTCAATTTGAAAAGAAGAAAACAAAAAGAAAAGGGAGAAGAAAATATGTTAGATGAAATTCTCTGGATGAAGCAATAATTGGATTTTCAAAAATCACTTAGGAACTTTCGGTCCACCCTATATAATAATATAGTATAATATATATATATATATATTATACAATAAATTGAAAAATTTATATATGTAATATATTATAATTTTATAATTATATTAATATATATATATATATATATATATATATATATATATATATATATATATAATAGAAAAAGTTTACATAAAACGAACTTTATCAATTTATCACAAATTATGTGCAAAATGTTATTTAATATAAATTATGATAATGAACTAATCGAAAATAATAATAATAATAATAATAATAATAATATTAATAATATTATTATAATAAAACGTTTATATTATATATAGTAATTATATGATTATAATAATACATTTATATAATAGTATTATCATAAATATAAAATGTAAATATGTAATAACGATGTACATATTTGTTTAAATTGTACGACGAAGTGCTTAAAAGTTTAGATAGAAGAAGTAAAACAAGTATTTTCTTTGAACTATTTCGTTCTAATGGTATTAGCATTGAGCACGAATAATAGACAAGATATATTAAAGTATAAATATAGTATATATATATTTATATATAAATTTATATATGTATATATATATATATTTATATATGTATATATATATTTATATATACATACAGAATTTTTTATTTTGTTAATTAATAATTAAAAATAATATTTAATGCGTATATATATATATATATATATATATATATATATATATATAAGGAATTGTCAATGGAAATATATATATAACAATAATAATAATACATTTTCAATGGAAATAGTTCGTAACAGTTTATGTAGACAACTTCGTACATATGTAGATATGTAATACATATATATCTACATATATGCTTGTAATTAGATCGTAGGTTGCTTAGGTAAGGTGCTTAGATATAACAGAATGGAAAATCCTCTTAGAATGATTTCGTCCTAATTCTAATCCAAAGTTATTTTAACGGTATCTTTGATATTTACGAATTGCGTAGGTTGGGTCAGACCAGAAAAGAAGGTTTTCTCTCACGGGTCGGTAGGGACGTTCGTGGGAGTCACTTCTAATTTCGTTTAGCCGAAAATTCATCCGCTTATGTCAGCATTCCTTCATTATCCTCGTCCGATCGTCTGATTATGCTCCTAATTCAATGATTCACGTGTAAGATTCGACCTCCCACGATCATGCGATAGCGATGACAGTTACGTCATTACAGTTACGTCGAGTCAAAGACTTTCTTATTCTTTTTAAACGAGATTACAATTTATCCTTACGTATTATATTATCGTACAAAATTCTAAATTCTCGATCATCCTGAGAAATATGATATTAACGTTGCAATATGATTCTTTTCGATGCAATTCTCTTTGCACGCGTGATTTGTTTTTTTTCTTCTCTTTCTTCTCTTTTTCATTCTTTTATTTTTATTTATTCTTATTTATTTATTTATTTATTTATTTATTTGATTTTCTTCAAAAAAGAAAAAGGAAAAGAAAAAATCATGCGAAAAGAAATGTATAATTTTATCTTGCGTTGTTTAGTATGTATTTAGAATCCTTGGAGTGTTTTTCCTTTTTTTTTTTTCCGTAAATTGATTCATATCGTATATTCGTATACAATGAATTTATTTATTTATTTATAAAAAAAGATTCACGAATTGTGAATTGAACGCTCGACTTTTTTTATTTCCTTTTTATATTTAGAATGTTCTTGAAATTATCTCTATGCTTAATGATAATTCTAAGCAGTCAATTAATTGTTTGGCTCATAATCGAACAAAAGAAGAAGATTATTCTCAGCAATTTAACGTTTGCTTCATATTCTCTAAATTGTAAGATAATTATTTGAAATAATATAAAAAGATATTCTAAGCAAATAAATATCCGGTAAAGAATATCGAGTCTTTTCTTCCAAAGCAATTAGATAATTATTATATTATAGAAAAGCAACACGGAGAATATATTCTAAGCGATTAAACGTCTAATCCATTTTTAGATACATCATTATATCTACTTTATATATTATTAGACAATTATTAAGAGTGATATGGGAAACATTACAAATTAAAAAATAATTAAAAAAAAAAAAGACGATTCATATCTAATACATAATAATCTTTTCTAAACGGTTCAACGTATATGTGTCCAAAATTCATTATATAAAATATAAAAATAAATAATACGAAATTTTTCTAAACAATCGAAATATAGTAATAACATAAAAAAAAGATAAAAAAATAAAAAGAAAAGAAGAAAAATGAAAACAAGAAAAGTAAATTGAAAGAAAGAAAAAAGAAAGCATTGCAAACAATTAAATATATATTCGATCAATAATTCGATACGTTTTTAAAGGACGACAAAAAATAATGAAACTATAAAAATAACGAACAAAAAAAAAATATTCTAATGAAATATTCCAAATAAAAATATTCTAAATTTAATATCTATATATGATAAAATTTTCTCTTTGAACAGATCAATGTTATATTCATAGATTTTTCTAATTGATAAATTATTAAATGAAAAGCAAATTAATAAATAGAAAATAAGTAAATAAATAAATAAATAAATTATTACATGAAAAATAAATAAATAAATAAATAATTAAATAAACAATTAAATGGAAAATAAATAAATAACCAAATAAATAAATAAATAAATAAATAAATAAATAAATTGTCAAATGAAAAGTAATTTTAATAAAATAAGAAAAAATAAATAAATAAAATTGATTAATGGATTAATCAATAGTTTTGACTTTTAATTGCTTAGATTGCCGAGACTATTTGAAATAACGTCCGACTATAGCCGAGTGTATAAACCTACGGTGTGTTGTAATTTGAAAAGTTTGAGCGATTTAGAGGGCAAATTGCTCGAGGAAAAGGAGGACGCGCGACACCCAGGGCCTTCCGAGTGGAAAGACGGCAGCAAATGCGTCGTCGTAATTGTATAATGGCCCTGGTGTGTTCGAGTTGAGATACGGAGCCCTGGCCTGCTTTTTGCTCGAGGACTTTCACTCAATCTCTCTCTCTCTCTCTCTCTCTCTCTCTCTCTCTCTCTCTCTCTCTCTCTCTCTCTCTCTTTTTCTCTTTTTCACACATACATACATTGCACACACCTACATACATACATATATACAGACACACAGACACGTACATATTGTCTTCTTTACTAACTTTCCAACATCAGTGTTCCAGTGTTCATATTAAATTTTTCTTTCTTCGCTTTATCAAATTTGAATAAATTTATTCTAGATTCAGGAAACTTCGCGACGATATTCTTTCGAAAACTTTTTGACGAATTCAACAACGGCCATGGGAACGAACTGTTTGTACAGTTATGGTAACGATATAAAGCGTTACGAATTATTTTTCTTATATTCCGTTATCATGGAAGACAGTTGGATTGCTTAGGACACCCTTATATATATTATTTTATTTCGACGTTTTATAAAAATTTGAATGAATTTATTCTAAATTCAGGAAATTTCGCGACGATGCTCTTCGACAATTTTTTTTTTTTTTTCAAGAATTTAAACAACGCTAGGGGGAAAATCTTGGATCATGAATTTATAAATGATCATCGTACATGTAACTGTTTACATATATGAGACTTTGATACACATCAAATATTACGAAATATTCTTCTTAAACCTGTAACTACGAAAGATAATTAGGTAGTTCGTTTTCACATGGAACACCCTGTATATGCTGTTCTCTTTACTTACTTTCCTCCAACATACGTGTGTGTTGTTCGGTGTTAATATTAAATGTTCTCTCGGAATTTTTTTTATAATTGAATAAATTTATGCTGTATTTACGAAATTTTATGGTAAAATTGTAGAATTATTTTTGGAGTGATGGATCCGTGATTCACCTGAATCATGGATTTACAGATCATGTTTCTTCAATAAACGTGATAGATACATATAAAGTGTTGTTACAAACTATTTTTATCGAAATTACACATTGCGACTTGACACATTAAGAGGTTGGAGGGATTTTCTATATGAAGTGTTATAAACTATTTACATCAGAATGTACACACACATACACACACGTAGTAAATATAATTTGTATACATTAATTGAAACAATAAGATAATCTGATTTACATGGGAAAATCCAGTGTATACAATCTACTTAACTTATTACCAATCACCAGTGTGCATCTGTTGTCTATCTGTCTGTGTGTGCGTGTGTGTGTTGAATATTAAATTTTTTAAGAATATAATAATTTAAAGAAATAATAAATATAATAATTAATAATAATAATAATAATAATAATAATAATAATAATAAATATAATAAATTTTGAATCAAAAAATAAATATAACACTTTTTTATAGATAATAATAAATATAATAACATTAAACAGAAAAAAAATATATATATATATACATACAGAATAATTTTTTAATGATAATAACGAATATAATAAATTCTTCGAGAGAAAAATATACAAATATAATAATTTCTTCGAAGATAATAATAAATATAATACATTTTTAAACAAAAAAAAATAAATATAATGATTCTAAGAATATAATTTAAGAATATATATATATATATATATATATATATATATATATATATATTCTTTTTGAAATTTGAATAAATCCATGAAAGGTTTAGTATCATAATGGATACCTGGAAAGGATCTTTAACTCTTCTTTTAGAGACGTGATGCTGTATCCCTGTACCAAGGGTTTACAGACGATTGCACGCACACATCATGTAGCTTCCAATAAAGCTTCGCTCGAGTGCTCGATCAGCACTCGACGAATCTCGAATCCAACAATAGCTTCGTGGTACGTCCATCTATCTGAAATAACCCATAAGGTCTCTGGAGCAAGTATATATATATATATATATATATATATATATATATATATATATATATATATATATGCGGGTGCTTCTTTGTATCTGCCTCTCTTTCTCTTCTCTCTCTCTCTCTCTCTCTCTCTCTCTCTCTTATTTCTCCCTTTTCTTCCTTCTATCGTTTCTTCAATCGCTGTTAGATGTACACATCCGGATATAAGCAGAAGAGTTTAGTATCTTTTTTCGAGGGATTCTGCACGGATTGTATGTGTGTGTGTTGTGTGTGTGATCGCAGAGTTTGATACGGATGATTTTCATAGTCCAAATATATCTATATTATTTTGTTATTCTCTATACGGATTAAAAGGAGAGGGATATAGATATTGTTAGTGTTGAAGACAAAAAAATAAAATAAAAGAAAAGAAAGAACATCGACCTTTAATCATTAATCAAATCTTGATCTTAGAAAAGTTTCGTATTAGTATAAAAAAAAGAAAAAAAGAAAAAGGAAACAAAACGATTTTTAATTATCAATCAAATCTTATCAATCAAATCGTATTGGTATTAAAAAAAAAAAAAAAAAAAAAAAGGAAGAAATAAAAGAAACTCGATTTTTAATCATACGAACTTAATCTTACGAACGTTAGAGAACTTTTGTTTTCGTTAATTTCCGTGTGTCATTGTATTAATAATTTCAATGATATTTTTTTTTTAATATATTACACACGCGCGCGCGCGTTTGTTTTAAGAAAAGTATAGGAATAATAAATAATGAGCAAAAGAAAAATTTGATAATAACTTTTACCGAAGAGTATCATTATTCAATATTTACAATTTAATCGACTAGGGAGCTAACATGGTAATAGCTGATAATAGTGAGAATAAATTTAATTGAAACCATTTGAGAGAACTTTTTATTATATACATCATTATGCGTGTTTGTTCATAAATTTCTATTAAAAAAAATTTCAATATTTGCACGCTAATTATACATTTACGTCGGACAAATATAGAGAATCGTTGCAATATGTGTTTTATTGGGCTTATGTATTATTTTTCAATGATCAACTTGGGATGCTTTTTATTTGTTATTTTCTTATATATATATATATATATATATATATATATATATATATATATATATATATAATTCTTTTACTTCATAATATCTTTCTCCATGATAATATTAAAATAACGCTGGAAGATATGAAAATATTTGTTAAAAAAAAAAAAAAAAAAAGAAAAGTAAAAGAAAAAATAAAAAATTGGGAAAAGGAAAGAGAAAGGGAACGATCATAATTTGGATTTTTGATAACAGCAAATGATTTAAAAATTATTCTAACACATTTTTATTACGATGTTCTCGTTTTCATCGAATTTTTAATAAAATTTTTGAACGACTAGCGATTGACATTGTCCATGATGATGTATACTCTCGTCAATGTTAAAGAAAAAAAAAAAAAAAAAAAAAAGAAATCTAAAACATAAAATAAAAAAATGTTCATCATTTGAGATTTGTACGTCGAAAGTATGTCGAAAGTGGAAATAAGATGAAAATCTTGAGATGAAAACGCTCGGTTAGTTTAATGTTAATGATTCCTGCATACTCATTCCCCCCTCCCCCACCTATCATCTTCCCTTCCATACACACTCACACACA